>CANSZD010001111.1:62500-401755 GCA_947648045.1 Beta corolliflora
GTCCAATGGTATGGCTTCTTATCTCCCACACGGGAGACCAAGGTTCAAATCTTGGTGGAAGCAAAAATTTCAATATTGTTGTGGGGTGGGGGGTTTGGGGCTTGTTGGGCCTCTGGGTGAGTGACCCTCTGTGAGGGCAGCCCAGAGGAAATTCATCTTAATTACCACGAGTTCCCAAAAGGGGGCCCTAAAAAAATGTATATATATATACTTTTTTTTTATAAGGTAAGGAAAAAAGAGAGCTTAGGAGACCCTCCTCACGAGGGGAACTCCTAAGGCATCGTTTACAAGGATATCATGAAGGGAGGAATTGTTACAAGGAGTAATATGAAAAACTGAATCCACTAAGTGGCCGACATTTGCAATCCGGTCAGTCCTGAGTTTGCTTCACGGTAGATGTGACGTGCTTCCCAAGAAGTGAACGCTGAAGAAGAAATCTGGTATCCTTTATGATATGGTCAATCTGCCACGGGGTAGACCAAATATCTTTGAGTGAATTGATGACTAAGAAGTTGTCACCTTCAATGATTTGATCTTGAATGCCGCACTGTTGAGCAATGAGTACACCACGATGTAGTGCCGAAGCCTCGGCTATAAGGACCGACGTGTTGCCAAAGTTATAGGAACCGAGCTTGTTGAGCGTCGCCCGCATGGTTACGGATAATGATGTCTCCTCGCCGCCGATGAGTTGGTGACGGGGCCATCAAAATTGAGTTTGAATGAATGAGGTGGAGGTGGCTCTCAGGTCACGAGGATGTGAGATGGGGGGGAATGGGGAGGGGATGGTGCTCCTCTGTGAGGAGAAGCCGAGCCAAGCCTTATGTCAAGGCTAGTTCGAGTAACCCATTCGTTGTGGGCGAAAGTAGCCTTGTGAAACACACGAATAGGGTTCCAGGACGAGTTGTGGAAGATGATCTCATTTCTTTCCTTCCATAAATGCCAAAGGAGAAAGACAAAACGTGAGATGGTAAGCTTGTGCGTTTTGAGAAGGGTAAGTTGTTCTAGTAGGGAAGTTTGAAGCGTTGGGAAGGCAAGCCATTTTCGGACTTGTGGAAGCTGCCAAAGGGAGCTGGAGTTGGGACAACATAGGAATAAATGGTCCAAAGATTCAGCAGCATTGTTACATAAGGGGCAGTGATCAAGGGGAATGATTTGACGAGCATGCAGGATTTGACGAATGGGTAGACTATGGTGACATATTTGCCATAGAAAAATAAGAAGCTTTGGCGGAAAATCAAGTCGCCAGATCCATTTAAAAGGCCATGGGGCGGAGTTTGGTAGATTATGGGCCAGCCAGGTGGCTGTTTTAACAGAGAAAAGACCGTTTGAGGTGGGACCCTAAACGGAGGTATCAATCATAGGGTGAGAAGGTAGCGTAATACCTTTGACAATGTTCACTAGATCCGGGGGTAAGAAAAGATGGAGTTTATTGATGTCCCAAGAGGCGTTAGGGAGAATAAAGTCAGACACTCGAAGAGAGACATCTAGTTGCGCTGGGGGAGAGCTAAGATTTGTGCTAGAGGTTCGTTAGTAGCCCATTGGTCTACCCAAAAAAGAATATTAGTGCCATTACCAACTTTCCATCGGATTCCTTTTCGTAGTATTTCTCGTTGGGCTAAAATTTTACGCCAAATGGTGGAATCTTTAGATTTCGGGGTCGTATTAAAGAAGTTAGTTGTGGTAAGGTACTTGGCCTTAACAAGTTTAACCCAGAAGTTATCTGGTTCCGATAAAATTTTCCAACCCAACTTGGCTAAAAAAGCCCGGTTTAGGGGGTAGGCTTTACGCAGCCCTAGACCACCCTGAGATTTTGGCTTACATATTGTGTCCCATGCAATTAAAGGGGTACCTTTTTTGTCGTTTTTGTGATTCCAGAAGAATTTGCGGTGCATAGTGTCAAGGGATTGACATAGATCTTTGGGCAATAAAAGTGATGAACAAGTGTAAGTCGGAAGGGCTTCTAAATTAGTTTGGATTAGGGTATGGCGGCTCGCTTTTGAAAGAAACCAGTTTCCCAATGTTGAATGCGCTCACTAGATTTGTGAAGAATGCGCAGGAAATCAGCTTTAGTGGGGTAATAGGAGCTAAAGAAAGCCCCTAAATAGCGACCGAGACATGATTTTAAGGTCAAATTGAAAGAGCTAGCCAGCATAGCCTTCCGTTGGTGAGGAATTGCCTTAGAGAAAATAATGTTAGGCATGATGGAGGATAGCAGCGTTGGGAACCTGTTGGTAGGCGTGATATGAACTGGTCGTCCTCCAAATTTATCCGTAGAGTATAAGAGTTCATTGAAGTCCCCTATTGCAATCCAAGGGAGGGAGAGGTTGGAGTGATAATGAAACAAATACTCCCAAAAGGGGTTTCTGAATCTTTGGACCATTTATTCCTTTCTCATGGAAAATTGCCGAGCTCACTCAACCATACTCTTATCACCCTTATTCCCAAACAAGAATTGATTGAATCTCCAAATCATTTGAGACCTATTAGTCTTGTTAATTCAATATACAAGGCCATCTCAAAATTACTTGTGGGCCGTCTAAGTCCCATTCTTCAAACGCATATTAGTCCCCTTGGCGTAACGCTTTTACCGCAGACGCTCAATTCATGATAATATTCTCATTGTTCAAGAAATCCTCAATACGTTCCATAAATCCAAAAAATAAAAACAGGATGGTGTGCACTCAAAGTAGACATGGAAAAAGCTTATGACCGAATAGAATGGGACTTCTTATGGGCCACCCTTCGTCAACTGGGGTTCCCCTCCCAATGGATAGACTGGATTAAAGAATGTGTCACCAAAGTCTCCTATTCCCTTAAAGTCAATGGCTCTCCGACCAGTTGGTTCCATCCTTCACGTGGACTACGTCAAGGGGACCCCCTATCCCCATATCTCTTTATTCTATGCATGGATATCCTTATCCAAAAGCTCACCATTGAGAGCAATAAACCCAAATCTGACTTAGGTTTTAAGCTTTGTCCACGTTCTACCCATATCCCTTGTCTTATGTTTGCGGATGACAGTCTTGTGTTCTGTAAAGCAACACTCTCTCGCTTGCAACAATCTAAAACGCATCCTTGATTCCTCTTTACGCGGGATTCTCGCCAACTCATCAATTTACATAAATCGGCCATTATTTTCTCAAAGGCAATTCCTCACCAACGGAAGGCTATGCTTGCTAGCTCTTTCAATATGACCTTAAAATCATGTCTCGGTTGCTATTTAGGGGCTTTCTTTAGCTCCTATTACCCCACTAAAGCTGATTTCCTGTGCATTCTTCACAAATCTAGTGAGCGCATTCAACATTGGGAAACCGGGTTTTCTTTCAAAAACGGGCCGCCATACCCTAATCCAAACTAATTTAGAAGCCCTTCCGGCTTACACTTGTTCATCACTTTTATTGCCCAAAGATCTTTGTCAATCCCTTGACACTATGCACCGCAAATTCTTCTGGGATCACAATAACGACAAAAAAGGTACCCCTCTAATTGCATGGGACACAATATGTAAGCCAAAATCTCAGGGTGGTGGTCTAGGGTCACAGTAAAGCCTACCCCCCTCAACCGGGCTTTTTAGCCAAGTTGGGTTGGAAAATTTTATCGGAACCAGATAACTTCTGGGTTAAACTTGTCAAGGCCAAGTACCTTACCACAGCTAACTTCTTTAATACGACCCCGAAATCTAAAGATTCCACCATTTGGCGTAAAATTTTAGCACAACGAGAAATACTACGAAAAGGCATCCGATGGAAAGTTGGTAATGGCACTAATATTCTTTTTTGGGTAGACCAATGGGTTACTAACGAACCTCTAGCACAAATCTTAGCTCTCCCCCCAGCGTAACTAGATGTCTCTCTTCGAGTGTCTGACTTTATTCTCCCTAACCCCTCTTGGGACATCAATAAACTCCATCTTTTCTTACCCCCGGATCTAGTGAACATTGTCAAAGGTATTCCGCTACCTTCTCACCCTATGGTTGATACCCCCGTTTGGGGTCCCACCTCAAACGGTCTTTTCTCTGTTAAAACAACCACCTGACTGGCCCATAATCTACCAAACTCCGCCCCATGGCCTTTTAAATGGATCTGGCGACTTGATCTTCCGCCAAAGCTTCTTATTTTTCTATGGCAAATATGTCACCATAGTCTACCCATTCAACAAATCCTGCATGCTCGTCAAATCATCCCCCTTGATCACTGCCCCTTATGTAACAATGCTGCTGGATCTTTGGACCATTTATTCCTCTCGTTGTCCCAACTCCAGCCTCCCTTTGCGCCTTCCACAAGTCCGAAAATGGCTTGCCTTCCCAACGCTTCAAACTTCCCTACTAGAACAACTTACCCTTCTCAAAACGCACAAGCTTACCATCTCACGTTTTGTCTTTCTCCTTTGGCATTTATGGAAGGAAAGAAATGAGATCATCTTCCACAACTCGTCCTGGAACCCTATTCGTGTGTTTCACAAGGCTACTTTCGCCCACAACGAATGGGTTACTCGAACTAGCCTTGACATTAGGCTTGGCTCGGCTTCTCCTCACAGAAGAGCACCATCCCCTCCCCATTCCCCCCCATCTCACATCCTCGTGGCCTGGGAGCCACCTCCACCTCATTCATTCAAACTCAATTTTGATGGCTCCGTCACCAACTCATCAGCAGCAGGAGGCATCATAATCCGTAACCATGCAGGCGACGCTCAATAAGCCTGTTCCTATAACTTTGGCAACACGTCGGTCCTTATAGCTGAGGCTTCGGCACTACATCGTGGTGTTCTCATTGCTCAACAGTGCGACATTCAAGATCTAATCATTGAAGGTGACAACCTCTTAGTCATCAATTCACTCAAAGATATTTGGTCTACCCCGTGGCAGATTGATCATATCATAAAGGATACCAGATTTCTTCTTCAGCAGTTCACTTCTTGGGAAGCACATCACATCTACCGTGAAGCAAACTCAGCAGCCGAGTGGATTGCAAATGCTCGGTCACTTAGTGGATTCGCTTTTTCATATTACTCCTTGTAACAATTCCTCCCTTCATGATATCCTTGTAAACGATGCCTTAGGAGTTCCCTCGTGAGGAGGAGGGTCTCCTAAACTCCCTTTTTTCCTTACCTTATAAGAAAAACATATATACATATATATGTATATATACACATATATATATATGTATAATGTATATATATGTATATATACATATATATAATGTACATATACATATGTATATTTATACATATACATATGTATATATATATATATAAAGATGTGTGTGCAAGCATTGAAGGTCGTCATGATATGACAACATACAACTCAGTTAATTTTGTAAAAAAATAAAAACAAAATATATACAATGCAATGACCCGGAAAATTTCTCGGGCCAACAACTAGTTATAGAATCTAAAACCTTTAGGTTTATATAATTACATTAATATTACTTCTTTTTTGAAATTAGTTATATTAATATGATTTCTCATAATTTCTTATGTTTTATCTTCGACATTTATAATAGTAAAAAATGTTAATTCGTAAGCATAGGTGTCGTAGTGAAATGAAAGACCAATCATTTAACGATCCATATCATACATTTTAAAAATCTATGTGTATTGTGCGAATGTCACACTCAGAGCTATCTTCAGTTTATCAGCTTCTGTATTTATATGCTCATTTACAACCCCTAAATAAATGAATGAGCACCCCTCAAAAAAACAATCTATACATATATATTAAAAAGCGTTCCTATCAAAAGGTTAAACTGCGTCACGTGTACTTTCTCCAAGCTTCTAATACATTCGTTTTACAATCTCATTTAAAAATATTAACAACATGTAGTTATTTGGATTCGAACACATGACCTTTGAAAGGAATTGTGGGAGTTTAACCACTAATCCACTACACTTTCATTCCTTAATGTTTCAAAGTAAAACATAATAAAGTCTTATAATTATATGTAATTATAAAGACATAGATTAACTTTTATTAAATAATAACATTCTCTTACCCCGATTCCGTTGAAATTGTTTTTTTATCCCCAATTCCTTAGAAGTTTTTTTTTAAAACAATTTATCATGCTATAACGTCCATTTTTTCGCATTTAATATATACGAAAAGCTAATAAAATCAAGTATGAGATTTATGAATAATAATATATTTGATAATCAGAATCGACCCGGGCATTGCCTTGCGCCAAAATACTTGGTTTTAATTGTACCATACACACGATACACGAATGTATAATAGAAATCTTAATCATTTAATTTATAGGATAAGATGATCTATCATGAATCACCTCGAAAGGCAAGTAACAAACTCGGAGTATTCTGATTTTGTGGAGAGAGATTATTTAGAGAATTAGAGTACAGATTCTTCAAAAATCAAGAACCATGTGTTAAGTATCAATAAGATGGAATTTGGTAACCTTGTCAACCAATATATAGAAAGAATATGAGAGGGAAGGTAAGTTCTACATCACTCGGAACAGACCAACAACTTTGGATTCACTACCACATCGTCCACATGATACATTATCACAGTGTTTGTTTCCAGAAGCGGAATAACTTCCTCAAGATCTTGATTAGTATATGTAATGAAATATTCCGCAGATATTAAACGATGAAGTTGGGAATAAATACTTATCGACAAATATTTGGCACTAATGATTTAGTTTTCCATGCTTTGTATACAGCTGATACTCCGCCGTTAAAGCATATTCATACTTTTATAGTGTCAAAGAATGACTTATAAAAAAATATACAGAAATACTCCCTATGTATTCTTTATCTTTCTTAGTTTAAATCTTGACACTGTTCAGTATTCACAATTAGAGAGAATCTTTTATATTCTTCTCAATATTTAAGAAAAATATATATAGTCATATTAGGTCGTGTTTGACTCGTCTCAATGAATATCCAATCGTTATAATTATTACTTACTAGCCTTTATATGCACGCTATGCGTGCGTAAGTTGTTATTAAAATTTCGGTTTTTTCACCAAGTACCCCGAGTTTTCGGAAAATTCACCGTGCACCTCGCACTTTTCAAAATTCACCTGGGCACCTCCGAATTTAATGGTAATACATTAAAATTCCCTTAATGTCTAACGGCGGTTAATTCCGTTAGTCATTAACCCTGATTTTTTGTTTTAAAGATTAATTAACCTTCTCTCTCCCTAACCCCTAACCCCTAACCCTAACCTTAACCTTAACCACCAGTCCACCACCTAAACCCTAACCACCACTATCTAAATGTTAGACTTAAAAATTGTTTAAGGATTATGAAGAAATAAATTTTATTTATGGTTTTGTAATTACCTTATATTGATCTCAGCTTGGAAGAGGAAGGAATGAAGAGGAAGAAAGTGAAGTAGGAAACTGTGGTGTGTGAAATATAGTGTTTTTTTTGTTAATTTACTTGAGTAGGGGAAAAAGGCAAGTAACTGTTTTTGCAGTTAGCGCTGGATCCATTTGGCCCTTTTTTTTTTTTTTTTAAAAAGGTTTTTTCACCAAATACCCCGACAAATCACGCAATTTACCATATACCCTCAATGTTTCAGATATTCACCATATACCCCTTAGTTTCCGAAATCGTTCACCAAATGCCCTTTTTCTAACGGACGTTAACTTGCCGTTTGCGTTATTTACAATTTTGCCATTATTAACCTCCTAACCCTAACCCTAACCCCTAAACCCTTAAATCCTAACCCTAACCCTAACCCTAACCCTAATCCTAACCCTAACCCTAACCATAACCCCTAAACCCTTAAAACTAACCCTAAGCCTAATCCTAACCCCCTAACCCACCCTAACCCACCACCCTCCCCCGCAAGCCCCCCACCCCCCCCCACCCCCCTCCCCTCCCTCCCCTCCACACCCACAGCCCCTCTCCCCTCCTCCCCTCCCCTGCCCCACCCCCGCCCCTCCCCTCCGCAGCCCCACATCCCCCTCCCTCCCTCCCCCGCGACCCCCTCAAGAATATACCCCAAAAATTTCGAAAATGACAAGAAAAAATTGTTATCAAATTCGAAATACTGGGTTCGGATTTGTGCTCTGATTTGAATATACCCCGAAAATTCGAAAACATAGGAGAATCGTGGGTGTAATTGCACGTGCGTGCGGACAACAAGAGGGGAGGGGTCAGGGGGAGAAGGAGAGAGGGGGTCGCTGGGGGAGGGGTCATGCGCTTGGGGGGAGGGGTGGTGGGTTAAGGTTAGGGGTTAGGATTAGGGTTAGCATTTTAGGGGTTAGGGTTAGGGGTTAATAATGGCAAAATTTATAAATAACACAAACGGCAAGTTAACGACCGTTTGAAAAAGGGTATTTGGTGAACGTTTTCGAAAACTCAGGGGTATATGGTGAATATATGAAGCATTAAGGGTATATGGTGAATTTTGTGATTTGTCGGGGTTTTTTTTTTTGGAAAAACCGTTTTTTAAATTCAATGAATGGTTGATTTTGTAATTACCTTTTGTTTTTGGGGGGGTTTTGTAATATTTGTTGGTAGTTGGGGGTATTTAGGTAACTAAGGGTGAACACCAAAGGGTCAGGAGTTGACATATGGAATAGAGATATGTAACAAAAGATATTTTAGATCAAAGAATCACATTGATAAACGCGCTCAATGAAAATAGGAAAAATAAAAAAATACAGAGGGGTTGTCAGTCCTATCAAGTAATCCCAATTATAGGAAGTATGTTTGTAAATAAGATATGAAAATCTACATAGAAAGGTCAAATGAAGAAGTGTTGTCAAGCTCTAGGGAGGGAAAGAAAGGGAAGAGGAAAAAAAAATGAAAACAAAGAATTAGAAAAAAACAAACTTAATTAACATGTTATTCCTCATTTGAGATCATTATGCGAAAACAATCACTTAGTCCCCGGTTTTTTGGACTGCGAGAAAATGAACTAAATTGAATTATATATTTAAAATTTTAAATTAATATTAATTGATAGTAACTAATAATTATTAACTTAATAATATCAATACTAATTATTATTATTATTATTTATTAAATTTTTTTGTTATTTTTATTAAATTGTTGTTTGTGGTGGTGTAGATAATAATAAAAATAATTATAAAATAATAATAATAATAATAATAGTAATAAATAATAACAACAATAACAATAATACTAAAAATAATTAATAATAAAATAATAAGAAAAATAATAAATAATAATAATTATACGAAAATAATTTAATAATGATAATAATAACAATAACAATAATAATAGTAATATTAAAAATATTGAGCTGAACTGAACTCAACTCAAATGAACTGATGAACTGAAAATAAGTTCAAAAGAATAGGGCCTTAGTTGAAAATATTCTAGAACAACCCCGAATGGATTATTAAGGAAAACTGTCCATGGATAGTACTATTATATATTGTGAGTTGTTCCTACGTATTTTTGGTAAAACTAGCTGAATAATAAATATATCCAGTAAGCTTATTTTGATAGCTGAAATAGAACATTGGCCTTCGCAATTTTTAATAAATGTGGATGCAAAATTCTTGAACCCCATGTATGTTGTGCACATGTGAGTTGTCCCACATTGGGGAAAGATGAGAGAAAAAGTATCACAATATAAGCTAGAGGAGATACTCCTACTATTGTCAATTGGTTTTAGTATATATGGAACCTCCTTTGAGCTTATATGTAGACCGAACTCTCCTCCTCCTTATTGGGTTACCCAGGCCCATTTTCAGTTTCCATCAAATTTATCATGGTATCAGAGCCTCACATGTGTGCACATGTGAGTTGTCCCACATTAGAGAAAGAGGAGAAAAAAGTATCACAATATAAGCGAGCTTGTATGTGGACCGAACTCTCCTCCTCCTTATTGGGTTACCCAGGCCCATTTTCAGTTTCTATCAGATTTATGAAAAATATACTTGAAATCAGGTTCAGAAGATAGTAGCTAGAATATCAAAACTAATTTTGTACAGCTAAATCTAGCTGAAAGGAAAATCTCTATTATATAAGGGAAGGGAGGAGTTAGGGTGTCCCCCTATAACTTTACTTAATTGCCCATTAGAAAATCTACTACCAAAAAAAAGGGGGAAAAACAAAGTCAAACTCAAATATAGCATAAAAAAATTAACTTAAATGTTGAAGACAATCAAGTTATAATTGATCCACCAAAAAAAAAAAAATATTGACTTAAATGTCTAATGTTTAAATTTTTACCCCTATTTATGCTAAAAAAAGGTTAGAATTTATGTTTGAAAAAAAAAATCAGGCACGCATCGCGTGCATAATTTGCTAGTGTATATACTTGAAATTCTATTAAACTAGTCGAGTAGGTGGCTAGAAGCTCAAAAGTTGTTTGAAAACTAGTTGATTTCATGAGAAACCAATATCACTAGATGAAACTATAACAATTAATTAGAAGGAAAGAAAGGTCAAATGACTTGAAATGAGCAAAGGATAATTCAGCTGAAATGTGATAACTGGAGTACGTAGCTACGAGACTGAATTGAAATAATAAGCTATCTTAAATTGATAGCTTGAAGAAAAACATAAAGTTAGCATTAATGGAATATTGTAATTATTTTTTTTTCTTTTTTTTTTACAACGGGAAAAATGTGCATTAATTAAAAAAAAAGGAAGTACAACCTAATGCTAATACAACCCTACAAACACAAAGAAACTAAACTGAGCGATATTCGCTCTTACATAACTAGTACAAAAGCATAAATAACTTAAACAAGGATAAAACTGCTCGATCTGGGGGCCTGAGATGATAGTTAACTGTAAAAAACATCTTCTGCTGGTAGATGACGAACGCCAGAACTCTGACGAACAGAGTGAGAGGAGAAGGCTGATTTCACAAACGGGGCACCAAAGCAACCGCGAGAATAGAGACTCGCTACAGGACCAATCCCATTGACCTTCTGTCACATGGGATTCTACGTCCAGATTTCCTAGAAGAGTCACATTCCTTTGTGACTCAATACCCTTTTGAAAGGGTATGTCAGGCTTCTCCATTGATGAGAAGCTCAAATGAGTTGACGCGCTATAAACCCAATTAACAAATTTGGGAGCCGCCTTCAGATTTCTTTTTGTCAAGGCAATGATTGATAAAACCATTACCAAGCGAGATTGAGATCTAACCTGAGTTAGATCTCGAAGAACCGTCTGATTGTCAAAATCGGACAAAACAAACCCCATCCATGAAATCGCTTGCCACGCAAACCCTAACCAATCACTTAAACCAGATCCAACATCAAGATTAAAGCGACCTCCAGCAATTAACAAAAGTATCAAGCAGCTTATTGTAACAAACACAAAACCCATACTAACGCACCCACAAACTAAACAACTTAACGTATTTCCAACACGCACTAGGGGAAGGGGAGAGTCGAATAACCACCAACGAAAGGGGATGGTAAATTCAAACACTAACCGGGGAGGGGGAAGGGGACGCCCAAACTTAAGCCCACTTTATACTAACCAGGGGAGGGGGAAGGGAAGGGGAAGCCCAATCTAAGACCGACACTAACCTAGAGGGGAGGGGGTAGGGGAAGCCCAAAAACTCGACATCAGGGGGATGCCCAACAACACAGAGACAGGGGAAGGGGGTGTGGAACCCGACGCACGACCCAGGGAGGGGGAGGGAACTGTTGGAAATACGACGACGATGAGGGCGAAACGACCAATAACAGGGGAGGGGAAAGGGAGACTCGACGACGTGACGAGGGAGCGGTGTTTAAACCGGCGAACACCGAACCTAAACTGACTGACCAGGAAACCACCAACTGAAAAGAATGAAAAGCTAAGAGAAGAGAACCGTCACAAAAGAACGAAAAGCAACGAAAAAGCTAGAGGAACTCGCCGGAGAACACGTCGGCGGCTTGCGCGGCGCCGGAACTCCGGCGAGTTCCTAGGGTTTGTTTTGGGGAAAGGGGCTTTGAAGGAGAGAAGGCAGAGAAAAGATCTTAGAGAGAGAAAGCAAAAGAAATATTGTAATTCTTGGTAAGATATGAATCCATCTTCATAGCCTAAAATATTCATAGAGAACTTAAATTGTTTTCTTGTTGCAACTTGCAAGTCCATTTGTGTTATGCAATATCTTTATTACATTCTTACAGGAAGAAAATCGTGATATAAAAAGAGAAACCAAGTTGCACGTATATATATAACACACATGCTATCAAGAAAATGGGGGAAAAAAGGAGCCTTCTGGTTCACATTATGGAAATAATAACTAGCTTATGATCACAAGTTCATATACAAAAATATACCTAGAGTAAACAACCAGCTAGGCTTTAATGTGTTTCCATTGCCAGCACAGAAATCGTTTTGAAATCAAATTCTTCATATTGGTACTATGTAGTAGGATACAGTCAAAAATTGTTGATGGTTTTAGTTTGACACCAGGATTTGGAACATCATTATAGCCTTATAGGCAACAGCCACTTAGGGCTAAATAGCAGTACTTCATGTGTTCCGTCCAGTATGCGTCGTGTACGGTAAAAAAGTAAGCTGGTCAAATCTTGTTAACTTAATAAACTCCATAAATTATTCATAAATAAGAAATACTTCCTCCGTCCTTTATTAATTTTACCCACTTTCGACTTATAACACTATTCATCTTTATTACTTTGATCATCATTTGTGTTTTATATATAAGTAAAAATATAATCATGTGGGATATCATTTGATTCGTCTCAATATGTAGTTTCGGAATATCAAATTTTTATAATTTTTACAAATACATAATTAGAGATATTATTACTCAAAAGATTTACATCGGTAAATGTGAAAAGTCAAAACGGGTAAACTACTAATAAGGACGGAGGGAGTAATACTTAATTTTGTCTGTTGGATCTTGTTATATACTTAAATTTGTTTTAAATATATATACTTTTAAAATACTTTTCTATGATTTTTCTTGGTACGTAATTGTTAATGTTTGAATGTGTGTTTTAAAGAACATTCTCGATGTAGAAATGTCGTTTACTTTGAATTCTTCTTTGGCAAGTATAGGAGCCTTACTATTGCACCCATCTCAAGTGAGGACATGTTACTGAACTACCCCTTTCTTCAAACCCTAGTAAGAATATACTCGAATCAAGATAAACCTGACCTTCATAAACCTATATATCTCTATTCTATAAGGGAAGAGGTGGGGGATACTACAGAAAAAAAAAAAAAAAGAACCAAAAACGAAAGCAAAAATTACCAACAAACTAACTATTTTATTTTTTTATTTTTTATTTTTAAAAAAACAACAAGCGCTAAATAATTAACATGGAAGTCAGTAACTTCTATAATCAACATTATCAATTATAACATATTATTTGAAGAAAAAACCCTGATTTAAGCCCATGAATTTATAAATGTTACACACAATTCACAGTCCTTTACAGTTTTTCGATGTCGGTCTTCCACATCTCCTTTCCATAATATTCTTCCTCTTCTTTTATGCATAACTTTATATGCTCTCCCACACATTGCATGTATATAAGGCTAATCTGAACATACTTCCTCTCTAATAATACTCTAAACTGAACCGAACTGGATTGAACTAAACTGAACTGAATTGAACTTAACTGAATTGAATTCGAACCGAACCGAACCGGACCGAACCGAATTGGAACCGAATTAAATTATAACTAATTAATAGTAATGATTATAATTTAGGAAGCGAACCGAACTAACGGGCCGAATTGAACCAACCGAACCAACCGAAAAGAAGTTGGGGAGAACATGCCCTAACTTACAATTGCGATGTACAGTGATAAGAGTCTAGCTAGGTATCACCTAATGAAATTTAGAAACTTGTGAACATAAAACTTTTATCTCAGCAATCATTGGGAAAGTACTTAAATCTCATAAAATCATGTACATTGATCTCGACAGTTCCTATATAGAAGTTCATCTTTATATACATTGATTAATTTCCCAAATTGACTAGGGTTATGCATTTTGTTTATATTTATGTCCTCTTTGTGAGACTATCCATACCTTTTTCTTCTTTAATAAAGGGTAATCTTCTATTTCAATGTACTCCGACTCTTAAATAACTTAAGGTGGTGGAGATTAGGTATCTGGCTATCTGCGATATCCTAAGAGAGAATAACAACAAAGTACTTATGTGAATGATCATCGGATATAGAATCTTAATCATACAGTCTCCCCTATTAAAATTGTTAAAGATTAAGCCTTTGGCATTATTGATGTTGAAGATTAGTCTCACATGATAATTTTACATATACATCAAAAAAGCTCCTCATTCAAAAAGAACTTAAATCTCATACTTCAACTTAGCTAGTGCGACTATATAGGAAATATCAATACTCCAGCTAAAATATAAGGAGAATATTTTCCTAACTTATCAAAGGTTATAATGCATCGATAAATTTCCAAATTTGGCTAGGGTTATGCATGTCGTTAAATTTTATGTCACCTTCATGAGACTATCCTAAATCCTTTTTCTTTGAAAAAAACATTTCCAACAACAAACTACAAAAAGGAAAGAATGAAATCAGAAAAGTTTTAAAAAAATTAAATATTATCCTTTTCACCATGAGATGGCATTGACTAGGCCTTGTATGTACATGCACCATATATGGTTTCAATTGGCTTCTAACAGCACTTGCAAATGGGGAAATGTTGGCGCCCAAAGTTATTGAATAAAATTTCTAGTACCATGTACATGTTAATAAGAAATACTCTTACCTTACTTATACTTTTTTTTTTGACAGGTACCTTACTCATACTTGTTTACAATAATATTAGTAATATTTTAAAGTCATGACTCATGCAATGTGTACTTCAAAGTTGTATCCAAACGCGGAAACTTCAGGTGAAAAAGTTCAGCTACTTAAAAAAAGATGGAATAGAAGATTACTGTTTAACTAGTTGCAAAGAACTAGGAGACAACTTAAACATGAAAACAGCCCAACTTTTATTTCCTACCGATGAAATTTTTATTTTTTTTAAGCTGCAACTCTAGCTAGGAGTAGGACACTACATATATATAGTATTAACCTCAAACACTGTTTAATTTCGTAGTTAAGACTTACTCCCTCCGTCCCATATTATAGTGCTTGATTCTTTTTTTTTAATAAGTTAAGAAGAAGAGTATAAAAAAAAAATAAAAAAAGTATTTTGAAAAATAAATATTATTGGGAAAACCATATTTGGAGAGAAAGAAAAAAAAAAAAATTAAAAAAAAAATTAAATACATGACTATTTCAATAGGTAAAAAAAACAAAACCAAATACTATTTTCAAAGAAGCAAATAAATAATGGCGAAACATTTTTTTGGGAATTAATAAAAAAATATAAAAAAAAAAGATAATAATTTTTTTTACCACTTTAAAAAGGAAAAAGAACTATAATATGGGACGGAGGGAGTAGTAATAACGGAAAAGAAAATATTAATTAATCTGACTTGGATCCCATACAAGCACTACTCCTACTCTCTTGCCGCCCATTTCCAAAGCTACCACCATATCTCAATGCTTTTTTGAAAAATAAATGAAATTGTTATTGGATTGTACGGATATGGATGTATGAGTGTTAGCTTTTTTTTACTATAATTAGAAAAAAAAAACAGTTTTACTTTTTTTTAGTTGTACCATATCGACTTTTAGCAATATTCTCCAATTTTACTTTTACCTTGTTCTATTATTCATACATAAGGAAAACATATACATAGGATCTTGTTAAATTCATCTCGTTATTTTCACAATATCAAATTTTATAATTTTTACACATATATAATTAGAGATTTAAAGTTATACATTGGCAAACGTGCCAAAGCCCTTGAGTACAACTAAAAAACGGAGGTAGATAATGCAAAGTATTCAATAACATGGAGTGGCCACTACTTCTATCATTAACTTCTCATATATTTTTGATTTATAATTGAATAATAACATATGAACTGTCTTACATACAACTGAGTTCAATTTTTCCTTAACGAAAAGTTTGGTTGTTTTATTCTATTCTTGAGTTGCAGTAGATGATTGATATAACTCATTATGCTAGAGGAGAATAAGACATTCCAGGGGAGATGGAATTTTAGAAGAAGTGATGGTACATTATAGAACATGCTAGTTCGATCAATAGATAGATAAGTCACTATTATTTTTTTTGTGTCATGATCTTATTAGCTATTATCGTCGTTCAAATTTGATTGCTGATGTAATCATGGTGACGACTAATTAATATACTTAGTAAATGTCTACTTATTTGTAATTTGTTGCTTTTTCGAAACTATTTGTTTTTTGACTTAAAACTCCAATGTATTAATATTTATCAACTATTAATGGCCTATATATCATAATTACTGAGTCTTTTGTAGATTTGTAACTTTAATAGACACTTATATTAAGACGAAATGATTAATAAATTATTTATGAAGAGAGTAGAGAAAAAGTTAGCATGCGAGAATATATAAATTCCCCAAAAATAGGCCAAGAATAATTGGACAAAAGGATTAAATGAAAGGTGGAGATACAACATTACAAACATAGAGATTACAAGAGAAATCAGGCATCTAATCTTATGACAAAAGATTTTATTAAAATCGAATATGGAGACAGCACATACTACGTACTTTGAAAGGGCACTAAACAATTTGCTGAATATTATTGACTCTTCACTCTTGTATGTTGTTTTAATTTAATTTTTATTTTTATTTTTTTTGGGGGGTGTTTTCTCTCTCTTACACTCTCTCTCTCAAATAATATTCATCAGGGGACCCTTTTGCATTTTTTGCCTATTGGCTATTCCACCCTAAAGTTGTCCTTGTAGGATTTCCCTATATATATGCTCTCCCTTCTCATTTCATTTCCCAGTAACACCTAAGCTTAGTTCTTCAAAAACCCTCTCCTTCTTTCATTCTTTTTATTAGCTCCTTAATTAACCTAGCTAATTAGCTTAGAAAACTAACTTTTAGTATCCCCTTAATTTCTTCTTTTGTTCTTCTACATTAATTTAGCTTAACATCACAATTCACAGCCATGGTTTCTCCAGCTGTTGCTCGATTCGCCGTCGGTATTCTAGGTATTACTAATTTGTAGTAGTAATCCACCTACTAAATCATGCAAAAACGATTTTTCAGGGAAACATGCTGGTGATTAATCTCACCATTATGCATGAATAAATTCCCTAATTTTTCACTATGATACATCAATTTGACATCAGGTCATTTTACTTTGATTCCAGGGAATATCATCTCTTTTTCCCTCTACTTATCACCCATGTAAGTTTATTTACATAATACTAATACTACTATCAAGTGTTAACCACTTCTTTTTCTTTATTCCCACACACGTACTCGTCTCTCCCTACATGCTTCATGCATGTTTAGAGATTTCTTTGGTCATTTTACCATGTGGGACCACCCTTTGAGGCCTAGAAATTAAATGGCGAGTGCCTGAAATGTTTCTATCTCTGAAAGAAACTCCATTCGTTTCCGTGCTAAATAGCTTGAAAACAGATGAAACCTGAGGTTTTATTGTTTGTAGTCGTTTTCATGCTATATAGTGGGGACCCAGAGAATTATACAACATAGTACTATCATTTGATAATCATATGATGTAAACTTAATTAACTAATAGTTCTTTTTGGGGGATCATTTTGAATATGATATTTTCAGGCCAACATTTATGCGGATATACAAGAAGGGATCAGTAGAGCAATACTCAGCAACTCCATACTTACTCACCTTCTTCAACTGCATGCTTTGGACAATTTATGGCATGCCATTTATCCAACCAAACAACATATTACTCTCCACAATATCTGCTAGTGGCTGCTTAATTGAATTCATATATTTGATGCTCTTCATTATTTACACTGGTAACAAGAAAAATAGGATCTACTTGATCCTTCTTGTTCTTGGCGAAATACTCGCCGTCGCCATCGCTTTAACCTTGGTTCTTATCTTCACTCACACCTCCAAAACTCGGACTCTCATTTTTGGGTTACTTGGTGATGTTAGTGGTGTTCTAATGTATGCCGCTCCATTAGCTATCATGGTTAGTATAAACTCTCATGCACCATTCTCTATCATTTATGTGGGTGATATTGTGTACGTTACTATAAATTTATCAGACCGTTATTTTTTTTAGGAAGAAAAAAAAACTTACTCCTAGTTTATAGGTAATTTGTGAAAAGGTAACAATTTTGAGTTGGTGGTACTATAATACGGAAAGTTTCCTAAGTTGGTAAATAATTATGTTACCTTATGTTAGAACAATAATTAGTTTTTGACGATTTATAAAAGCCTTATTTGTGACTAATAGAAGCATACATGTTGGTCCCCTTTCATAAGACAATTGTATAACAAGTCATTAGCTAATACAAATACATTCATATGATTGATGCCTTCCATTATGTGAATGGACGTCGTTATTTCATAAACCATGATAATATGTAAGAAAAATAGATATTATTACTGTTGTTCTAGTTGATTAGTCATTTTCATTTAGGTAGTAGTCCATTAACAAGTATAACTAAAGGTTTGTTTGGGTTAAAAAATTGTGCAGAAACAGGTGATCAAAACAAAAAGCGTGGAATTTATGCCACTGGCTGTTTCAGTAACTTGCTTTGGTAGTGCTGTTATTTGGACTCTATATGCCATCCGCCCATTCGATCCCTTTGTTGTTGTACGTGCATTTTCTCACTTTCTCTCTCTTCTTTCTCTCTCTTCCTTTCTCTCTCTCACTGACATTTTCATGCATGGTATTGGTGATGATGTATGAGCAACAGGCCTAGCTAATCTCACTCATACTCCTAAGTCATAACCCATGAATCTTGCATGAGCCACCTATCACTTTCTAACTACTTTACCTTGTACTGTTCATCGACAAGTGACAACAAATTCTGATAAAATTTAGCTGAATAGTTTCAGTTGGTAAGAATATAAGAATAGAAACATATTTTGACTGAAGCTCTATTATTCTCTCAACTTTGTGTTTACTAAATTATTACTTATTCTTGTTAGAATCAAATCAGATTAGACTACATTTAAAATTAACATTCTTATTTCCATTTAGTTATAAACATACTTCTCTAGGTTTTTTTACACGTTACTACTTTGACATTTACACTATTCACAAATTTCACTTTGATCATCGTTTGTGATTTATACGTGAATAAAAATATAGTCGTGTGGATCTTGTTAGATTCGTCTTAATATGTATTTTGTTAATATGTACTTTTCATAATTTTAAATATACAAAATTAGATATATATGTCCTCAAAGTTTTGCATTGGCATGTGTGAAAAGTGAAGTGTAACATGTAAAAAAAACTGAGGAAGTATATATATTTGATTTCGTATTAGTAAACAAATTTGATAATTAGATGTTTGAAAAATATATATTATGTCTAACAAGATCTCAAATGATAACTTTTTCTTTTAAATTGACGTAAAAGAATTATCAACTAGACCATACCATATTATAGCTTAACAAAATCAACCAAATCAACTCATAGTAGGCCAATTGAACAAACCCTTACCCAACGTAGATATTTTACAAAGTTAAGATTATCAAGGTATAGTAACAACATCCAAACTACCACATGTATATTTTATATAAATTAATTGAAATCCTAAAATTAGTATGACACATGGGCGGAGCTATATGAGCACCCCCAAGTTAAACATAGTTTGCATGTTAGCCATACGGGTTGTAAACTGCCTTAGTGGTAGATGGGTGACGTGTAAGACCCATCATACATGAAGGTTGCATGTTCGATACCCTTTTAGACCCATACAAGGGCATATATGTGTAGTGTTTAATTTTTTTGGCTTTGGTTTTTATGTTCTTTATCACTTTCCTAGATTTCTCATCTTTATATCTTGTTTTCTTTTTAAATAATGTTCCTTTTTGTGCTTCATTAAATAAAAATGCAAATAATTTAGACTTTTTTTCCTTTTTCTTTCATCTTTCTATCTCGTTTTCTTTTAAACACTGCTCCTTTTTGTTCTTGATTATATAATAATGAAAATATATAACCTAATTACAATGAAAATGATTTTATTGTACAATTTCTTTTGCTATATTTACTTGTGGAAAATTTATGATAAGTAACAATGGACAACTAAAATATTCACTTGTATTATTCTTCAGTATAATAAACCAATATGTAGATAAATAAATAGGTTTGGAAATATACTTTTGTAGTTTTTTTTTAAAATATTGAGTTCTTGGTGCTAGCTGCGTAGCAACTACTAGCAAGTAGCATGTACTAAAATGCTACGGAGTAATATGTCATTTTCAAACTCAAAGTTGTGGTGTATTAATTTTTGAGTTTTTAGAATTCCCACAAGTATGGGATGAGTCTCTATTTGTACCTAATCTTAAATTTATATGGCCCACTTTCATGTATGGGATTTGCCCAAACGCTGACGTGGACAAAAAAGACAAGTTTATATGGACCTACTTTTTCACTCATTGATTATAAAAAAATCAAAAAAGATTTTGGAAAAAAATATGGTATGCAAACAAAATTATTATCACCAAAAGGCATTTAAGGACAAAAGTCAAGCAAAAAATGTTGCTCTTATGTAATGATCCATAATCTAAAATAATTTGGGTGCAAATAGTATGAATTATTGGGCTTATAATAATATTATTATTTTGTGATTCAGGCACCAAATGGGATAGGCTGTTTTCTTGGGCTGGCCCAGTTGATGCTTTATGCAGCATATTACAAGTCCACTAAGCAACAGATGGATGAAAGAAAAGTTGCGGAGATTGAGAAAGTTGAGATGGGCCTTAAAGAAGTGATTGTGGTCACAAGGGAGTCCAACAAGGTCAATAGCCTCCCTGAAAATGACTACTCTGCCCCCCTAAGCCTAAGGAAAATGATTTTGCCTCTAATCTTTAATTTGTAATTGGAGTAGTAGTGAAGCCTTCTACTCTAAATGCTTTACTTCTTGTCATATATCTAGTAATCATTTGTTTGGAGGGAGTATTTTTATTGGAAATAAATTTTTCTATGCCATTTTATTATCTATTTGCCATTCTTGTTGGTTGATTAATATATTATGAGCTATGTTCATGTATTTGAAATTTTTTATTTTCATACATTGACTTGAAATTCTATGTATAAATCTCTAATACACTATATTTCTCCCATGCTCATTTCATACTTTGTCATTCACAATATTGTAAGAAAGGGCACAAAACGAGCAAAAATTATTGTACTAACAAAGTAAATTAGAAAAATTATAAGGCTTTATTTACTACGATGGAAATCAATATGAAAGGAAAATGATGTTCCATTAAAAAAAAAAAGGAATTCCACGAGACAATACAATTGTATAGTTTTTCTTTGTTTCATCCCTTAGGCCTTATATGAAAAGTCAAAGTAAAAATGGAGAATGCAAAGGAGTGGATCATGAATAGGAGGAAGGTAAGACTATGGATGAAAAGGTGGGATTCCTTCCTTTGAGAAAAAATGTTTTCTATCCTTTAGAGACCTTTTACCGTTATTTGGAAAATTATTTTCTACCCTTCATAAGTCAATCAAAGGAAAATGGAAGAACCACATTTCCAAGAAAATATAAAACGCCTAACCAAAGACTCTTTAGATATAACTAGTATTAATCCCCGGCTATGCTTCGGATTATTATATCTTTCATTTATTATATTTTTCTTTGAATGATAACATTAATTATCATCACTTGGTTTAGTGGTTAAGACTTTATCATCACTAATTAGTATATGTATGTGCAGTGTCTTTGTGGTCGAGATCAAATCTTATATAATGCGTGTTGTATTTTTCTATTGTATGTGGACATGGACTAAAAACACCCAGGGAAACGTGGCTAGCTTTCTTTGTCCAAGAACGCCTTAGACTTAAATTACATGATATTTGAGTAGTTTGTTAAATATTGCTTCCAAGCCATACAACTAGACACATGTTTAAAGGCATGGGCGGATCCACTATGGGTTCACTGGGTTCAGCTGAACCCATAGTGGATCAGTTAAATTTTTATTCTTGCATTGTTGTATCAAAGAAAGAGCTTTGCCCTCGTGGTGATAAGCCCAAGTAAAAGTTTGTAGCATGCGGAACTCAGGTTCGATTCTTTGTTGGGCAAAAATCCTTCCCGTTTGCATCTTTTTTATTTATTGAAATCATATAATTTGTTCTTTCCAGTGGCCAGTGGGTCTGTAGGCCAGTGGATCCACTATGCTAAGATCACAAATGTGGAGAGTAAATTGTGATTTGTGAGTTTGTGGAACATCATTGTAATTGTTTGTTTTTTTTTTCTTCTTGATTCTTTTCTTTGCTTCATTTAAAAATTTCTACAACATATATAGAATGATGGTGGGGATCTATATTTTTTTTTATTGAAATCATATACATTATGTTCTATCTACAATCAGATTTTAATGTTCATTATACTACTACAATACCATATGTTATATTATTTTGCTATTTCATCCTATTATCTCGGGAATGTTACTCAACTAAATAATGTTTTATATTACATATATTAAAATTCTTTGTTATTCGACGCTGAGAACTCGTGCTCGAAAAGTATATGTAGTTAGATTCAGACATTTAGTGAAACTGCTCATAATTTTGGCCCAAAATGAAGTGTTTAAGGGGCATATTGTCTTTGAGCGCCTTAAACTTATATAAGCCGGTGAATGGTAATTTGCTATGTTCGAACCCATAGGTTCAAATTTCTGGATACGCCACTGTTTAAAGGAGAAATTAGTTATTTTGCTGATATTTATAAATGAGAAGTATTAGCATATCAGAATTTTGAATGAACGGATAAATGTTATAAGTGACCAATAATGTAAAATGAAAGGAAATAATTAGCTGGTTCACCGTTATAAATGGAGGGAGTATATATATGGTTATTCCTCATAAGTGAAGAGCTTAATTGATCCAATTACGTAATACTTGAAAACTTAAAGTGAATACAAAGTAAGTCTCTAAATTCATCACTAGAAAAAGTAATCGTTTGTTCTTTTATTTTTCCTTTGGTGTAATGTTAGGAAAAAATAATGCAAGGAATATTCCATATTGAATACGTTGCCATCTTTACTCTTATGTCTCTTCAAAGAGAAGCTTACTTATAATGCATGCATATTAACTACCCTTCTATCACTTGAATGGTAGAACAACCTTATGGAACACAATGCCTCAAATCAACTGAAGCCAGAATTGTTCCAACTGTCGGACAACATATTCTTCGACTAGCCTTTTTATCTCTAAAGCTCTACCTAATAACACCCTCCAACACCACTCGTTTGAGCATTGTGGGAAATACGATAGACTAGTTACTAATTAGCAAGCTTTTTACTCTTAAGTACAAATAGGTAATTTTCATAGACAAACCTAACTAAATCTAATAAGTTACAAGGTATCCCTACTCCACTGTTTCATTGTTTGTAAATCAAGGTGACAAAAAATTCTAAACAATTATTTTTTGGTCAAACAAATTAACAATAAACTTTAAAAAGTTTATGTTGTATTGCAAATTGTTGGTCAATGAGGTTCAACTTTGTCTCCCATACTATACAAACCCGTCACTCAAAGGGTTTTTTTTTTTGTAATAGTATTAGTAACGCTTTTACAGATTAAGTAACTTGGGAATGTCTTTTGCAAACAGATAGTATTGTTAAATTTATGACAAGAGTTATTTCTCCAAATTAAAATTTTTTGACGTGACAATATGAAGAAAGTAAGATAATGCCCACTTATAGGAATACCCAATCCCTTATAATTCAATTTTCCAAATTTAAGGGCGTAGAGAGTGAACTAGTCTAATTTCCAACTTCCCATCAGAATAAGCTTCGTATATGGAGACAGCAAAATCAATCAATTTTTTGAAATAGAATATGTCCGATTTATATGTGATGCTTTAGCCACTATTGCTCCTACCTCTTTCTTGTCCTATGTTCTTAAGATAATTCATGATTTATTTTTAATATCTTTCCCTTTTAAGATAATTCTTTGGAAATTAGGAGTAATACGCAAGACTTTATTAAGCTTGCGTCTCTAACCCATAGCTCTTTAATTACAACATTAATTGATCTACAATCTTCTTAGATTTTAAATTTTTTTTGTATTTCTTCTAGTCGACAAGCAAATATAGCTAGCTAGGTAGCAAAATAATTTTATTTGACAAAAAATTGTTCGTTTTCGAATTTGCATATGTGCTTGTCAACTTCAAATTTGAAAATCCCAAACTTTTTTTTTGAAGCGAAATAACGGGGAAGGGGAGTATGATCATAGAACATATCAAACTTGAATTGGAACTTCTAATCAATTTATTATTATAGGCACTTCTAATGCTATTTTAACTACTATTTTACGTGCATTAATATTCTAAAAAAGTGTAGGTTTATGTTTGTACTATTTCTTAAAGGGAGTATGATCATAGAACATATCAACACAATAATAATTAGTAGTATTTTTTTTGTTCTTTATCTCGGATCAATGTTCTTATCAGGTTTTATTGAGTTGGTGATGTGTAATATATTAGATAGTGTTTGTACAACTTATTTTCAATTAAGGTATAATAAGTCATCTATATGATTTCTTATAAGCTCAAATAAATCAAGCACTTTAACATAACACATCCTAAATTAGTTGTTGTATGGAAAGCGAGCCATTCCATTTTCTATGGAAAATCAAAATAACCATTCATCAGCTTGTATGCACACAAATCATTAATGTTGGAATTCTTAATCATGTTCGATTTAGGTTTATATATTGATAGATTTGTGTCACTAAGGCTATGTTTAGTCTACTTCGAAATTTTACCGATCGCGATGCGATCGATACGTCTCGATCCGAACTTATTTTTTCTGATCTGATAGTGTAGCTCTTAACCATGTTGGATGCAATGTAGGTTTTTAACAATAATTGGTTGGTCCAGGTTGTGTTGTTGTGTTATGCTAGAGATTATCAATTCTCATTGTTTTCTCTCTAACTCACTTCTTTGCTTGTTGATAATGTAAACTGCCTAACCAGAATACTATATGGAAAAAAAGGATTATTTGAGAGATTCACTAATCACTAATAGAACAAAAAATAGAATGTTTTGGCATATTTGTGTTATGCTTGAGACATGTTTTAAAATTAAATATTTAAGTTTCATTTGAAATGAGATATATTGTATCAGACGCATAACTGATAAAAACATCATTTCAGTCAACGACGCAATTTTTTTATTGGTACATATGCTTCTTGTGTAGATGAGATAATCATATCAATGCAAAATCCAAAGAATACGTAATAGCATAATCCATAAACCACCAATGCTCAACAAAGTAACTCCATGCCAGGTTGTAAACAAGATTCGAAGAGAAATTGTAGTCTCAAATATCTTATTAGAACACCACTTTTAAATTTTTATAATGTCAAAAAACTATACTCCATTAATTAATTATCCACTTTCCAAAAATACTACCTCTTTTTTTAGTTGCAACATTTGCTTTTTGACACTATTCATCAACCAACTTTATTAAGTAATCTCGCACCATTATATAGAAAAACATAGTCAAGTGAAGTCTTGTTAGATTCGTCTCAATGCGATGATTCCAAATATCAAATTTTTATAATTTTTTTACTTACACCAATATGAGATATTAATGTTCAAATAAGTATACCGGTAAATGTAAAAAAGGCAAATTTGCTAACTTTAAAAAAACGAGAGGAAGTATAAAATTTGCTCTTGCTTTTCTTATCACCTTCAATCAATCAATTCTGCGATCCTCGACAATGCAAATTGCAAACCCGATAAAAAGACTCGAAGTTTACGAAAGAATCTAGCATGCAATCTTTTTTGCCTGCAAATTGATGGATTGTAAGGTGTTGCAGTGTTGCAGTGTTGAGAAGCAAACACTAGTTAACATTTTAGACTTTCAAGTACTCCTACCCAATATGGTTGATTGGTGGAAGATATATCATGTTTGCCTGCAATTTGCATGCGTATTAGATTCCATCATAAATTGGTTGATTAAAATGAAAATCTAAAGGAGAATTGATCTTCACTCCAATTAGTCATTTGATTTTTTTGGATTCTTAATTAGCATTATAAAAGGATCATGCTACAATAAAAGGTTTTTGCTAGTTATATCAATATAAAAGCTTTTTATTAATTTTAATTTGTTTTTTCAATCCTAACTAAGGAGGTATTTTTTGCTCAATTGATTTTAACTCATCTATACTTATCTAAAATTATTTTGTCTTATCTTTTTTTTGAATTGATCAAAACTTAATTTGAACTTATTCTTTAACTTGTTGAAACTTATTTAACTTATCTTACCCATCTCAACTCATTTTTTAAATAAATAGGTTAAAATAAATTTGACATATTTCGCTTAATGTTATATTTTACGGTTTTTTCACCAAATACCCCCGACAAATTAAAAAATTCACGATATACCCTCAATGTTCCAAAAATTCACCATATACCCTTGAGTTTTCGAAAACGTTCACAAAATGCCCTTTTTCTAACTTCCGTTAACTCACCGTTAGCTTTATTTACGATTTTGCCATCATTAACCCTAAACCCTAATTCTAATCTAACCCTAACCCTTACCCTAATCCTAAACCCTTACCCTTACCCTCACCCTAACCCCCCCCGGCCCCCCCCCCTTCCCCTCCACCCCACCCGGCCCAGCCCCCCCCCTCCCCCTCCCTCCACCACCGCACGCCCCATCCCCTCCCCTCCACCATCACAGCCCACCTCCTCCTCCCCCCTACCAAGATCTTGTTGCCAAGATCTTCGTCCACGCCCCCCCCCCCCCACCGCCACGGCACCCATCCCCATCCCTCCCTTCCACTTGCCGCAGCCACCACCCTCCCCTCTCGCTAAGATCTTCGCCGCCTAGATCTTCGTCCACGCCCACCCCCCCCCCCACCTCCCCCCTCCCCGGCCCCGCAACCCCATTTTCGCAATCTCTCTCTCTCCTCTGTTTTTCCCAAATCCCAAATTCGAGCGAAGAATATCGATTTTTTGCGGCCCCCAAATCCCAAATTGTGCCGCGCCCCCATTTTCGCAGCCCTCCTCGTCGATTTTTCTCTCTCCTCTTTTCTTCACTTCGTCGGTTCCAACTCTTTCGGTTTAGAGTTAGGTTTTGGGCGTTTTGGGTGTTTTGGGCGTCGATTTCGACGGGGTTGCGGGCGTCGGGGTGGGGTTCTCGCGACGGAGGTGGGGGAGGGGGGGTCTTGGGGTGAGGGAGGGGGGTGGGCTGGGGTGGTAGGAGGGTGGGGAGGGGGGTGGGAACGTTAGGGTTTAGGGTTGGGTTAGGGTTGGGTTTGGGTGGGTTAGGGTTTGGGTGGAGTTGGGGTTTACATTTTAGGGTTAGGACTTAATGATGGTAAAATCGTAAATAAAGTTAACGGAAGTTAGAAAAAGGGCATTTTGTGAACGTTTTCGAAAATTCAAGGGTATATGGTGAATTTTTGGAACATTGAGGGTATATGGTGAATTTTTTAATTTGTCGGGGGGTATTTGGTGAAAAAACCGTATATTTTATTTTTGAAACATTGATGCATGATTGACCCATGTTTCGGATCAGACCATCTTATCAAAAAAAAATGATTGTACATGACTCGTGTTATTTTCACTTCATATTCCATAAGATTATTACTTTGTCTTGTGAAAATCAGGCAGACCAGATAAGATCTGAAAATTTCAAATTAGACCTTATAATTTATATTTACTTAGTGCCATATATCTTTAAGTTTTTATTAGATTAGATTTTTAAAAAGTACAAACGAAACAATTCCAAAAAGATTCACATGACATGAATATGTTTTTCGGATTTTTCACCAGGTACCCCTGAGGTTTCTTAATATTCACCTGGTACCCCCACGTTTTCAAATATTCACCAGGTACCCCTGAGGTTTGGAAAAATTCCTGAAATGCCCCTACCGTTAAGTTTCCGTCACATTCTTAATTCACCAAATAACCCTTAGGTTTGATAAGTTTCCAACCACTTTCTCCCTCCTCCCCCACCCCCCCCCCCACCACCACCCACCCACCCACTGGTGACACCGGAAACCACTCCTCCGCAACCCCACCCCTCCCCCCCCCCCCACCCACGCCACCGGAAACCCTTCCCCCTCTCTGCGGCAACCACCCGGCTTCCTCCATCATTTGAACTTGAGCTAAGAACTAAAACAGATGCCCGGTGTGTAGCTCTCACACTAGCGAGGGTGTGTAGCGATCAATATTTTCCCATCATACGGTCATCACAAAGAAAATACCCTCCACCCGCCACAAATCCCGAAATACCCACATTTTGAAGAAATTGAAGGAGACCCAATTAACCCCGTGAACACTTATAGTGACTATAAAACAAAGAACAAGAGTTGGAATGAGCGAAGTTTTGCCAACTTAGAATTGAAGCTGGGTTTTAGAGCATTGTAGACAAACCTTGAATTTACGTGACATGCCATGATTTTGGAAGAGCAAAATGTGCTAACTTTGCTCCAAATTCTTCAAATTTTAGAAGCGGCTTCAAGGAAAAGAGTTTCGCGCAGGGGGTGGTGGGGGGGTGGGGGAATTCGCGGGGGACGGAGGGGTGGTGGAGGGGGTGGGGAGTTCGCGAGTTGAGGGAGGGGTGGGGGAGTTCGCAGGTGGAGGGAAGGGTGGGGGAGAGGTGGGGGAGTTCGCGAGTTGAGGGAGGGGTGGTGGAGTTCGCGAGGTTGAGGGAGGGGTGGACGAGTTCCCGGGTGGAGGGAGGGGTGGGGGAGAGGTGGGGGGAGTTCGCATGTGGAGGGAGGGGTGGTGGAGGGGTGGGGGAGTTCGCGAGGTTGAGGGAGGGGTGGTGGAGTTCGCGGGTTGAGGGAGGGGTGGAGGAGTTCGCGAGGTGGAGGGAGGGGGTGGGGGAGAGGTGGGGGAGTTCACGGGTGGAGGGAGGGGTGGTGGAGGGGGGGGGAGTTCACGGGTGGAGGGAGGGGAGATGCGAGGGAGGTCGAGGGGAGGGGGAGGGGGCTGCGTTGGGGCCGAGAGGGGAGGGGGAACCTGCGTGGGCTGGCTGCGGGGGGAGGTGGGGTTGGGGTTGGGGTTGGGGTTGGGTGGGGGTGGTGGGGTTGGGGTTGAGTGGGGTTGGTGGGGTTGGGGTTAGGGTTGGGTGGAGGGGGTGGTGGGGGGATTGGTGGGGGTGGGGTTGGGTTCGGGTTAGTTAGTGTTTTTAGGATTAATTAGAGTTAATTAGGGTTAATTAGAGTTTAATTAGGGTTAATTAGAGTTAATATGCATGATTTGGACGGAAACCTAACGAAGTTGACGAACCTTAACTGGCGAGGGCATTTCATGAATTTTTACCAAACCTCGAAGTCACTGGTGAATATTTGAAAACGCGAGTGCAGGGTGAATATTAAGAAACCCCAGAGTCCGCGGTGAAAAATCCGTATGTTTTTTATTATAAATTAGTGTGAAAATACGTTGAAAATTCAATTAGAACAGTTGACCAGACTAGACTAGACTAGACTAGACCATATTTTAATAATTACATAAAGACCAAATCACCTTATTTTAGATGAAGAGTACATGGCCTCAAACAATAAGATTTTATTTTAAATTATTTGCTTTCAGTTTCTTCCATTCGTTCTCATCACAAGTAGATAGTATTCCAAAACATTAAATTTTGCTAATGCTAATTCCTTTCCGGTGTTAATTTCAAGTGGGCGGCTTAAATAATAAATATACCATTACGCAAGCAGAACTTTTACTTTGATGACTTTGGAAATAATTTATCTCTTTGATACAGTAAGAGTTTATATATTGTACATGGTCTGAAATTATCACATGATATTCCGTGATCCTATTCTATTATTATTCAATAGAAAGTGATATATATACTCCTACTAAACTGATAGTTTAGATTTAATCAACACTTCAAGTCTCCCATCATAAAAAAAATTAAAAACACTTCATGTCTTCGTCAATTGATATTAACTAATGCTATAATGATCAACGCTAGAAAACAAACTACTGTAGAAGTCTTCTGAGTGGAAGAGAGTATAAGGCTTTACATGCAACAGTTATTACACCTGAATATATTCTCTATGTACGTACTAGTCACACTGTCAAAGAAATACGCACTCCTATAGTCCTATTTGCGGCTTGGAATAAATAATTGCAACAGACTAGTCAAAGAAATGAAAATTGAATCCTTCCTATATGGGGGGGATTGACATCCATTAACACAAATTTGGGCTAAATTAATACTAAAGGTCTTGCGTGAGAAGCGTTTAGGTCAAAATTTTCGGACTGAATTGAATTGAATTATATTGAAATAAATTAAAGTGAAACTGTGAGAGGAATTTATCTGAACAGAATTGAATTTTGATTAATTCACTCCAAAAGAACGTGGCCTTTTAGTCATGTAGAATGACTATAAGATTCTATAATTTTAGTTTATGGACAGTTCCTATTAGATATGGATATAAACTATCAGTTAATGTATATTAATTTATCAATTTATGCCTTAAAACTGATAGATTTATCTCTTAAGTTGGTCGGTATATCTCTTAAACTAATAGTTGTATATCTTGAATGGATAAATGTATGCCTTAAACTGATAGATGTATGCATCTTGTTTATCAGTCTATAGATTTTTTTTATTAGTTTATGGTATAAACTTATTAGTTTATGACATAACTATACTAATATATTAAAAGGCGTTTCGAAACAAGTTGAGCCCCCAAAAAATTAATTTTTTTTTTTCATCTTTTCATTCTTAATCGATTCACTCCGTCTATGTTGTTCTTAGAGTACTGAATGTGTTAAAAAATCTTGCACACCAGTTAATATTATTATAGGATTCGATTTCAATTCGCTATTCAATATGATCAATGTCACAATCTTGCGCAAATCTTTTGTGAATTACTCCAAATATGAATACTATTTAGGGGGCGTTTGGTTAGGGGGTTACAAGAAAGGAAAAGGGAGAATATTGATTTCATTCCCTTAAAAATTGTTTGGTTGGAGGGTTTTGCTTTTCCCTTTCCCCCCTCCATTACCCCAAATCCCTCTACTTTGATTCCCCACCTCCCCCTCCACTTAGAAACAAGGGTCAGGGAAACCCTCTTTGACCACCCATCACACTCCCACAACCACCACCTCCATCCACAAGACCCAACCCATAACTTCCCGGAAACCACAACCAACCATCGGCAACCATAACCAATCGTCAGCAACCCCAACACCGCACTACCTAAACCGCCAACACAGCCCCATTTAATCGCAAATACTATCACCCACTCGCCGGAACTCCTACACTACCCCCGAAAATCCATCCCCACCTCGGAAAACCATCCAACCACCTCTGAAAACATACCACAAGAGAGAGGAGAGAGAAAAAGAAAGATTACTTGACGGGAAGGGGAGCAGCCGCGAAGATGAAGAGGGAAGGAGGGTGGTGGTGGAGGAAGGGGGCAGTGGCGGCAGGAGATGGGGGGTGGCGGAAGAAGAGGAGATGGGGGGTGGTGGCAAGGTGGTTTTAGTTGAAAGATAAAAGTGTGGTGGTGGTTGTAGATGGTGATGAAATATTAGATTTCCCTTAGATATATTATACCAAACAACTTGGTAAATCTAAGGGTGTGGATTTCCATTCTCCTTGTTTCCCTTTCTCAAACCCTTTTCCTTTCCCCTTGGTGAACCAAACGCCCCCTTATATTTGAACAATTAGCCTGTGCCGCTATGATTGATAATTACTCGGTTTCTAAATGTAATTGCAACTTATTGAATTTTTTTTATTTGACTAGCTGCCTCTATAGACTCCAATTCCTAATCCTAACCCATTCCTTTCAAGTTTCAATTTACTTGGCCTTGCCCTGTAAACCTTCTGAGGCTCTAATTGGGCCTCATCATGTGTACCCATTTTATAATAGTCATCTCCCATTGAACGTTGAACAGTCAGAGAGTAGTACAAATGATACAACATTGATTTTTTATGCTTGAATTTTTTTTTTCTACCATGCTATTTACCGTCCATATTTACTTAAAATTGCCCATATTTTTTCCTTTAAATACCATTCATACCCCTCCACTTTCACCCACTTTCACCCCACTACTCATCTCTCACCTCTCACCCATTTCACCCCAACTTCACCCACATTCACCTCACTCAACCACCGGAGCACCACCACCAGAGAAACACCACCACCACCGGAGCACCACCTTCACCAAGATATCACCGGAGCACCACCACCACTGGGGCACCGCTGATAGGCGTGTCGCGCACCTAACAAAAATAAATAACCTAACTAACCTCCTAACTATATAGTAGGGTAAGTCATGGTCGATCCACAGAGAGAAAGTTGTTATATGATTAGCCTTTAAAGTATGGTAAAACTAAAGAAGGTTAATATCGATGATGGTCGAATCAACTATACTAATCAATATATAAATAAAAGACTCTATAGTTAAGTATCCCCACTAGCATGAATTAATACAATAATAATTCCTACCCCAAACTAGTCAATTAAATATTCACAAGGAAAAGTACACCCTATAAAATACCATAAACATCTCCCGAGTATCTGTGGCTTCCCTAATATACACTCAAGCCTACTCCCGTGGAATCATGCCAATTAAAGACATTAAACGTGGCACTCTAACTTCCTAACAATCCATTCTACCTACTCCCGTGGAGAACCTCATGTCCTTAATTGAAATACCCAAATCCGCCAAAACCCAACTCCCGTTGTGATCAAGACAATGGAATAATAACAATACTAATTATTCCTAATCTAGTATTGGAATATGCACAATCAATTAAGCAAGAACAATTAAATAATTAATTTGGGAATTTAAAGAAATAGTCATGAATTAATTCATACTAGGGTTCAACTTAACAATAGATAGCTTTTGAAAACTCTCTCTCGCGGGTTTTCCAGTGCGAACTGGTAGCCATGGGCAGACCTCGTGGGTCGAAGAATTCAAAGGTCATGAATAAGGGGAAAACGAAAGGAAGTGGTCTGTCATCCTCGAATGCAAAGAAAACTCGTACAATGGATGAAGTTCTGAGTATTAATACGATGCAATTTGTCGTCTCCAATGAAGAAGAAGGTGAGATTCTTTCACCTAAATCTTCGTTGATTGAATTGCAAAAACAAGATCATGAAAAACATTTGTTCTCTGAATGGTTGTCTGTGTTGAATAGTGCATCTAAAACTCCTCCTGTTGGTAGATATAATGCTGTAATTGATGGGTCTAAAATGCCTATTTCTGGTAAAAATGGTGATGTGATGTCTGGGTCTAGAAATCTTAATGTTGATATGATTTCTGGGTCTAAACATCTTAATTCTAATGGTGATGTGTCTTCTGGGTCTAGAAATCTTAATGTTGATATGATTTATGGGTCAAAACATATTAATTTTGCTAGAAATGATAGTCTGCTTTCTGGGCCTAAAACTCTTAATTCTGGTAGAAATGGTGATGTGAATAATATGAATAAAAAGGCAATTGATAGAGGATTTATGGAGAATCTTGGAGAAACTGAATGTAATTTGGGGAATCAAAATGCTCATCATGAAATTGACCCTGAGATTCCTGAAATTGAGTGGGAAGATATTCAGGATGAAGTGAATTATTGGGAGTTTTCTGTTGTTTGTTACATACTGGGGGCGAACCCACCTCAGCATGTTATGGAAGGTTTCTTTAGGAGAATATGGGGCAAGAGAGGGATAGATAAGATTGCAGCAATTGGGAATGGTGTTTATATGGTTAGATTGTTGACTGAAGAATCAAAGAATGGTATTTTGGCTGAGGGGTTCCATTTTTTTGATGGAAAACCTTTGATTGTTCAAGCATGGAAACCTGATGTAGATTGGCATGAAAAGTCTGTTCAGAAATTCCAATATGGATAGAGCTACATGGTTTAGATTTGAAGTATTGGGGTGATAAGAGTTTAAGCAAGATTGTGGGTGTCATTGGGAAATTTCTGAAAGTGGATCTTGCAACTCAAAATAGAGACAGATTGATGTTTGCTAGGATCTTGGTTGAGGTGGAAATTGACCAACATTTTCCTGAGCATATTCAGTTCAAGAATGAGAAGGGGATTATTTTGGAGCAGCCAGTTCATTATGCTTGGAAACCTATCTTATGCAGCATGTGCAAAGGTTATGGGCATACTCATGAGGAGTGTGTCAAGAAGAAAAATGTCAAGAAGATTTCTAAGCAATGGGTGGTAAAAAGGAAAGCTGTGGAGAATGGAGGACAGCATGGTGAGATGTTACCTGCAGACATGGTGGCCAAAAAGGTATCAGCACAACCAGTGGTGTCAAGTACACCTATAAACAACAGATTTGATGCTTTGAATGCTACTACTGAAGAGGTTTTCTATGAGGTGAATGATGATTTGTCAAGAGAGATGCAGGGGTTAGAGGCCCCTGACCCTCCTCATGGATAATATTTTGGTATGGAATGTCAGGGGACTAAATAGGGGAACTAAACAAGCTGCAGTAAAGAAATTTATTGATGTTAATAAAGTTTCCTTATTTGGTGTCCTGGAAACCAAGGTGAAGATGTCCAAGATGGGGACTCTTTACCAAAACGTGTGCTCTGGATGGTGTTTCACAACTAATAGTTGTGCTGTAGACCAAGGTAGGATTGTAATTGCTTGGTTACCATCCTCATTTACAGTGTCTATTGAATTGGTTACAACACAGTTGATCCATTATAGAGTTGAACCTATGGGTTTAGCTTCTCCTTTCATGTGTACTTTTGTATATGGATCAAATAATAAACAAGAGAGGATGGTGTTGTGGAATGATTTAGAGAAAATAAAAACCACAATTCCTTGGCTGGTGCTTGGAGATTTTAATGTGGTACTGAATTTTGATGAAAGGATTGGCTCCCCTGTGAGGTTGCATGAAATTGAGGATTTTAGGGCATGTCTAGGTGGGTGTGAGCTGACTGATATCAAGCAAGTGGGAAGATTTTTCACCTGGACAAACAAGCAGGACGGAGATGACAGAGTGTTTTCTAAGATAGACAAGGTTGTTGCTAATGAAGAATGGTGCAACAAGTTTGAGTCTGCTGTGGTTAATTATTTACCTTAGGTGAGTATGACCATTGTCCTGGTCTCATCAGTGTACATACAAAGCATGGTGGTAGGAAGCCATTTAGATTCTACAACATGTGGCTGCAAGCTCCTAGGTTTATGGAACTAGTGAGAAATGTTTGGCAGCAGAACATACATGGGTGCAAGATGTATACAGTGACTCATAAGTTAAAACTTTTGAAGGTGCAGCTTAAAAAGTTGAATCAGGAGGGATTTTCTGATGTGCAAGCTCAAGTTAGTAAAGCTTATCAAAATTTACTACAGATTCAAGAGCAAGTTCATGTCAATCCTGGGGATGCTACTCTTATTATGGCTGAGAGATTAGCTAATGGGGAATACAAGAAAGCACAGGAGATTTACATGTCTTTTTTAAGACAAAAAGCAAAAGAGAACTGGATTTGCTTTGGTGATGAGAATTCTAAGCCTTTTCATCAAGCAATTAAAGCTAGAAGAAATACAAACAAGATTTATGCTATCCAGGATATGAATGGCAGCTGGGTTAATGATGAAATTGGTATTCAAAATGCTTTTGTTGAATTCTATCAGGGGCTGCTAGGCACTCGAATGGAAGATAGGTGTGGGGTAAAGCATCAGATAATCAATGAAGGGGAAGTCCTGAATGATATGCAGCAGAATATATTGAAGTGAAATTTTTCTGCTGATGATGTTAAAATGGTCATGAATTCTATCCCTAATGAAAAAGCTCCAGGGATGGATGGTTATAATAGCTTTTTCTTTAAGAAAACATGGGATATAGTGATAAGTGCATTTCTAACGCACTTTATGGACTCCTTTTAGCTCATTTTGATCTTCTTTCTCTCCTTTCTTCCCTCTTTCTTCTCCATTTCCCCTTCTATTTCATTCACTTGATCATTTTTTATCATAGTGATATTTTGCTAGATTTTCAGTCATTTTTTACCAAATTTCTAGTACATTTACTTTCACCCTGTTTTGCCATGTTCTTAATATAGGTGGGACTACCTAAGGCGACTACGAGTTGTAGAGTCGGCAAAGAAAGCAATGAAAATATAGCACACGTTGAGAAATGGTGCGCTCACACTATGCCCCATGTCCACTCGCACAAAGGAGCCCATTGCACAATAGAATCTTGAACAAAGAACTTCAAATGAACATAACTTTCCAACCACAAATTGGATGAAGGTAATTCCAGTTGGAGGTGAAAGCTTGTTTCGATAGCTTTCCAACGACTGGTCATAAGCTTAATTTGAATCTAAAACGAAAGAGTTATGCACGTTTTAAGTTGAACTGTCCGACGTGAGCAGAAGAAATGGTGCGCCCGCTCCTGATTTTGGTGCGCCCACACCACTTACTGAGGTGCGCCCGCACCATCTGGAACTTATGAAACCCAAAAGTCAGGAGAAATGGTGCGCCCGCACCTGATTTTGGTGCGCCTGCACCATGTAAATCCGTGAAGAAAAAAACGATGCTTGTTTTAATAACAATAGAGTTGATTAGTTTTCGACGGATGCTTTATTCTAGAGTTTGGAGAATATTATTAGGGATTAATTTAGAGAGAAAAATACTTTGCTTATTCTAAGATGTGAGATTTGTAGATTATAGTTTGTGATTTCTACAACATTGAAGGTACTTTTATTCGATTTAATTTCAAAGTTCCAGTTTTTATTCTCTCTTTCCATTGTTATTACTTGTTCTTTCATTTTATTAGATCTCCTTTATTATAGTTTCATAATTGTTATTTCCATTAGAATAATTATCTCTTAATCATATTTAGCCCTAGATTAGTTATAGATTTCATGTTTTATTGCTTTGAATCCATGATTGGTGAGTAGTTTCCTATCTAGGGTTAGGGTGAAAGTATGGATTAGGGTTTAAATGTATTGTTAATGTGATTGTGATGATCTAAAGATGTTTATGCATTGATCTTGGTGTTTTGAGGCCTTAGGATTGATATTGATCACATTTATACTTTGGTATTTTGAATTTAAATGTTCTTAAATCGAATTTTGAACTCTTTTATCATTCCCATGAATCAACTTAATCTCTAGGACAAGATATTGGGTAGGAATGAAGGGGATCCTATATTAGGGGTTTTCCGAATTCATTGGATCTCTTAATCAATTGACTAAAGACCATTCGAGAGAGGATTTAGTTGATTGATTAAGCGATCATTCTCGAGGACCATTCGAGAGAGGACTCGAGTATTTTAGAGGAAAACTAAACCTTGCGTAATTGTTGCCTTTGATTCACAATTGCATTAATAATCGTTGTCCACTTTGATCCATACTAGTAACCTTAACTCTAGTGTCTTCCTATCTTATATTTCAACTCGTGTTATTTGATAGTAGTTAGTTATTAGTTGTTACCAAATCACTTAAAACCACAAAAATCCCTCAATTAGGTAATTTAGACTTGATAGACTTAGATTAATCTCATTTTCCCTGTGGATCGACCCTTGACTTGCCTTTACTACGTTCTTAGCAATTGCTTGTTAGGATTTACAAATATTGTTTGAAAACGATTTTTGGTGTCTTAACGACACACTAAAAACCTCTTATCATATAGTAGGGGAAGACATCTCAGCTGCAGTTTTGGACTTCTTTGCTACTGGGAAACTCCTTAAATCTGTGAATGTCACCTCTATTACTCTTATCCCTAAGGTCAAGAGTCCTAACTTGGTTAGTGACTTTAGACCAATCTCTTGCTGTTCAGTTGTGTACAAGTGCATCACCAAGCTATTATGTGAAAAAATTAAACTGGTCTTGCCTAGTTTAGTTTCACAAACACAAGGTGCTTTTGTTTCTAATAGAAGCATTCTCCACAACATCTTGCTATGTCAAGATATTGTAAAATTTATTGGTCTTAGATTTTTATTATTCTTCCTAGAAGTGTGTTGTGATGTCTTGTTTATTGCTTTATTTTTTGATAGTTTTTAGTTGGTATTATAGTTGTTTTTGAGTTAGTTTAGGCTAGTTTGTTAGCTATTTCCTTAATTTGTGCAATTTTCCTTCTTGTATGCACTTTCTTTGGGCGATTTATTTCATTTCAGGACTTAGGAGCATGCTTGGAGGACACTTGCACAACCCCGAATTTAATATCGAAGAGTAAGGTCAAGGAAGCATCAAGGAAGCATAACCGAGTTCCGGGGGCAAAAATAAGAAGTTTTGGAAGGGTTTGCGCACAAGGGTCAAATTCAAATGGCCATAACTTTCAGCACACAAAACATTTTTGAGCAATTCAAGTTGGAGATGAAAGTATGGCTCAATATCTTTTCAAAAAGTGGTCATAAGATCAATTCCAATGAAAAACGAGTGAGATATAGCTGTTTGAAAATAAACTGACGAAACTGAAAACTGACCCGAGCGCTCGGGGGTCAATCTGCGGAAAACTCAATTTTCACTCCTGTTGGTTTGACCCGCCCGGGTCAGGTCACCCGAGTGCTCGGGTCAGACCACCCGAGTGCTCGAGTCATCTCACCCGCCCGGGTCGGGTCATTTTTCCGGAAACAGTTTTGCGACTTTGTTTTAATGCGGGAGGTGTTTTATAATTTTCTGTTTTATTTCTTATGATTATATAAGAGGGACTCCTCTTATTTTAACGAAGGCAATTATTAACTAGAGATTAGGGAGAAATTAGATCTTATTTTAGCATTCAAGTTTAGAGCAAAACCCTAGCAGAGAGAAAAGTGGAAGTTTGAAGCTTTTGGATCTCCATTCTTCATTTATGAAAGCTTAAAGTTGGTAATCTTTGTTTATTTTCTTCTTTCCTTCCATTATTCTTGCTTATTTCATGCTTTGTTTGTTTAGATCTTGCTTTATTAGTTGATTATTTGCAATTTTCCTCTTTTCCTCCATGGTTATGGTGATTAAGTTATTTCAAGCTTTGTTTTGTTTTATTTCCATAATGTGTGAGTAGTTTCTTACTAGGGGAAGGGATGTAACCTTCATTTACTCTTTGGATCTTAGATCTAAGCTAGGGGGGTTAGCTTTTGGGGTTGAACTTGTTGATCAAACTTGTTTTATTTGGTTTGTTGGGTGCTTGATCATCACTTAACTTACATATTTGGAAATTCTAGTGAAGGATTGAGAAATGAATCTAGGAATAAACTAGGTTTGGTTGCTAGATTAGGATCTCCATGAAAATAGGCATTTTCTAGTTTAGGGAAGCTTGATTAATCATGTTGTGCTTGATTTGGCTAGATTGGTTGCTCATGCCATGAGAATAGGTCATGAGTGAGTAATCAAGCTCCTCTAATTAGCTCGAGAGAGTAATTAGAGTTCATATGTTCGTGATTTTCCCCTTGTGATCCCCCATTTGTTTCCCCTTGGCTTTGATGATTGGATTCTGGGATTGAGTGTTGGTGAATCCCCCTAATCCCCTAGTTTCTTTACCCTTGTTTTATCTCCTTTACTTGCTTGTTGATTTTCTTTGCAAATTTCCTACTTTATTTAGATTTTAGAATCATTGTTAAACTCTCAAAAACCCAAAAATTAATTTAGCTCATTGTAGTTAGCTAATTAACTCTTGATTTAACCCTACTTCCTTGTGGATTCGACCCTATACTTATCCTATATTGGATAAATTAGGTTATATTTGGCGAGTATACAACGACCCGTCAAATTTTGGCGCCGTTGCCGAGGAAGTAGCGGTTAACATTAGCTAATTGGTTAATTTTGAGACTAAATTGTCTTTTTCTTTACTTTGGTGTGTTTACCTCTTGGTTGTTTTTACTAATATTCTCCTTAGCTTTGTTGGTTGCATGTCACGAAGATTGAGGGGCGATCCAACCATCCCCATCGATCATAACCTTGAAAATACATTGAGGCAATTAAGGAGAATCTTTAGGGAACCTACGGTCCAACAGGGTGTTGAACAACCGGGTTTTGAACAAGAGTCGTCTATCTCCACTACTTCTAGCACTATGGGGGATGAGGCTCCTAGAGCATTACGAGATTTTGGGCATCCCGAGGCATTTGAACTCAAAAGTGGTATTCGTCGCCCCACTACCACCGCCAACTTCGAATTTTCTCCGTATTTGATTCGCATGATCAAACAAGAGCCTTATGGGAGTATGACTCATGAGTGCCCTCTTGAGCATTTGGCTAACTTCTTGGAGCTATGTGCCACGGTGAAGCAAAACAATGTGAGTCAAGAGTTTGTGAGGCTCAACCTATTTCACTTCTCTCTTGTGGGCAAGGCTAAGAAATGGTTGTAATCCGTTCCGGAAGACTCTTTGACAACTTGGGCACAAGTTACCACGGCTTTTGTGGATGAATTCTATTCTCAAGAGAAGACATCCGAAGCTAGGAGAAATATAGCTAATTTCTCTCAAGAAGAGGATGAGACATTCTATGGAGCTTGGGATAGGTTCAAGGACCTTCGAAGATCTTGTCCTCACCATGGGTATAGTCAATGGATGCTTATGCGAAGCTTTTATGATGGTCATCTTCCCATGACCCGTGCAAGCCTTGATTCGGGTGCAGGAGGTCAACTAACAAAGCTTTCGGTTGACAATATTGAGCCTACAATTGAAGAAGTAGTACGACACTACTCTTGGGGGAATTCTACTAGAACCGCAAGCAAGAAGAGTGCAAGCAAAGGCAAGTATGATCTTGATGCCATTGACCACATCAATGCAAAACTTGATACCCTTGCAAAGAAATTGGAAAAGGTAAGCTTGGCATCTCCTAGCCAAGGTACTTCTCAATCTTTTTCTTGTGAGATTTGTGGTGGGTCGGACCACGCTAGCTCTTATTGTGGTGGTTCTATGGACCATGTTGCTTGGGTGAATACTAGGGGTGAGGGAAATCCTAACTTCAACAACCAAGGGAGATGGAATAACAATGCGAGTGGAGGATGTAACAACCCTCAACCACCCCAACCTTACCAAGCTAGACCACCCGGATTCCATAACCCCCAACAAACATTCACACAAACACCCCCCTAGAGCTCCCTTTGAACCAAATCAACCAAAACAATCTTCCCTAGAATCAACCCTCCAACTCTTCCTAGCTCAACAAACAAAAATCAATGCCGATAATGATAGGAAGTTTGGATACATACACACTTCCCTCCAACAAATGAATGCCCACAATAAGATCATTGAAACCCAACTTGCCCAAGTCGCTCAACAAGTGAACAACAACTCTTCAAACTCTTCCACCCAACTTCCTAGCCAACCCATTATTCGAGATCAAGTTAAAGCCATCACTTTGAGATACGGGGCTCACTATGAGGATCCTAAGATTCCCGAACTTGATGATGTTAGTCCTTCCAAGGAGAGTGAGAATGTCGATAGTGGAGTGGGTAAAGAGGTTGAAGAAGTAATTGTGGAAGACGTTCAAGAGGATGGAACTCCTATAGTAGTTGAAACTGAGAAATCAAGCAAAAAGTCTATTCCAATGAAGAACTACACTCCTCCGGTTCCATATCCTCAACGGTTAATGAAGAAGCAACTCAATGACAAGTTTGTCAAATTTCTTGAAGTAATGAAGGGTCTACAAGTGCACATTCTATTTCTTCAAGCTATGGCTCAAATGCCTACCTATGCTAAATTTCTCAAAGAACTTCTCTCCAACAATTCTTAACTTAAGGAAAGTTCTACTATTGCTCTCACCGCCGAGGTTAGTGCGGTTCTCCAAAATAAGCTCCCCGAAAAACTAGAAGATCCGGGTTCTTTCTCTATCCCCGTGAGAATTGGAAATTTGGAGTCAAAAAGAGCATTGGCCGATCTAGGGGCGAGTGTTAGCCTCATGCCGCTTTCAATTGCAAGAAAGCTCAACTTTGAGCTTAAACCTACTAGAAGAGTAATACAATTGACGGATCGTTCGATTAAGGTCCCCGTTGGAGAATTGGAAGATGTACCTGTGCAAGTAGGGAGAGTCTTTATCCCTTGTGATTTTGTTGTGATGGAGATGGAAGAGGACTCTCAAGTGCCTCTCATCTTGGGAAGACCCTTCTTGAAAACGGTCGAGGTGCTTGTGGATATGAAGAGAGATATCATGACTTTGACGGTCGGAGATGAAAAAATGGAATTTGCATTCAATAAAAGTATGAAAGCCCCCACCATGGAAAAAGTGCATCGGATGGACACTCTTGAGCAAGATCTATCAAGTCTTAAGGCCTTGAATGAGGTAAGGGACCCCTTTCACGATGTGATATCAAGGAAGAAACAAGAAAGGGGAGGTGAAGTTTGCAACCTCAAGAAATTCGTGAACAAGGTTTCCATCTATCATCCGAAAGAAGTAAAGTTTAAAGTATTCGAAGCCCCATTGAAGAAGAAGAAGAATACTAATCTTCCTCCCACTTGTAAAGAAAAAATGGAGTTTGCATCCAAGAAAACCAATAGGACTCCACTCATGAAGAATGTGGACCACATAGATGCATGTAGTCATGAAGTGGTGAGCCTCAAGACTTGGGATGAGCATGATTGGGTCTATGATGGATGGCATGACCCTTTGTGTGATTTAATGCAAGCTATGGAAGATGACAAAAGATCGACTAATGAAACTCATGGCTTAACACTTCAAAGATTTTCCCCTAGCAACTTTGAGGACTACTCCTTCCGTCCTCCATGATGACCTCGCACATGGTCGAGCTATCGACCTTAAAAAGAGCACTCTCGGGAGGTAACCCGTATTTATTGCTTTTATTTTCTTTCTTTCTTATAATTTTCTTTATTTTGAGAGCTTTCATTTGATTTTAGTTTGGTTGTATGTGCTAATTTTGCATACTTTGAGCCTCGTTTGGCATGTTGGTTTTCCTTTCCCCTCCCCTCCCCCTTGTTTCTCTTCTTCATGCATTGAGGACAATGCTTTCTTCTAGCTTGGGGGAGTAATTATTCGCTAGCTTGGGGGAAGTATTTTTTTTACTCGTTTTAAAAAAAAAAACCAAAAATAATTTTCTTTCTTTTTTCATCTTCTTTCTTTGTTTTAGCTTTCTTTCTTTTCCTTTTCTTTTCCATCTTCTTCAATCTTTGTTTTTAGTTCTAAAAAAATTTGAAAAAGAGCAAAAATAAAAATAAAAAACTGAAAAACAAAGAAAAACAAAAAGAAGTTTTAGCTTTGAATAAAGTTTTGATTTCCTTGCCCATGGAAGATGCTAGTTGATGATATATGTGGATTCCTTAATTGGATTTTGAGTATATGTTTAGAGGCTCCTTTTGGAAGAGTGTGAGCTTGGGTTGTGGTGCTTTAGGAGGTGATTAATCTTGATTGCATTAGAATCAACCAAAGTGAAACCAATGAATGCTCAATTGGACGTCTAGTCATGATTCTTGACTATGTTGCTCATGCTTGAATAAATTTAGCTTCAAATTTGCGGTCCTTAGTGTCCCTAGATATGCTCATCATGTCCAAAAAGCTTAGTTTTTACTTCTTTTCGTTTGTAATAAGTGGTACAAAAAGCCACAAGTTCTCATGTTTCTCTTTAGTGAGTAGTTACTCCTCTTTTGTATAGCAAAAATTCCCATAATAAGGGAAAAAGAAAAAGCCAAAAACAGTAAAAAAAAAAGGCGTGAAAAATGAAAAAAAAAGTGAAGAAAAACGAAAAGCAAAAAGAATAGAAGAATTCCAATAAAAGAGGTCAATTTGTGGATGGCTCCCACACTTAGTACTAATTTTTCTAAAGTTTTGAGTAGAGTGGAGTCTAAGGCATATTTGTGTGTCTAGGGATGGTGGACTAGTGGTTTGAGCTTCTATAACACTTGAAGAGCCATAGATCTTTTGGATAGCTAGGTGTTCTCTAATGAGCGAGTAAAAAGTCTAGTTAGGTGTCCTTTTGCAATCTTGATTAGTTGCTTTCTCTACCCATAACCTATGAGTACACTTGGAAATTAGTTGTTTTGAAAGTTGCTCTCTATTCTTGCTTGTGAACCATTTCATTGATAGTTGACTTGGGCATTGCTTTTGAATTTGATTGAATAAATTGTTGATGAAAAACTAGAGTTGTGGGTTTGAAAACTCTTTGGAAACCCTCGCGAGATCCTACTCGCCCTCTAGAGCGATCTAGGGGTTTAAAGAGCTTGTTGCATGTGCTAAATGCAATCGTGATTCCTACGAAAATGAGTTAGTGTAAATTATTTATCCTTCCTTCCTTTTTCATTTTTTCTTCCCTTTTTCTTCTTCATTTTGTTTTCAAATAAGTTTTCATTCTCCTACTTGTGTTTTAATCTCTTTTGCTTGAGGACAAGCAAAGATCTAGGTTGGGGGAGTTTGATGTCTTGTTTATTGCTTTATTTTTTTAGTTGGTATTATAGTTGTTTTTGAGTTAGTTTAGGCTAGTTTGTTAGCTGTGCAATTTTCCTTCTTGTATGCACTTTCTTTGGGCGATTTGTTTCATTTCAGGACTTAGGAGCATGCTTGCAGGACACTTGCACAACCCCGAATATTAATATCGAAGAAGAAGGTCAAGGAAGCATCAAGGAAGCATAATCGAGTTCCGGGGGCAAAAATAAGAAGTTTTGGAAGGGTTTGCGCAAAAGGGTCAACTTCAAATGGCCATAACTTTCAGCACACAAAACATTTTTGAGCGATTCAAGTTGGAGATGAAAGTATGGCTCAATATCTTTTCAACAAGTGGTCATAAACTCAATTTCAATAAAAAATGAGTGAGATATGGCTGTTTTAAAATGAACTGACGAAACTGAAAACTGACCCGAGTGCTCGGGTCAACTGACCCGCCCGGGTCAATCTGCGGAAAACTCAATTTTCACTCCTGTTGGTCTGACCCGCCCGGGTTAGATGACCCGAGGGCTCGGGTCAGGCCACCCGAGTGCTCGGGTCATCTCACCCGCCCGGGTCGGGTCATTTTTCCGGAAACGGTTTTGCGACTTTGTTTGTTTTAATGCGGGGGCTGTTTTGTAATTTTCTATTTTATTTCTTATGACTATATAAGAGGGACTCCTCTTATTTTAACGAAGGCAATTATTAACTAGAGATTAGGGAGAAATTAGATCTTGTTTTAGCATTCAAGTTTAGAGCAAAACCCTATGAGAGAGAAAAGTGGAAGTTTGAAGCTTTTGGATCTCCATTCTTCATTTATGAAAGCTTAAAGTTGGTAATCTTTGTTTATTTTCTTCTTTCCTTCCATTATTCTTGCTTATTTCATGCTTTGTTTGTTTAGATCTTGCTTTATTAGTTGATTATTTGCAATTTTCCTCTTTTCCTCCATGGTTATGGTGATTAAGTTATTTCAAGCTTTGTTTTGTTTTATTTCCATAATGTGTGAGTAGTTTCTTACTAGGGGAAGGGATGTAACCTTCATTTACTCTTTGGATCTTAGATCTAAGTTAGGGGGTTAACTTTTGGGGTTGAACTTGTTGATCAAACTTGTTTTATTTGGTTTGTTGGGTGCTTGATCATCACTTAACTTACATATTTGGAATTTCTAGTGAAGGATTGAGAAATGAAGCTAGGAATAAACTAGGTTTGGTTGCTAGACTAGGATCTCCATGAAAATAGGTATTTTCTAGTTTAGGGAAGCTTGATTAATCATGTTGTGCTTGATTTGGCTAGATTGGTTGCTCATGCCATGAGAATAGGTCATGAGTGACTAATCAAGCTCCTCTAATTAGCTCGAGAGAGTAATTAGAGTTCATATGTTCGTGATTTTCCCCTTGTGATCTCCCATTTGTTTCCCCTTAGCTTTGATGATTGGATTCTTGGATTGAGTGTTAGTGAATCCCCCTAATCCCCTAGTTTCTTTACCCTTGTTTTATCTCCTTTACTTGCTTGTTGATTTACTTTGCAAATTTCCTAGTTTATTTAGATTTTAGAATCATTGTTAAACTCTCAAAAACCCAAAAATTAATTGAGCTCATTGTAGTTAGCTAATTAACTCTTGATTTAACCCTACTTCCTTGTGGATTCGACCCTATACTTATCATATATTGGATAATTTAGGTTATATTTGGCGAGTATACAACGACCCGTCATGTTGAAGCAAGTAAATTATGTATGTAGGGCTTTCCTGTGGACTGGGACGTGCAATAGTTCTAGACCAGGATACGTTAACTGGGACAGCACTTGTAAGCCAAAGAGTAATGGTGGTCTTGGCTTTAGAGACCTGCTGCACTGGAACACAGTTATGGTGGGTAAGCTAGCATGGTAGATAGCTATGAAGGCAGATAATCTATGGGTGAAGTGGGTTCACACTAGGTACATTAAGAACCAGAATTGGAGCAGTTTTAATGCTCCTCAATCTGCCAGCTGGGTGTTTAAATACATATGTAAGGCCAAGGAATAGATTATTAGGCAAATTGGGGATAGATGGCTTAACCAGGCTAACTTCGATCATCGCAAAGATATATAGATTGATTCATGATGCGAGAGACAAGAAGCGTTGGTGCAAGGTCAGTTTGGGATCATCATAACATCCCCAAACATAACTTTGTAGGTTGGTTGGCAATGCTCAAAAGGCTGCAAACCAGAGAAAGACTTCAGCACATTGGGGTCATTAACACAGATCAATGCTTGATCTGTGAGAGTAACATTGAATGCTTACTGTTCTTACAGCAATCAATGCTTACTGTTGCTTAAAGCATGGCTAGGCATACAGGCCACTTTGACCTGTCATATTCAGCTCATTGACTGGATGCAAATGAGATGCAGGGGGAGTAAATTTCGAAAACAGGTGATGATTTCAAGTTTGTTGGCATTGATGTACAAGATTTGGCAAGAACGCAACAATGCTTTATGGAACATGCAAATATAAAGTGTTAGGAAAATTGTACAAGAAGTTAAATGCATAGTGAAGTATAGAGTAAAGTCTAGAATTCCTAAAAAATTTAAACCCATTGACATTCAATGGCTAGATGAGTTGTGATTGTTGTATAGTTTTGTGAGCTTTGGTTTCCAAAGTGATAGGTTGTATGATGTGGTTTTGTTAATATCAATTTTTACTTACTTACCAAAAAAAACTTAACAATAGATAAAAGAACTACTCAAGCATAATTGAAATAAATAAATAAGTTAAAGAAGAATAATTAAAATTCATAATAGAAAACAAAGGGAAAAGAAAGAGAAAATAAATACTTGAATTGATGGAAGAAAGGTAGAGTCTTGAAGATCTACAAGTTTCTCTCTCTCTAACTTCTCTCTGAAAACCCTAAAAAGTGAATACAATCCATCTCCCCTTTTTCGTCATTAAACGAGTAAAAGGTATTTATAACTTCCTAAAATAACAAAACCGACAAAATAGAACGTGCTACGGAGCAGACCAACACGGACGTGTCAATAATGACACGGATGTGTTGACCTGCTACTACATAAATATCCTACGACAGAAAAGCTACTGCCTCGAAGAAATCAGAGTGACACAAAGTGACACGGACGTGTTGTCCTGTAATCGTCAGATTCTCCAGCTCAACTTCGAACAGCTATAACTTTTGATCCAGAGCTTTGTTTGGTGCATGTAATATATTGTTGAAAATCTCTTCAAGTATAGTTTCCAACCCAGTTGTAATAACCTCATTATCATTTTTTAATCAAAAGTTATGGGTAAAATGGTGCATAGGTGTCATATTTCGCACAAGTACACAAACTCGTTTGTATCTTCTTCAATTCCAATCAGTTTTGGGCACATGATATACCGTTTTAAAGGTCATACAAGTGCCTTAATCATCATATACTTAAAAAGGAGTCTAAAGTACCTGAGATTACATCAAAAGACCAAACAACCCGTGAAAAGCACCGTAGCTTATAAAAAGGGACCTAAATATGCACAAATGCAATGTAAATGCTCTAATACTACATGAAAATGCACCCTAATATGCAACTGAATGTTGTTAGAATATGCACTTATCAACCGCCTTTACCAAAATGTCCGACGAAGAACCCTTAACGCCGCCATGATCACCGGAACGAAATGTGGCTAGTTTAGAAACTTTTTTGCGCCCTTTGTAACACAGAATTGAACATAATTTTTGTTTCCTCAATAGAGGAAAGGATCCTGTTTTTGGTTTCCTCCATGGAGGAAATGATCAAAATTGTCGTTTCCTCCATAACGAAAAATTTCGTTCGTTTCCATAGAATTTTCGTTACTCCCGTTTCTCCATGGAGGAAACGAAAATCTTGTTAGTTTCCTCCATGGGGGAAACTAATTGATTGGATATTATAATTTTAAACAATAACATTCATGGATCTACTTAATTGGATATTATAATGTTAAGTAATAACATTTATGGATCTAATTAATTGGATATTATAATGCAAACTTAAATAATTTCATCAGAAAACATAGTACATAACGAAAACCAAAGTTAATAGTTAAATATACCCATTGTAATATAGCACATAAAAAAATATCTGCATATATAGTCATTAATTGAAAACACTAAACTGAAAAATAATACATCAAAACTACTTAGCAGCATCAGGTAACCGATCCAACTGCAGTGTCGAATCCCAGTCCCAAGCCAAAGCATCCAACATCTCATATGAAATAGCAGTGTTGGGTCGCTGGTCATTATGCCGATCCTCCACCAAAGCTCTCGTGTAGTTAAAAACCCTGGCCATCCACTGCAAAATATGACGTACGAAATTAGTTATGTTAGTTAACAAAAATTAACAACTATATGCTAAACATAGAGTTCGAAATGCATACGTAGTGTGTATTTGTAGGGTCCGGTCAGTTCCGAACACTAACGGTCTCATCATCGAGAAGGAGAGGACGATAATATGTGGTAAACCCAGTCCTCCTAGTCCTATGAACAATGCTCAGGACAACCGACTCGTCTCAATGCTGAAACATTTTAGACCAGTCGAATATGGCGTGAACCGCTGCCATGATGACTCTTCTGCTGCTACCGGGAACTCAAGCTCATACTTCTTCGAGTATATCGGTCTGTATGCAAACTCGGGCTCGGGATCGGGGAAGGACTAACTTGAACATAACCCAACTGTCGTAGTACACTATTAGGGTTGTACGGTTTCAAGTAACAAAAACTTGCACAGAGTAATAATATATCCTGAGTTGTGATCATTTGAGATATTTCAAAGTTCTCATTTATAAAGATTACTCCTTTTATGTGATTCTTAGAAGGAATGTCGTAAAAACTAAGTAAACTATAGGCTTTTGCAATCTCTTTCTTACTTTTTGGAACTATGGGCCTCTTCAAGAATACATCAATCTCCAATAATGTAAGAACTTGAAGGGGACAAATAGATAGTTTCACTACTTATGTAGGGAATGAGTGATGAAGACTGAACGAGCCTACCGATTTGTGAACTTTTCACGTTTGGCTTGAGTTTTCAAGAGCTTTCATTATTCTAAACATTAGCTTTTCAAGAGTTAATATGGACTTAAGAGGCCCATTACTATATTTTAACGGTTTAGGACATTGCATAATATGTCTGGAATCTCTAAGACTAAAAATATAAAGTAGCAAAAATAAGATATAAAAATAAGGATTTTGTTGTCCTTTCTAGTAACTGAAAAATGGACAAAGTAGTAACATATTGCGAGTTGTGATCCTTTAAAGTATTTTAGAGGTCTCCTTTAAAACATTACTCCGTCTAAATTGTTCTTAGAGTGAATGTGTTAGTGAATCTTGCAAGTCATTTCATATTTTCACGACACATAGGGTTTGGTTTCAGTTAATCAATATGATCCACATCACAATCTTGCGCAAGTCTCGTGTGAATTAGTTCTAATATGAAAATTATTTGTTTTGATCAATTAGACTATGCTGTTGTGATTGATAATTACTTTGTTTCTAAATGGCTGAAAGGAGGATGCTCTGAATATTACTACTGAAATTTGACAGGCCAAAGTGGGGGCTTCGCCGTTCTTTCTTCTTATTAAGGATGTTCCGAGTATTAGTTGTTTCTTCTCCCATTTCTATTGTTGTTATATTAAGAGAGCGGGATATACCTTGTTGCGCGTTGGAGCAAGTGTGGATGTTGATCGTGAACTTCTCTTTTTGGACAATTTCTCTCAAAGTCTTATAAATTTGGTGGACATTTATTTACCTTAATAAATGTTTCCCTGATTTTCCCTCAAAAAATGTAAATGGAAGTTGGAGTTGTTTGGCAATCGATTGTTAGCTGTTGGCTTTTGGTTAGTTTAGTTGGCTTGTTTGATTGGCTGAAAGCAATGGTGGTATGTATTTGTTAGGACTCTATATATGATATGTATTAGGAATAGGATTGTTATTCTTAATCTGTGATGAAGTAGGACTCTCTACTTAGGTTGTATAAATATATTCTGATGATGAATGAGAAAGGTGATTGAAATTGACCAAACTTAACATGGTATCAAGAGCCTAAGATTGAAAAATTTCCTTTCCACCCAAAACTGAAAACACCGAACCAAATCATAACCAAGACTCGATTTTTTTTCGAGCCTAGATCTTCATCACTCGATTCTTCTCTTCCCGGCTTCGATTTTTTTTTGATTGCTCATCATTGCTTCACCTGTTCGCACCTATTCTCGTGGTGCTAGGCGAGTCATAATGACGGAAAATTCCGAATCCAACATCCCCAAACCTGACCCAGCCTATTTTCTAGGCTCTAATGAAAATCCGGGCAACTTAATCACTCCGATTCAGTTGAAAGATGACAACTTTGATGAATGGGCACGCGCGATTCGCATGTCTTTGAATGCAAAACGTAAACTTGGCTTCTTGGATGGTACTATCACCAAGCCTACTACGCCGGAAAAATTGGCAGACTGGAGCACGGTACATTCCATGCTTGTTTCGTGGCTCTTAAACACTATCTCTCCGACCATTCGAAATTCAGTTTCGTTCTATGAAACTGCTCATGAATTGTGGTCTCATCTGAAGGAACGATATTGCGTTTCTAATGGCACTAGAGTTTGCCAACTCAAATCTCAGATTAGTGATTGCAAGCAGCAAAAGACGGAACCTTTGGCCGACTATTTTGGTCGTTTGACTCGTCTCTGGGACGAGTTATCCTCACAGGAGGTGGCGCCTACTTGTTCTAAGGGTGGCGCGCATTGTGAAGTCGTTCGCTTTCTCGAACAACAACGTTCTGACGATCGTTTGCATCGTTTCTTGATTGGCCTTGATGATTGTTATGGCCCCCTTCGATCTCATCTTCTCGCGCAAGCCCCTTTGCCCAAGGTGGCTCGCGCCTATCAAATCATCGCTCAAGAAGAGCGCCTAAGGGGCCCCCGAGCCTCTTCCTTGCCTTCGCCGGGTGAAAACTTGGCTTTTAAGGTAGAAACTCGCCCAAAACCTCGTTCTTTTACTGATTCTGTGATTTGTCCTCACTGTCATCTTGAAGGACACGATATTTCGGGCTGCTTTGAATTAATTGGGTACCCCGAGTGGTGGGGGGACCGACCTCGTGGCCGGCGTGGAGCTACGGCAAATCGGGGCGGCAGAAATGGCCGCGGACGTGGCGGCAGGGGTGCGCCACCAGCACGCATCAACAAAGCCGTGGCTGGTGGTGGTGGTTCGACATAAAAAACGAGTGGAGGGGGGGCTTCGGCTTCCCAACCACGTGATCCAGTGAGCGCGGGTCTTGCCGGCATCACAACTGAACAGTGGCAGACTCTCTTGGATTTGCTGAACTTGCCTAAACCAAAGGATCGTGTGACTGGTGAGCGTTTATGGATTATTGATACGGGTGCTACACATCATGTGACAGGAAAGTTTTCGCAGTTGTGTGCAGCACGGAAAATTACTGGATGTCCGGTGGGTTTGCCAGATGGTAGTTCTGCAGACGCTACTCATGAGGGAGATGTCATTCTTCCTGGAAATCTTAAACTCCATAATGTTTTATTTGTGCCTAATCTTGATTGTAATTTGATTTCCATTTCGCAGTTATTAGATTCTGCGAATTGTATCGTTCAGTTCACTAAAACATTATGTGTCTTACAGGACCGCAGGACGAGGACGCTGATTGAAGCGGGTGAGCGGGAAGATGGACTTTTCTTTTTCCGGTGCATTCCAAAGGTGAAGATCAATGTTGTGGATGGCATGGCATCTATTGATATCTGGCATAAGCGTTTGGGTCACCCTTCGGAGAAAGTTTTGCGGCATTTACCGTGTGTGAGTCCATCTAGTGTTAGTAGTTGCAATAGAGATGGGTGTGATGTCTATTTTCGTGCTCATCAACCTAGAACTAGTTTTCCTAAGAGCAATAGTAAAGCTAGTAGGATTTTTGAATTAATTCATTGTGATTTATGGGGGCCCTATAGAACTAAGTCTACATGTGGTGCTTCATATTTTTTGACATTAGTAGATGATTTTTTCCGTTCTGTTTGGACGTATTTATCATATAATAAATTGAAAGTTGAGAATATGTTTTTGCATTTTGTGGCTTTGATTGATCGTCAATTTGAACAGAAAATTAAATGTGTGCACAGTGATAATGGCACTGAATTTAATTGCCTCAAACCTTACTTTATGCAACAAGGGATTATTTTTTAGACTTCTTGTGTTAAGACTCCACAACATAATGGTAGAGTTGAGCGAAAACATGGACATATTTTAAATGTTGCACGTGCTTTGCGATTCCAAGCGAATCTACCTTTGAAATTTTGGTGGGATTGTGTGCAGGCAGCTAGCCATTTAATAAATCGAACTCCTTCTGTTATTCTTGACTATAAGACTCCATATGAGTGTTTGTTTGGTAAGCCCCCTACGATGACTGATATCAAGATTTTTGGGTGTTTATGCTATGCATATAATATTTCTCATGGGGGTGATAAGTTTGCCAGTAGAAGTCGATGTTGTGTTTTTGTTGGTTATTCTTATACTCAAAAGGGATGGAAATTATATGATTTAGAGACCAGAAAATATTTTGTTTTCCGTGATGTGAAGTTTATTGAACATAAATACCCCTTTAGTGTGTCTGACCCATTGCCAGTGTCGACTGATGCACATAATATTGTGGAATATTGTGAGGAGGAGATGCATATGCCCCTGGTTGAAGTTCCCGTGCAGGTTGAAGGGGGACTTGGTGCAACGGGGGGTGGGGCGTATGATGTGGAGGACACGGTTGGTCTCGATGTTGGACCAAAACGTGTGGCCGTAGGGGAGGCCGAGGCTATGGCGCCTCGTGTGATGCCTGGCGTGACCCCGGATCATGGAGTGCCGAGTGGAGTGACGTCTAGTGGGGCGCAGATGCAGGGAGGGAGTATAGAGGAGAATGTTGAGGTGTTGGGAAGGGGGAAACGAACCAAAATCCCAAATAAAAAGTTGCAAGATTATGTGACTCATACTGTAGTGAAAAAGAAAAGTTCATCAACTCAGGCACCTGTTTCAGCATCGTCCTCAGGTACTCCCTATCCTATTACACATTATGTTAGTTGTGAAAAGTTTTCTGATAAACATCGCAGATTTCTAGCAGCTATAACTGTAGGTCACCCTCCCAAGTCATTTAAAGAAGCTATGAAGCATGAAGGGTGGCGTACAGCCATGGGAGCTGAGATAAAAGCTCTGGAGGATCAAGGCACATGGGAATTGCAACCTCTTCCTCCAGGCAAGAGGGCCTTGGGGAGTAAGTGGGTGTATACAGAAAAATATGATGAGCAGGGAAAACTGCAGCGGTTGAAGGTCATACTGGTTATATTTGGTCATCATCAGGTGGAAGGAATTGATTATAATGAAACTATTGCCCCTGTAGCAAAAATGACAATAGTTCGCACTTTCCTGGCTATTGCAGCGGTGAAAAAATGGGATATTCATCAGATGGATGTCCACAATGCATTTTTACATGGTGATTTGGAGGAAGAAGTGTATATGAAAATTCCTCCTGGATTTCAGGGAGGAAATACTAATCTAGTGTGCAGGATGAAAAAAATCATTGTATGGTTTGAAGCAGGCGCCTAGGTGTTGGTTTGCCAAATTAGCCACTGCTTTGAAATCCTATGGGTTTAAGCAGTCTTATTCTGATTATTCCTTGTTCACTTTGACAAGGAAAAATATTCAGCTGAACGTTCTCATCTATGTGGATGATATAATTATTGCATGGAATGATCATGAAGCTTTACTGAACTTCAAAGCTTACCTTGGCAAATGTTTTAAAATGAAGGATTTAGGTGCTTTGAAATATTTCCTAGGCCTTGAAATTGCTAGGGGGCACAGGGAATTTTTATGAGTCAACGAAAATATACCTTGGATATCATATCTGAGGTCGGCTTATTGGGTGCCAAGCCAGTCGAGTTTCCTATGGAGCAGCACCATCAGCTCGCTTTGGCTGATGGTCCTTTGTTTGATGATGCAGAGAAGTATCGCAGATTGATCGGCAGGTTGATTTACCTTGTTGTTACTAGACCTGATCTGGCATATTCTGTTCATATTTTGTCACAGTTTATGCAGGCTCCTAAAGTTGTTCATTGGGAGGCCGCTTTGAGAGTGGTTAGATATTTGAAGAAAAATCCAGGACAGGGAGTATTATTTCGTTCTGATAGTAATCTCCGTCTTGAAGGGTGGCGTGATTCTGATTGGGCTAGTTGTCCTATTACTCGGAGATCCCTGAGTGGGTGGTTTATATTGTTGGGATATTCTCCTGTTTCCTGGAAGACTAAGAAGCAGCCTACAGTGTCTCGATCGTCTGCCGAGGCAGAATATCGTTCTATGGCTGCTATAATTTGTGAATTAAAGTGGTTAAAGCAGCTACTAGGTGATCTTGGAGTTCAGCATCCTGCGGGGATGAAATTATATTATGATAATCAATCTGCGTTATATATTGCCAAGAATCTGGTGTTTCATGAACGTACTAAACATATTGAGGCTGACTGTCATTTTGTTCGTGATGCTGTGACTGAAAAATAGGGAGTCCGTCATATGTTCCTACTAAGTTTCAGTTGACAGATATTTTTACTAAAGCACTTGGTAGGACTCAATTTGAATTTTTGTTGTCCAAGTTGGGCGTTCGCAATTTGCACGCTCCAACTTGAGGGAGGGTGTTACCGTGTTAGGACTCTATATATGATATGTATTAGGAATAGGATTGTTATTCTTAATATGTGATGAAGTAGGACTCTCTACTTAGGTTGTATAAATATATTCTGATGATGAATGAGAAAGGGGACTGAAATTGACCAAACTTAACAGTATTTGCTTCTTAAATTGCTTGTTTAAGCCAGCTGTTGTGGGCCAACAAGTCAGAAACCAATCTAAAAAGTTGTTCCAGGCAGCTTATTGATTGTTTATTTGACTAGCTGCCTCCACAATTCCTAATTGTAACCCATTCCTTTCAACTAACTTGGGCTTGCTCTGTAAACCTTCAGAGCCTTTTGACAATGCCGAATTGCTATTGGGCCTCATCATGTGTACCTGTTCTATTGATAGTCATCTTCCATTGAACCTTGAACGGTGAGAGTAGAACAATAATGATTTTTTGTGCTTGAAGAGTTGAACTGTGTATGTGATCACATGCGTAGCAGACTGACAATATACGAGTTGAATTTTTTTTATAAGGTCTCGCTCTCGCTCAAGGTCCCAAAGAGAGGAAATATTACGTATGTGCTCAGGATTATCCATGCATACACTTGGTTAATGGATTAGGACGTTTTAATAGCGGATCATCCTAATAGTGGATCATTTAAGGCCCGTTCGTTATCGTTTTTTGTTTTCAGTTTTCAGTTTTTTTGAAAACTAAAAACCAAAAACAGGAAACCAGAAAAAGTGGTTTTCACTTTTTTGTTGTCAGTTTTCAAAATCATCATGTTCCCAATAAATTTGACTAATTTTTTATTCAGTATAGAACATATATCACATGACTTTGAAAATCAAAAAACCAAAAAACAGAAAACCACAGTAATACCGAACGGGCCCTTAGTTAACGGATATGTTGGATCAATCTATGTAAATTATGGTTACATAGCACCCGAGTCATTAGATAGAAAAATGATAAAGGAGAAATTAAGAGAGAGACAATGACCAATTGTATCCTTTTGGATAAGGTTTATAAAAACCAACTTTTTTATCAGTCTCGAAATCTAAAACTGATATCTCAAAACTAAAAATTCCAAGTCTGCAACTATCAAAAGATAGTTTTACAGGTCAATTTGATAGCAAATAAGAAATTATGATTATCTGTAATTGTGTAAAAAAAATTCCTACGAGATTGGATTTCATTGGCAAATTTATCTTTTTCTAGATTAATATTTGTAACGCCCCGACTTCTAAGCATCATTATTAGGTTAATTAGTTGCATGGATTAGCAGCGGAAGACCTTCCTATCTTAGTCGGTGCGTCACTGTTGTACTTTCCGTTCGGGAAAGTACAAGGCAAACATTCTTTCATGAAACTAAACCTTTTATAAAAGCTATAGTAATTCTAGAAACATGTAGCTAACTTAAGCATAACTAGGGTTGCGTCATTTAATGTTCATATACTTAGATTACATAACTGTCATATTCGCGTAATTTAAAGTAAATTATTCCTCACTGCTACGTCATCCCATCTTCATATGCATACCTAAAACAGAAAACAAAACGTCATGAGCCGAGGCTCAGTAACATACTACTCTAACATCGTAAATTCATTTCAATTCATTTTATTTGCAAACAGGGAGGAGAGAATATAGTCAAACCATTTCGCAAACATACACTTCAGATCAGAAATTTTAAGATTCATAAACCTTGTCATTCTTGAGTATAATCTCCATTATCATATGTCATTATCAGAAAACTTTCTTTGGTTACTTGGCTAGTACAACAGAAGGCATAACCACCGAGGACATAAGTCCCCCATCAGAATGTGGCATATATTGCCATAGATCGTAACAGAAGGCAAAGCCACCGAGGATATTCATCCCCCATCAGAAGGTGGCATATAATGCCAATAGTAACATAGGCAAAGCCACCGAGGACAAAGTCCCCCATCAGAAGGTGGCATATAATGCCAGGCAAAGCCACCGAGGACATTGTCCCCCATCAGAAGGTGGCATATAATGCCATCATGCGGGTGCCACCGAGGACCTTGTCCCCCATCAGAAGGTGGCGTTGCCGCCAGATAACAGAACGACACGTGCACGGCCCAGAGATAGAACATAGTACTGCCATTCACCATATTTCACTTTTATTTATCATGTTTCGTTTCTTTTAAATACTTTTTCAGAAATCATAACAGAGTCATTGCATAACGTTAATTATATCAAATCATTCACAGAATCATACTTCTTATAAACATCATTTGCATAATAAAACAGTTCACATCCCGCACACCATAAATATCATAGCATAAACATTATAAAAGCATCATAAAACATAGTTGGAAAGGGAGTGCGGGTGTTAGCAGTAGACGTTACCTCAAATCACGCGTAGTAACTTTGATAGCCGGGGGAGGCTGTAATATCCTTTTTCCCTTAATCTAATCAATAATTAATAACGAGATGATTAATATTGTAATTTTTGTTATAGTTATAAAGTTGACTCGTTAACCAATTTAATCGTGAAATTACGTATATTCATCTATTTACTAAACTTGATAAGCACCATCGTATTACTTGAATAATTATTGTTATTACGTTAACTTTTCTCTAAATAAAATTAGAGCTCGTCATATGTACCTATTAGTTAATTGGGATCAATATTATTGAGTTAACAAAAATATAAGATATGACTACCTATTATTAAGTTTGCTTAACTTAGTTCACTCAACTTGGTCCAATACTCATACTAAGTCATATTACTTGAAAGCTTGTATTATACACAAGTTTATATTACATACTATTCTAATCTCGTTAGTCTAATGAAAACAACTAAGTTATAACTCATTAACTCATATATAAATTGAGCCCATCCATTGTAGAAGTAATTAATAAAATACAAATCATATACTTTAGGCCCAAAAGAGAAAATAAGAAAGAGAAAAGAAATGTAAGAAAGGCATGTTGAACATACCTTGCGACAAGGAACAGAGGAAGGGCGACAAAAGCGTCTCACCGGAGATGGAGGCTTCAGTGCAGCACTTGGTGGGTCTCGGGGGCGGCGAAGGTGGTTGGTTTGTGGTGGGGGTTCGCGACGCAGGTGGGTCGAGGAGAGAGAGAGAGGTGCTGCGAGTGGGTGTAGCGAGAGAAAGGAAGGGAGTGCGTGGTTGGGTGAAGCTGCTGCCGTGGTGGCGACGGTGACGCAGGTGGTGGTTAGTGATGTCGTGGTGGTGCTCAGGACGCTTGGTGAATGACGGTGTTGCTGTTGGTTGTGTCTTGGCGTGGTGGCGGTGCTGGGCAGCTTGCCCAAAACAGAGAAGAAGGAAGAAGGTAAAATGGAGGAGAGAGAAAGTAGAAATCCTTGGTTAATTGCTAAGTATTTGTTCTGATTTTTGCTTGTGGCTAAATGATGGGAAATTACTCGGTATTTATAGAGCTTGTCGGAGGCTACCAATGCTCTGTTGCTTAGTTTATAATTCGAAATACATGAACTTTGGTCAAGGTACATTAATGGAGGAAGATTGAGAATTCAAAATTTGAGGCTTTATCCAGATTTTGTGAGATATTGTATAGCAAGCTTTATTGACTAAATGAGGATAGCTACTGACATGGGTTTTGATTTCCTGTGTGAACATGTCTCAAAAATGTGCCGGAGAAGAAAATTGGAGGAGGAAGAAGAGGGGCTAGAGCTATAGGCTATAGGGGCACTTCTTGTAATATCTTAATAATATTTAGTTTCTCTTTTTGCTTAAGTATGGAGTAGTTGTTTCTATGAGCTTATAGTTAGGTTTACTACAAGAACTTAAAATAAGTTATTATACCTTCTATTATCTTTAACTCTTATTTTTGTTAGTTTCGAAAGTTATAAATTCTATTATACTAAGTCTGAAAATTTAAAATATTAATAATACTTAGATACGGGATATTACATCCTTACCCCCTTAGAAAAAGTTTCGTCCTCGAAACTTGAAAATTCGGAATAACATTTCATGGAAATAGTTTCACACTTTTATTCAGGTTGTTAAAACATAAACGCTTCTTAAGACTATACTTAAGTAGTCATAAAACCATAGCATAATTGGTAGCAATAGCTGCATACATTACGAGTTCATCAATCCGTGTCCAAACATACGATTTAAGCCTCAGGAGTAGAGAAGGTATCAATGTCGTCATTCTCATTTTTATCAGCTTCAGTTGAGTGCATTACGTATACTCTTCCCGGCTTGCGAAGACCCACGTGCGGGGTTCCCGTTAGCGTTGGTGTTACTTGTATTGCCATTATATTCGGAAATCCGCCGCTTCCTTGATTTCTTCCGGGACCGTAGTCGTCGTTCGTGTTTTGGTTTCTAGAGTCTGGCATGGGACAATGTCTGACCAAGTGATCTCGCTTACCGCATCGAAAACATTGACCTGACCCTTGTCAACAATCCTTTTCCAAATGTCCTTGCTTACCACACTTATTACATTGGAGAAGTAGTCTTTGGTAATGATTGTTCTCTGGGTATCCCATGTTTTGCCTCTTGAAATCGTTGCTTGATTGGCCATCCTGAGGTTTCCCTTTTCTCTTGCCATTCTCATATATCTCTTTTTGAAGCTTCATCTTTCGCTCGACGTTGATGGCTCTATCATACAACTCTTGGTAGGACTGACTCATGTGTGCAGCAAGCTTTTCTTGATGATCCAAGTTTAAACCTTCTTCAAACCGGTTCATCCTCTGACGATCCGTGGTTACCATGTCAGGAGCGAATCGAGCCAGCTCATTGAACTTCACAGCATATTCCAAGACAGACATATTCCTTTGCTTCAGATGGATAAACTCGGATTCCATCTGGAGCTGTAGAAACTGGGGATAGAATTGGCTTCTCATAGCCTCCTTCAGTTTCTCCCATCCGAACCCTGGCTGGCTTTGCATTTCCTTGGCAGTTTTCTACCAAAGATCAACTTGCCCTTTCAAATAGAATACTGCGAAATTCACCTTCCATTTCTCGGGGCACTGAATAGCATCGAACAATTTCTCCATGCTATTAAGCCATTCTTCGAATTCGGTGGGGTCTGGCTTGCCATCATAAGTTGGGGGTCCATGAGTGGCGAATCGTTTGAACATATTGGAGCATTCTTCTTGTTCTGATTTGGCCCTTTGTCGATTTCCTTGTAGCAATTCCATCATCATACATCTCATCAGATCCATTCGATTATCATTTGCAACGTCTCCCGTGGTATCTCCAAATACGGGGTCACTCCGTAAAACGTCGAGTCTTGCCCTCATTTCCTCTAACGAAACATCGGACTCATGGTTCCTATTTCCACCATTAATGGGGTCGCTTTCACTTGAAGCCATTTTCTAGCATATTGACCATTTTCGAATCGTCATGTGTTTATCCATCATAAAGTAATATAAAACATCATAAGATAAAATATTTCCCGTCCCGTTCCTAACACTCACACTCGTGTTTACTTTAAATCGAAATATGTTTGACAACTTATACACTCATTTTCTCTTTAAACTTTCTTTCCTTTTACTTTAATTACCCTTCATATTTCTTTTCACCACTTCTTTTACTTATTCATTCTATTGAATATTCTTCTATTGTCTTGTTCATTACATAGTTTAACTATTAAAAATCTTCTTAAATTCCATTTTGAAACCAAACTCGTTTTATCACTTGAATATCTTACTAAATTTATTATTTATAACCTATTTCTTTTTAAAACTCTTTTTATTCCTAAAAACCCGTTGGCATGAAAATCCTGGGTCACTTTTACGGTCCTCATAACCTTTGCTCTGATACCATACTGTAACGCCCCGACTTCTAAGCATCATTATTAGGTTAATTAGTTGCATGGATTAGCAGCGGAAGACCATCCTAGCTTAGTCGGTGCGTCACTGCCGTACTTTCCGTTCGGGAAAGTACAAGGCAAACATTCTTTCATGAAACTAAACCTTTTATAAAAGCTATAGTAATTCTAGAAACATGTAGCTAACTTAAGCATAACTAGGGTTGCGTCATTTAATGTTCATATACTTAGATTACATAACTGTCATAGTCGCGTAATTTAAAGTAAATTATTCCTCACTGCTACGCCATCCCATCTTCATATGCATACCTAAAACGGAAAACAAAACGTCATGAGCCGAGGCTCAGTAACATACTACTCTAACATCGTAAATTCATTTCAATTCATTTTATTTGCAAACAGGGAGGAGAGAATATAGTCAAACCATTTCGCAAACATACACTTCAGATCAGAAATTTTAAGATTCATAAACCTTGTCATTCTTGAGTATAATCTCCATTATCATATGTCATTATCAGAAAACTTTCTTTGGTTACTTGGCTAGTACAACAGAAGGCATAGCCACCGAGGACATAAGTCCCCCATCAGAATGTGGCATATATTGCCATAGATCGTAACAGAAGGCAAAGCCACCGAGGATATTCATCCCCCATCAGAAGGTGGCATATAATGCCAATAGTAACATAGGCAAAGCCACCGAGGACAAAGTCCCCCATCAAAAGGTGGCATATAATGCCAGGCAAAGCCACCGAGGACATTGTCCCCCATCAGAAGGTGGCATATAATGCCATCATGCGGGTGCCACCGAGGACCTTGTCCCCCATCAGAAGGTGGCGTTGCCGCCAGATAACAGAACGACACGTGCACGGCCCAGAGATAGAACATAGTACTGCCATTCACCATCTTTCACTTTTATTTATCATGTTTCGTTTCTTTTAAATACTTTTTCAGAAATCATAACAGAGTCATTGCATAACGTTAATTATATCAAATCATTCACAGAATCATACTTCTTATAAACATCATTTGCATAATAAAACAGTTCACATCCCGCACACCATAAATATCATAGCATAAACATTATAAAAGCATCATAAAACATAGTTGGAAAGGGAGTGCGGGTGTTAGCAGTAGACGTTACCTCAAATCACGCGTAGTAACTTTGATAGCCAGGGGAGGCTGTAATATCCTTTTTCCCTTAATCTAATCAATAATTAATAACGAGATGATTAATATTGTAATTTTTGTTATAGTTATAAAGTTGACTCGTTAACCAATTTAATCGTGAAATTACGTATATTCATCTATTTACTAAACTTGATAAGCACCATCGTATTACTTGAATAATTATTGTTATTACGTTAACTTTTCTCTAAATAAAATTAGAACTCGTCATATGTACCTATTAGTTAATTGGGATCAATATTATTGAGTTAACAAAAATATAAGATATGACTACCTATTATTAAGTTTGCTTAACTTAGTTCACTCAACTTGGTCCAATACTCATACTAAGCCATATTACTTGAAAGCTTGTATTCTATACCCATTAAAAAGCCCCAAGTCTGATCACTGTGCTTAAGGACAGTGAATTGGCGATTTTGCCCTTCATACTTCACAGAACCCCAGTCATGCCCTCCCTTTGCCACGTGCTTTCTTGTTTTTCCTCTGAACCCTCCATCGTCATCGTCATTCTTCATATTCATCCTTCCAAAAATCTCAAAACCCTAACATCTCTCTCCCTCCTTCATCCAAAAATGGCGGAAGAAGAAGAAAAAACCTCAACAGAAACCGTAAATCCCTCATTTCCAATAGGAAGAGTGAAAAAAAAACGTGAAATTCGACAAAGATATCACCAGAATAGCCTCCGAAGCTCTCTTTATCGTCTCAGGAGCTTCCGAGTTATTCCTTCATTTTCTCGCCGAGAAATCGTCGGAAATCGAAACCGAGAACAATCGGAAAATTGTGAAGTTAGATCACCTTAGAATCGCCGTTAAAAGACACCAGTCAACTCGAGATTCTTGCTTGATTCACTTCCGGTGTCTTCTCAATTCTTAATTTTCTACTTTCTTTTCTTTGATCGCGATTTTGTATTTGGATTTTGATTTCGTTTTCAGATTCATTGATATAATTTAGGTAGATCATCGTATAATTAGGGTTTATCCTTCCTCCCTTCCCCCTTTTCCCATGTCTATCTCCTCCTTTTCTCTCTCATGTTCCTTTTTTCTTTCCTTCTCTTCTTCTCAATTTAGCTGATTTTTCTTGAAGCTTGAACTGGAACATTAGGTAATTTTGATGAATTTAGGGTTCATATTTTACATGATGTTTTCTTATCGCTTATTTCAGCTTTGCAACAGGAGCAACAATTGCAGCGTTAAAGGTTTCATTCTCTCTCTCGCTGCCCAGTCGCCACCTCGCTAACCAACCACCAATCCCTGCTGCCTCGCCCACCAGCCACCACCCCGTCTCTACTGCACTCCCGAAGACCGTCAACACACCACACCACCAGCCATCGCTCCTCTTTGCCGGCCCACCGAAGACCCACCGCCGTGTCAACCCAAATACCCAACCAACCACCATTATATTATACAAGGTTTGGTTTATTTTATTTTTAATTATATGCATATGGAATAATTAATATGTTTATTTGTGCTTAAAAATATGTTAATTTGTGAGCTTGATTGTTTAATTGAGTTACAATGTGTATAATATCTTTGTATAAATGATGTATGATGTTCATGTGAGTGTTAAAATCAATAGATAGTAAGTTATTTGATGTTGTACACCATGTGTTCGATGAAATGCCTAAATGAATATCATTAATTTTTCATTTATAAAAATATAATCTTCATTTATATTTACTGTACCAATAAGAAGTTGGAGAAGCTTTCAATACTCAATAGTATTAGTCATTTTGAACATTAAGATATTTTAATGAGAATTAATTATAATTTGTGCTCATGCTTTCCTTTTTTCACCGGGGGTGGGTTGGGGGTAAGAGGAAATCGGGAGATACGCCATGCGAGAGAAGGGTTAGATAACCAAATTATACATCAAAATATGGGTTTCCCGGCAAACCACATGCCTCAGAGTTGATTAAAAAGATTCACATCCAGTGCTTCTTTACATCACCGACCAATATCTCGCATCATAATGATCACGGGCCTATATTTCGATCATCCCTTTGATCTGGAGAGGAAGACTTTCTCTTCCTCTCATTAGTGCACCTTCAAGCATTTATCATTTTTTTTTTTTTTTTTGTGGCTGGAAAAAGTGCACCTTCAAGCATTTATAATTTATTTCCAAGTTTGGAAAAGCGCTACCACTACCATCATTTGTCTACTCTTTTATTTCTTAAGCCTCTTCATCACTCGTTTGTTTAAGGGTACTTCATACATGTAATAGAACAAAGTGAGTAGCCAACACTCCGGATAGTCATAGGTTTTCTCTTGTCCATTAAGTACTTGAAAGTATTATTTAATCAACCTATTATTTGGGACGTCCGAACCGAGTTGTTGAATCAACTTCTTAACATGTGTATGGCTTTGAGTTTTCCTGTTGCTTGGTTTTTACCTTCGGGCTTTAAAGTAGAACGGAACTCTTTATACCCATGTATTCTTTGCTCGATCCGGATTTTCACCGGATCCAAATGATCCTTAGTACCAACCTTGAGTTTCTATTACAAGCACGTGCACAACGAAGTGATTAAACAGTAATGGTAATGGTAATGGTAATGGTAATGGTAATGGTAATGGTAATGGTAATGGTAATGGTAATGGTAATGGCAATGGCAATGGCAATGACAATGACAATGACAATGACAATGACAAGGCAATGGCAATGGAAATTGCTAAGATCTTTATAATAACTATGAATAGGAGGCTGCCCGTATTGAAGCTATAATTTTCTCGCTCTTCCGATTAAACCTTTTGGGATGTAGGTGCTTGGAAATGGTGTGGCAAAACCTCTGCTTTGGATTCGCCTGGTGCTAGCTTGTGGTAAAGGCGAGCCAAAGAGGTCAAGGGCATGGGTTTCCACCTCCTCCCCTCCTCTTCATACTGAATTGTATCCAGTCCTGTAGCTTTTCAGTTGCAACGATTTTACATCAGTTTTGGTGACTTATAAACTTTTGTGATGGAGCCACGGTCCCTTAACCAATGTCTGCACTCCTTTTTCCTCTATATCAGTCACCAAACGGAAAAAGAAAGAAGCTTTGCCTACTCACTAGATCGAGCATGATAAAAGAAAAAAAAAACTGATGTACACATTCCTCTATGCCATCTTTCAAGTCCTTTCTTCTGTGATTGATAGAGAGCAGGCAATGATCCTTGCCTTGCTCTTTTGTCAATTCCCTTCTGCTATAAGAGATTTTTTTCTTAAATCTACTTCACTAATTTATTAGGTTCACATTTGTTTTCCTATTACTACCCTAAATTGAATTTAGTAATTTGTTGACATTTATCTTCTAAGGGATGGATTATTATGTGAAATTACAATAATTGATCGATTAATTTATTAGATAGTAGAAACCAAACTAGACTTGTCAGATTGCCAATGTATATCAAGTGGCATCTGGTGTGAGTTTTAAGGATAGCTCTGAATTGAAGATGGAATGACAAAATCAAGTATAGGGAGGTTATAATTTTCTCATGCATTTTACAATAGTACGCCAACATTATTTTTGACAGTATATCTGTCTTTTCTTCGCTTTTGCTTGATGTTATCTTTAACTGCTCTCGCATATGCTACGGCCTCCGGCCTCCCCCAAAAAAAATACCATGCTTTCGTTTAAATATTTCTCAAATGCCTTTTGTATCATCATTTCGTTGTTTTGATGTATTGAAGATTTGAAATGCCCATATATCCTTGCTACTTGTGAGATGATGTAATAAAGTTGCTTTTGTTAAGAATGAGCATGAGTTGTTGAACTGTAGTTTTAACATGTCTGGTGCCTACAATGTAGTTAAGCGTGTTGTCGGTTGGGTGCGATGACAAGAAAGTAACACTACAAGTTACACATAAAGACAGCTCACTAGGTTATTGGTAGACAATGAAAATCTAGGACCATTCTGCTGTTATCCTAATCTGCTCTCAAGTGCCACCGTAGTCATTAATTTCTGTTTATACATCAGCACTCTTTTAGTGAAGTAATCGTAATGCCATATAGATCAGTTCAATTTTTCTGTCCTAACTGCATAATTGAGTTTTAACTCTACATTCTTTCAGGTAAATTCTCTTGTCAAAGGAAGGGCATACAAACGTCTAGCCGAAAAATCTCTTGTTTAGCTCAATTGGGCCGAGGCACCACCTCCTAGCCCGACTCGGACGAGCAGTAGTAGAGCCTGGTTACAAGGCTTGGGATGGTCTAAAGCCTATTTCTATTGTTGGATCTACTGGTTTTGTTGGTACTCTGGTAAACCTTATACAATTAGATGTGAAAGTTGGTTGTACGGGACTGAAGGTGCAACGCAACATGTATATTTTTCACATAGTTCTTACTATAATTTCTTTGAACAACTTTAACAGCTTTGTAGCTCTGAAAGTTGCTAGCTTACTTCTACCTCTTATCTCAAGGATGGGACATGGATACTTATTTTTTGTTTTTTATATCCTTTGGTTCAGTAATAGAAACTGTTTTTCCCCATGTAACACCATGATTAGAACTTCTCCTGCAGGTTTTGCTGACTCTTACTCATCTTCCAATAGTCATGGAATACACTGCATGCGGATAGCTCTTTGAACGGATATGTAATGCCGGTACATTCAGGGAGGATGAGGTATTGAACCTTCTTTCTTAGTAGAATAGTTCAGAAGGGAATTTTTATTTCAATACATTATAAATCATACTACTATCTAAAAGCATGATTTTTGTAGTGCCTTAACCATTCAAATCACTGATATCAGTTGTCGGTGTCTGTCAAGACTAATTTATTTTTCCTCTTCTCTGCAGTATTTCACCGGCAATATTCAAGAAAGTTAAACAGGCTCCTGAAAATAAATGTGAAGCCTGCTTGATAAAGGAGGGATCGTCCGCTAATCCTTCTGAAAAAGGTATTATTGTGGTACCAAACTCTGGATTGTATTTGTCTTGCTGAATTGCTATATATTTATTTATATTTAATGGATACGTCTTTCCTTATTACTAAATTTATTGAAACATTATCATCTATTGCATATGTACTAGGAAAATCTGCTGCAATGGTATCATTTAAGATTTGGACTTCACATGTATCATGTATGGTCCTACAATATCATGAACATCATTAAGAATAAGATAAAAAAAACACTTCTAAGATAAAAAGAAAGTAATGGTAATGGTAATGGTAATTGCTAGAAAGAGAAAGAGAAGGTGAAAAGGTTAATTCACAACCACACAACAGTAGAGTGAGATGGAGAGAGGAGGAAGAATCAAGATGGGTAATGGTAAAAAGGAGAAGATCGAGGAAGAAGTAAGGATGAAGATGAGAGAAAGAGAATGGGGTAAGAGATGGTTTTAACTTATACTACATTTAAGTGTAATTAAGATAGAGATAAATAACATTAATAAATCTTTTCCTATAACTTGTAAAGCTATAAAATATTGGTTGGAAAAGAGGAGGGGGACGAGAATTTTGAAATCTCAAAGTCATACAATTAAATAAGCGTGATATATAGAGAGTGAGAGAATGCAGGGGTAGAGATGAGAAATTGAAAATAAGAGGGTGAAAGAGATGGAGAGTCTAAAGAAACTATTTTTTGTGTGTAATTAAGAATAAGATAAAAAACACTTCTAAAAGAAAGAGAAAGTAATGGTAATGGTAATGGTAATGAACTAATGGTAATGGTAGTTGCTAGAAAGAGAAAGAGAAGGTGAAAAGGTTAATTCACACACACATAACAGTAGAATGAGATGGAGAGAGGAGGAAGAATCAAGATGGGGTAATGGTAAAAAGGATAAGATTGAGCCGGAAGTGATGATGAAGATGAGAGAAAGAGGAGGGGGTAAGAGATGGTCTTAACTTAGACTACATTTAAGTGTAATTAAGATAAAGATTAATAACATTAATAAATTGAGAATGAGAATGAGATAAAGAACATTTCTAAGAAATTTTTAAAAATTCAAAAAATCAGAAAAGACGAGAGAGCGGGAAAGAAAGAGATTGGGAAAGAGAGGGGGAGAAAGTAGTAATTGACTTTATAAAATTTACAAAAACATAACAAACGGTAGAGAGGAGAAAACAAATAGAGAGGAGCACTTTCAAAAGATCTTATATATTCGCGAAACAACAAAAGGAGTGAGAGATTGACTTTGGGAATTTCAGAAGGATTTATTAATAATAAAAAAAGGAAATTATGGAGAATAGATAAATAGACAAAGAGAATAGATAGACAAAGAGAGAGGGATGATCAAGGCGAATATATGGACAGTTTGATGGATAAACAAAGAAAGAAGGAGATCAAATATAATATCTTCTATAACCTTTTAAAAGTAGGAAGTTCACCTACTGTGCAAATCAATGTGAGTCGCAAAATGGTGTAATTCACTGTTCCTAAGGAAATTGACTCATTTTCCTTTTTTTTTTTTTAAAAAAAAACCCCCTCTTCAACCCTAATAGTACAATCTCTCCTCACCTATTCCGTCTTTCGTTGCTCTCAAAGATTTCACTTTCATTCTCACGCCGCTCTTTCTTTCTCTCTCTTCTTTTCTCCATAATTCTTTACTCTTTCAACAACTCAACTGCCCGGCGTAATTTGCAACACCAACATCAGTTCTAAGGCTAGATTTCTTATGGTTTCTTTTTACCCTGCGATTGTGTGGATTGTTATGGGAGCTAGGGGTCAAAGGTAATTTGCGATGCATTATATAATTGGGTTTTTGGCTTCTCAAATTTTATTTTCCTTGTATTTTCATATCCTTATTTTTTCGTCTAACTTTGCTTTTTCTAATTTGTGTTCCACTTTGGATTAATTGTTTTTTATTTCGCCTAATTTTTGTTCAATTTCTGAGATATGTAATTGCCTAATTGGAACTGTTTTACTTGCCTTTTGGGCTATATATCTGATTTTTTTTAACAACAAATTTTACAGGAATTACTGGGATGCTGATATGGAGGGAAGTTTGAAGAAAACTTCGGTAAGATTATAAACGGTTTTCCTAATGATGTCTGTGCAAATTTTAAATTTTGATGATATTCTTCTTTTTTCTAAATTGATTAGGGTATTCTATTTCGGTTTTTCTGGGTTCTAAAAGATTTTGAAGGGTTTATGTTTACTTGTGTTATTTAGGTATTTCTTGAGGTAGTTGAAGAAGGTTAGGAGGACCGATGGCAGATCGTCCCCATTAGGGTCAGTCTCTTTTCACTCACAAGCACCCTATTTCTCTATATTGTTTCACGTTTGTGAGAGATGCTCTCAAGATTACTTTTCAATTATGGGTTCATGTTTTTTGTTGGAATTTTGTTTACGTACTTCATTGGAGTCTTTTAGCTACTTTGATCCGTTTCCTCCCCTTCACGCTCTCAATATGATCTCAAGATCACTAGAGAAATGACAATATTCTTGCATCAAGTTTTGGGATTTGTAGCATTAGGATTAGTAGGTTCCACTTTCATGTTCTTCATTTCTAATGGATATGACATAGGTCGTCTAAATCTTTGTTTGTGGCTTCTCGTTTGTTTGATCGCTTTTGAAAGCTCAAGATGAAGTTGTTTGCGAGAATGATCAAAATCCAATTAGGTTATGCACTTACTCTCAACTTAGATAAACAGTATACTCAATATATATATTAGATTTATCCTTCTGGTTTCAGGTTTAACTCAATCATCTTCAACACATCCTAATGCAAAAACAACAACCATAATAGAGCACAATAATCTTAATACAAGCTAGGAAAGTGAAGGAAAATGACTTTCCTAGCAGCTCTATTGTATAGATCAACTCTAATAATTCCGTAGTGCAATCATAGAGTGTCACATAATTCCCTAATCTCCCCGCGAACCGCGATCCGAAAAAAGCGAATTATGGTCGGTGTTCGCCTATTTTTTGCCCATTTTGGGCGAACCGCGAACCGAAAAAGCGAATTATAGAGCGAATTATGTGACACTACATACCATTGATCAGGTTGATTCAAGTTGGGTAGATAAGCTTATATTATGCCTTGGTTTAACCCCTTATACTTGATATAGATAAGAAGAAAAGAAAGGAAACTAGATTAATATGAACGTCAAAAGTTATGGACAAAGAATATTCTTTGAATTCCATGGATGTTGCTATGGATGCATTGTTGATTGTGTAATATCTAGGAAATTAGCTTAATTAGGTGAATTAGTCACTTAGGCTTATGCACATCAATCTTAATAGACATGAAAAATGCAGTTTTTCAAGTAGTAGGACAATTTCTAAGTTTGGTGCATTACTGATAACGAGTTAAAGAAGCCAAAAGCGTGAAAATTGCAATGGCATTGCATGCTTCTGTTATAAGTGAAAAAGTGGTTTGTATTGTTACATCCTTGCTAGAAAGTCAATTTCCATGGGAAATTGGCATCAAGTAATCCAAACAAGGGTGTGATATATGCTTCTATGAATTTAGGTTGCGTTTACTTCACCTGAAAATTGTTATAGGCTTATAGTAAACTAATCATGTATTTGAACGTATATGTCCGAAAATGTGTTTTTTAAAAAGGTGAAAAGAAAGCACTCTTAGTTTCCATGTATTTCCTATTCTAACCACATAGTTGTAAATGGGGAATGGTCCCAATGATTTTTATTTATAGAAAGTTGGATGACTGGATATGGATAATGAGTTGACAAGGAACATCTTCGCTTGAAAGATATTGATTATCAATATGCTGCAGCTCATTCATCGCTCTGTGTTCTATTTGCTTGAATTTAGGCTACATCATGTTGCTTGCTCTTATCACCAAGATATGGTGCTTTTCTTGTCTATAGGCTTTTCTTGCTTTCCATGTTTATTACATGTCATGTCTGCTTCCTTCTTGTCTCTCTACTTTTCCTTCTCAAATTCTTTGTTAGATGTTATCTTATTTGCCATTTTAGGAGTTTTTTCGAGTTATGTGAATGAGTTATTTCTTTTTCTATTTCTATATGTAGGTTTTTTTTTATTGCTAAAAGGCTTGCTCTTTAGCACTGTCAGTGTTTTCCTACTTATTATACTCTTTTTTTCTTCCCTAAATATTTCTCCTTGAGAGAGGTTTGAGCTAAAGAATTGTTATACTACATCACTTAATTTGGAATGTCCATATAGTTCACTTTCTCTTTAAATTTACTGATTTACTTTTAATTGAATGGTGTCGTAAAGAGAGCAAAGGGTTTATGCGACTACTAAGCATATGCTTGTTTAACGAACTGTCAATGGTATTACTAGGAATTTAGGAGCCAAGACACTTATATGAATTTTGCAGTCGCTGTAACTACACCTTAAAAGCTGCAATTAATTTTCAATTTTGGGATAAAAAGAATTTAGCAATGTTGATCTACTAAGACTTACACACATATTGGTGGATGAAAAAGCCTTGGCAGTTGAATTTGCTGCAAATATTAGGAGAGGGGCGGGGAGCACTAATGTGAAAGTCCAAAAATGGTGATTGAGCCACGACAACATGATTGGTAGAAATACTTGGTTGAGATACATGTGGCTTTATCTTATGATATAATCTTTCTTCTTCAATGTTTGAGAAGTCAACATGGCATGCCCTCGAGTGTTATGTAGTTATACTCAATGTATTCCTTCCTCAAAAGTGATGTTGCATGAATTACTAAACTCCTTTCATAAATCAATAAGATGGAAAAAGAAAAGAAAAAATATACTTTATGTTTGTGAAAATATACATCCTCATAGACTTAGAGTCCTTTAAAGCCCTCATGTTAAACATACATGAATTTTTGGACAAGCCAGGGAGTAGGCGTTGCTAGCTTGATGATGCTATTAGTTCACACCCTTATCCAAGTACCACTCCTAAAATTTAAAATATTGAACAAACAGGATAGTCTTGTAATTGAAAGCATATGCATCAAATCTTGCCTTTTCTTCATCAAATACAAATTCAATATGTTGAGTAATAATTTCGGACTTAGAATTCTCGAACGTGGATTTACATCATTTTACATCAGGGTACCCATGTAACTGGATGTAACTGGTGTGTACAATGCTTGGCTGCTTGGTCTGCTGGTTGGTTTTATTAGATGCTAAGCTTAATGGTGTAACCTGCAATTGAATCGTGATTATGCCTTTGCCAAGTTTGTGATTGGATTTTAACCACCTACCAAAAAAGTAATTAAAATTGTCCCATGGTCCTTGAGACCTTCACTTTCCTCTACTGTTTTATACTCTTACATGTGCTTCAAGAAGGTATATCATTTCTAAGGCTAGAGGTAAAAGGTTAGAGTTTGTATCAGAGAATTTTCACAGTGATTTATGAGGGAAGAATTTTAGTGGAGATTTACTCATATCCAAGATTAAGGAAGGTTTGTCATTTCTTTCCTCATTTTCTATTCCTCAGCTTCTTTGCATTTTTCTACGGACTTGATTCCACCTTTTTCGAGATGAGGGGGTTTTGTTCACTTGGTGAATTGCGTTTTGATTTTTGGATTATAGTAATTGTTCTTAACAAGGACAAACTTTTTGGATGTGGCTTGAGTTCAATCCAGATTTTAGCAATCGTAACTAACATTTTTCACACCCCTTATATTTACAGGCTATCGGTTCTATCGGTTCTGCAATCATCCGTGGCATTGCTAACGAATCAACATTTCTCTTCGATCTTGGATTTATTCAACTACGCTTCAAACAAGATCATCTAGGATTTATTTCAAAGGCATGCCACCAACGAAAGGAAGCTTAAGGCTCTTCCTGCCGATACCCCCACCACGTCATTGCTGGAGCTCTTTTGGGGATCGGAATGACTTGCTTTTGATTTCAACATTGTATAATCATGTTTAGACAATATATAAGTAGGTTATTAGATATAGACAATTTATACTTCGTTTTGAAATAAGTCATTCATGTGAGGGTTTTTTGAGTGGAGTGAGTATATAGCAATATTAGAATAATTTTTGATGGAAAAATAGTATATAGTTATGGAATTGCAATTTAGCACAATAAGTAGGCTTCTCAACATGCCTTGTACTTTAAAACGGATGGAGTACTTATTGAATCTGTGATCCATGACACTTAGATTTCTATAAAACAACAACATATATCAACTTTTTAGAATTGCACCAACAAAAAAAAACAATAATCTTCATCTAACTTTCCTAATAATTTTTTAAAAATTAAGCTTTATTGTGGCTCCAATCTAGCTAATCCTAGCCTAACGCGCGCAACTGAGAATCATTTCCTATAACTTGTAAAGCTATAAAATATTGGTTGGAAAGGAGGAGGGGGATGAGAATTTTGAAATCTCAAAGCCATATAATTAAATAAGCGTGATATATAGAGAGTGAAAGAGAATGCAGGGGTAAAGATGAGAAATTGAAAATAAGAGGGTGGAAGAGATGGAGAGTCTAAAGAAACTATTTGTAGTATGTAATTAAGAATAAGATAAAAAACACTTCTAAGAGAAAGAGAAAGTAATGGTAATGGCAATGGTAATGGACTAATGGTAATGGTAATGGTAATGGTAATGATAATGGTAATGGTAATTGCTAGAAAGAGAGAGAAGGTGAAAGGTTAATTTACACACGCATAACAGTAGAGTGAGATGGAGAGACGAGGAAGAATCAAGATGGGGTAATGGTAAAAAGGATAAGATCGAGGAGGAAGTGATGATGAAGATGAGAGAAAGATGAGGGGGTAAGAGATGGTCTGAACTTAGACTACATTTAAGTGTAATTAAGATAGAGATAAATAACATTAATAAATTGAGAATGAGAATGAGATAAAGAACACTTCTAAGAAATTTTTTAGAAAAATAAAAAAACCAGAACAGTTGAGAGAGCAGGAAAGAAAGAGATTGGGAAAGAGATGGGGAGAAAGTAGTAATTGACTTTATAAAATTTACAAAAACATAACAAACGGTAGAGAGGAGAAAACAAATAGAGAGGAGCACTTTCAAAAGATCTTATATATTCGCGAAACAACAAAAGGAGTGAGATTGACTTTGGGAATTTCATAAAGGGATTTAATTAATAAACAAAAGAGGAAATTATGGAGAATAGATAAATGGATAGATAGACAAAGAGAGAGGGATAATCAAGGCGAATATATGGACAGTTTGATGGATAAACAAAGAAGGAGATCAAATAATATATATATATATATAGAGAGAGAGAGAGAGAGAGAGCTATTAAGGAGAGAATTAGGGAGTTTGAGGGGCATGTCTAATATCCATTGTATTATATGATACACTTTCCCCGTTCTTTTGAGGAAGATAAAGAGTGAATTGAGACAATTTCTACAAAATGCAAACATTACACTTAATAAAAATGAGGGAGTAAGCACTTGTAGGAGAATATTATATTCATTTGAGTTTCTTTTTTGAAAAAAAATGATGATAATACGAGGGAAGGGGAGAATTACTATGAAGGATGGAGAAAGGTATAGAAGAGGGAAGATGAGCAGATAAGAGTTAAGGAGAAGATTTGAAGTGTTAGAGGTTGAGGAAGAGAGGGGAAAAAAATATCAAAATGAAAAGAAAGAGTCGAGTTTGGAGAGAATAGTAGAGTTGTTCGACCTTATTTCTTATTAAATAAATATGATTCCATTCTTTTCTTTCTAATCGCTTTGTATTTTTAGGAAAGAATGGAATCAATGCAAAAGTAAAAACGGAACAATGACTCTTCTACTCCACTGTATAGATTTACTCTAAAGATTCCTCACTCACCATCCTATCGTTGCTTAGTTAAACTCAAGTTGGGTAGTTAGGCCTATATTATGCCTAGGTTTAATTACTCATATTTGCTAAAATAAAAAGAAGAGAAGGAAGTAAAACTAAGTTAAAGCGAATGCCTGAAATCATGAGAGTGAATATTCTTGTAATTCGATTGCAATTTGTGTGCGTGATATCTAGCAAATTAGCTTATTTAGGTGAAACATATCTTATTGATTTGTTTGTAACTATATGCCTACTAATATTTTCTTTTTCTTTCTTCTCATGTTTTTTTACTTAGAGATGCAAGGTTTATCAAGCTATGTTACATGTCAATGTACAAATTAGGAATAATAATGATTATGATCATGATGATGATGACAATAATAATAATAATAACAATTATAATAAAAGCTGAAAAGGTTAATTCACAAATACATAAGAGAATAGTGAGATGGAGAGAGGTGGAGGAATCAAGATGGGGTAATGGTAAAGGGGAGAGGGAAAGAATATGAGGGCCAAGATTAGAGAAAAAGGAAGGAGGAAGAGATAGTCATAACTTAGACTATAAGAAAGAGATAAAGAACACTATTACATCATCTCCTAAAACTTGCAAAAAACATATTGGTTGGAAAGGAGGAGGGATACAATAGTCGAAAATTTTAAAATTTTTAAAGCTATATAATTAAATAAGCGTGATACGTAGAGTGCAAGAGGGAGCAAGCAGTTGGTTGAGAGAGACTAAATAAGATCAAGACACGAGAGAGTGTAGGAAAGAGGATGCAAGAGTGAAGATGAGGAACTGAGATAAAGGGAGGAAGGGATGGAGAGCCTAAGGATACTAATCTTAGAGTTTAATTGAGAATGAGATAAAAAACACTTCTAAGAGATTTTTAAAAATTCAAAAAACCAGAAAATACGAGAGAGCAGGAAAGAAAGAGAATGGGAAAGAGAGGGGGATAAAGTAGTAATTGACTTTATAAAATTTACAAAAACATAACAAACGGGAGAGAGGGAAAACAAATAGAGAGGAGCACTTTCAAAAGATCTTATATATTCGCGAAACAACAAAAGTAGTGAGAGATTGACATTGGAAATTTCAGAAAAGGATTTATTAATAAACAAAAGAGGAAATTATGGAGAATAGATAAATGGATAAATAGACAAAGAGAGAGGGATAATCAAGGCGAATATGTGGACAGTTTGATGGATAAACAAAGAAAGAAGGAGATCAAATATAATATATATATATATATATATATATATATATATATATATATATATATATATATATAAAAGTATGTATATAGAGGGAGACATTAAGGAAAGAATTAGGGCGTTTGAGGAGCATGTCTAATATCCATTGTATTATATGATACACTTTCGCCGTTCTTTTGAGGAATATATAGAGTAAATTTGAGACAATTTCTACAAAATGCAAACATTTCACTTAATAAAAATGAGAGAGTAAGCACTTGTAGGAGAATATTATATTCATTTGAGTTTCTTTTTGGAAAAAAAATGATGGTAATACGAGCGAAGGGGAGAATTAGTATGAAGGATGGAGAAAGGTATAGGAGGAAAGATGAGCAAATAAGAGTTGGAGGAGAAGATCTGAAGTGTTAGAGGTTGAGGAAGAGAGGGAAAAAAAGAATATCAAAATGATCATCAACTTTTCCATCATGCTGACCAAACGCAAAATCTCCTAAATTTTTGGTTGTATTTTCTGGGGCTATACAGACAGATGTGCAACTCTTAAATTAGTATGGAAGTGTGTATGCAGTTGCTAGGTGTAAGTGCAGTTTTTTTTTTGGGCAAACAATGGAACACTCAAATGTAGGAAGAAAAGGAGATGGAAACCATTTCTCTGGTTTGTAAATGTTTATGTAGGTACTTGCTTTTAAAACTCAGCCTTATTAACTTTAATGTTTGAATCTCTTTATTGTCTTCAATTTGGCCCAACGCTTTATACTTTTTATACCACTTCCAATAACCCAATAATAAGCCATGGTAAGCATTAGACACCAAAGAAGTGTACTCATAATTCCCTCTTAGTAATCTGTGAAAAAAAAACTTACTCTGAGCAATTCCCTATTCCTGTTAATAATTAACCATGTCGCCTTTTCAATTATCTGTTTATTAAAAAAGCATAAACGTAAATGTCACGTTTAACCGTGCCTTTCGTCGGTTCGGTAGCCGTACCGTTGAACCTTTTAAATTAAGTACAATTACCACTCATTTGGACCATTTTTTCAGTTGTATTTTTTACGCACACCCTTGCCTATATGCATAGGAGTATATATTATGCAATCTACTTTCCTTTTGTTCTTACCTACCAAGTCGAAGTGTCTTCATTTTCTCTTATCCAATTATGCTAATGTTTACCATTTAGTTGTCCGCCGTTATTGTTGCTACCTTGGGGGGCCGCGCAACTAGTATACACAAGTTTATATTACATACTATTCTAATCTCGTTAGTCTAATGAAAACAACTAAGTTATAACTCATTAACTCATATATAAATTGAGCCCATCCATTGTAGAAGTAATTAATAAAATACAAATCATATATTTTAGGCCCAAAAGAGAAAATAAGAAAGAGAAAAGAAATGTAAGAAAGGCATGTTGAACATACCTTGCGACAAGGAACAGAGGAAGGGCGACAAAAGCGTCTCACCGGAGATGGAGGCTTCAGTGCAGCACTTGGTGGGTCTCGGGGGCGGCGAAGGTGGTTGGTTTGTGGTGGGGGTTCGCGACGCAGGTGGGTCGAGGAGAGAGAGAGGTGCTGCGAGTGGGTGTAGCGAGAGAAAGGAAGGGAGTGCGTGGTTGGGTGAAGCTGCTGCCGTGGTGGCGATGGTGGCGACGGTGACGCAGGTGGTGGTTAGTGATGTCGTGGTGGTGCTCAGGGTGCTTGGTGAATGACGGGGTTCTTTGTTGGTTTGTGTCTTGGCGTGGTGGCGGTCTTTGGGCGGCTTGCCCCAAACGAGAGAAGAAGGAAGAAGGTAAAATGGAGGAGAGAGAAAGTAGAAATCCTTGGTTAATTGCTAAGTATTTGTTCTGATTTTTGCTTGTGGCTAAATGATGGGAAATTACTCGGTATTTATAGAGCTTGTCGGAGGCTACCAATGCTCTGTTGCTTAGTTTATAATTCGAAATACATGAACTTTGGTCAAGGTACATTAATGGAGGAAGATTGAGAATTCAAAATTTGAGGCTTCTTCCAGATTTTGTGAGATATTGTATAGCAAGCTTTATTGATTAAATGAGGATAGCTACTGACATGGGTTTTGATTTTGACAAGATTTGGAGGCAATGCTTAATGTTTGGCTTTCATTCAACTCACTTAGGCGTGTAAATATACAACCTAGAGTCCTCATATGTGAGGCAATATTAGAGATAAGAAAGTTTCCTAAAAGATAGGAAAACATGATACAAAGAATCAATCAATATCTCTAACAAATCAAAGCCTAATATATCTTAACACCCCCCCCTCAAGTTGGAGCATGGGAAGAATAAATGCCCAACTTGGACATCAAAAGATCAAATTGAGATTTGCCAAGCGCCTTTGTGAAGACATCAGCTAACTGAGCTGAGGTAGGAACATGTGAAGGAGCAATCAATCCATCCTTGATAGCATCTCGCACAAAGTGACAATCAACTTCTATGTGTTTGGTGCGCTCATGAAATACAGGATTATTAGCAATGTCAAGTGCAGACTGGCTATCACAAAAGAGAGCAATAGCTTTAGGATGATGCACGCCAAGACTCAACAATAACCCCTTTAGCCACTTTAGCTCACAAGTAATGGTCATTGTCATTGATCGATACTCGGCCTCTGAGATGATAAAGAGAGACGATTGTGTTGCTTCTTAGTCTTCCAAGAGATAGGAGAGTGACCTAAGAAAACAAGCCATCCAGATAAAGAGCGACGCGTAATAGAACACGCAGCCCAATCAGAGTCACACCAACCCTCAAGAGTGAGATCACTATCGGCACGAAGAAGAATGCCTTGACCAGGAGTGCCTTTCAAATAACGAACAACACGCACAGCAGCTTCCCAGTGTGCTAAATGAGGAGCGTGGAGAAACTGAGAAAGAATGTGCACGGAATAGGCAAGATACGGACGAGTGACAACAAGATATATGAGTCGACCAACAAGTCGACGATATCGCTCAGGATCATCGAATAAGGGGCCTGTATCATGACTGAGACGATGATTTTGCTCCATAGGGAAACCAAACGGCTTTGCTCCCAACAAACCAACTTCAGAAATAATGTCAAGAGTGTACTTTCGTTGACAAAGAAATAAGCCCAAAGAACTGCGAGCTACTTCAATGCCCAAAAAATATTTCAGAGAACCCAGATCTTTCATCTTAAAACAATCACTAAGATAAGCTTTGAAAGAAGAAAGTGCAGCGGAATCATTCCCAGAAATAATAAGATCATCAACATACACCAACACATTGATCTGAATATTGCCTTTAGTGAAAGTGAACAAAGAATAATCAGAGTAAGATTGTAAGAAACCATACCCTTTCAAAGCTGTGACAAGTTTGGCAAACCAACACCGAGGAGCCTGCTTTAACCCATACAATGATTTACGTAATCTGCAAACAAGATTCGGATTGGTATGAGCAAAGTCAGGAGGAAGTTTCATATAAACTTCTTCATCAAGATCACCATGTAAGAAGGCATTGTGAACGTCCATCTGATGAAGCTCCCAATTTTTGGAAGCAGCAATGGCAAGAAAAGCACGAACAGTGGTCATTTTGGCAACAGGAGCAAAAGTCTCATTGTAATCTATCCCGGCCTGCTAATGATTACCAAAAACAACCAACCGGGACTTGAGGCGTTCAATCCGCCCATCAGAATGATATTTGATGCGGTAAACCCATTGGCTACCCAAAGCATGTTTGCCCGGAGGAAGAGGTTCAAGAGTCTAAGTGCCATTATCTTCAAGAGCCTGAATTTCTTTTTGCATAGAGGCTCTCCAACCTTCATGTTTCATAGCCTCTTTGAAAGAACGAGGTTCCTGGTCAGAAATAAGAGCTGCAAGGAACTTCCGATAATTTACAGAGTAATGGTCACAATTTATATAGTGAGTCAAAGGGTAAGGAGTACCTGAAGGATGAGAAGAACCGGAAGGAGGAGAGGACGAACTACCACTTGGAGCAATGATGGAATGGGTTACATAATCACGTAACCTGGTGGAGGGAATTTTTTCACGGAGCCCACGGCCCAAGGCCTGATCAGGGGAAGGCTCAAGAACCGGGTCTGCTGTAGGAGAAGAAGGGGAGGCTGGAACATGGGCCGAAGAGAAAGGCGCTGTGGCCGTGAAATGGGGACGCATGACCGGGGAGAGAAGGAAGGAGGGGTAACTGGGCCAGGAGATTGGTGTGAGGTAGATGGGCCGGATTGAGAGCTCGGGGGAGGGGGAATATTGGAATCCGGTTGAATGGAAGAGAAGGAGGGAGTTGGGACAGGCGAAGAAACTGGGCCTGGTGAAGGCGAATGGGGAGCCGGGTGGAGTGAAGATGATGTGTTTGGGCCAGACAAGGGATTTGGGCCATTTGGAGAAGTATGTGGAGCTGGTTTGAGGGAAGAAGAAGTAGACAAAGAGGAGGAGCGATCTTGGGCTGAATTTTGTGAAGGCGCAGGAATATTTTGTGAAGGAGGAGTGGATTGTGAGTCAGGCAGAGAGGTAGTGGTAGGAGAAGATGTAACCTCATAGTCCTCAAAATCATAATGAATGAAAGTAGGCTCAGGGAACATATCTTCAGGCACAATGTTAACATCTTCAGGAGAAATGAAGGGAAAGGTTGATTCAAAAAATTTGACATCTCTAGAAATGAAAAATTCTTTGGTGTCAAGATCATATAACTTCCATCCCTTTTTGCCAAATGGATAACCAAGAAACACACACTTACGGCTACGGCTAGCAAATTTATCACCTTTGGTTTTTTTATTATGAGCAAAGGCAAGGCACCCAAAGACACGAATAGCATCATAAGCGGGAAGATGACCAAATAAACATTCAAAAGGAGATTTCCCATGAAGTAACAAAGAGGGAGTTCGATTGATTAAATGAGCGGCGGCAAGGATACACTCACCCCAAAAATAGATAGGCAAACGGGCTTGAAATCGTAAGGCACGGGCAACACTGAGAATATGTTGATGTTTACGCTCTACCCTCCCATTTTGTTCTGGGGTACCCACACAAGAAGTTTGGAAAAGAATGCCAGTAGCAGCAAAGTAATCTAGCAAGCTATTGAATTCAGTGCCATTTTCACTTTGAACAATTTTAATGGTTTGAGAAAATTGGCGTTCAACCATAGCCACAAAAGACATGAACATAACAAATACTTCAAATTTATCAACCAATAAGTATGTCCACACAGCTCTAGAAAAATCATCCACAATGGTTAAAAAATAACGAGCACCACTGGAGGAAACATGCCTATAAGGCCCCCACAAATCACAGTGAATTTTCTCAAAAATACGAGAAGCCTTAGTGTCACTAGAAGGAAATTTATGCCTAGAATGTTTAGAACGAAAACAAATCTCACAATTTGGATGTAAACTACCCTTATGAGTGCAAAGAGGAGGAAGTAATTTTACAACTTTCTCAGAGTGATGACACATGCGTTGATGCCACAACTCCATAAGCGAAGAAGCAGAAGGAAGAGAGACATGGTGGATGGAATCATTGCTCGCAAAGTAGTAAAGGTCGTCCTTCCTAATCCCCGTTCCAATCAGCTCCTTCATGGGGTCCTGAATGACACACAAAGAAGAGTTAAATTGGACATCACAATGTAAATCATCGCTAAGCTGAGAAACAGAAAGTAAATTGCAACTCAAATTCGGAACAAAAAGAACATTCTTAAGAGTGATTTGAGAGGATAAACAAACCGAACCAACCATTGTAGAAAGAACAGAAGCACCATTAGGAAGCCCAACCGAGCATTTAATTTTTTGAGCATCAATTAACCATGATTTCTCACCTGTAACGTGGTGAGTGGCACCTGTATCAATTATCCATAAATTATTATCAAACTCACCATTCAACCGATTTGCAGGAGCGGGCGTATTACCAAAAAGGCCCGCGAGAGCCTTCCATTGCTCGGGGGTGAAAAGAGGAGAAGAGGAGTTGCTGCCCGAAGAAGCAATAGCCACGGCAGAGCTGGTGGAAGCAACCACAGCAGTGCTGCTGGTTGCAGCGTTGGCGCGTACATGGACGCGACCCCGACCAGCCCCCTTTGTGCGATCCGGATAGCCATGGATCTCGTAACAATGAGTGACTCCGTGGCCCATTTTCTTGCAATGGGTGCAAGTCAAATGAGTCCAGCAAGAAGAGGTATCATGCCCAGGCTTTTTACACTGACCACATACTAGGCGTGATGATGAACCACGTCCAGCACTGGCTGGGGCCCTAACCGAAAAGCCCAAGGCCTCTGTAGTTTTGTCAACAGTTGGAACAGTAGAAAGACGTACACGTTCATCTTGAATAGCAAGATGGTATGCACGGTCAAGGGTGGGCAAGGGATCTGAAGACAAAATATTTGTTCTCAATTGTGCGTAATACTCAGGGTATAGCCCCATCAAAAATTCGTGCAACCGTGAAGTCTCGCGACGCTGATTGTGAAGTTCAGTGGCACTACATTTACTACAACAAGTACAATGAATAAGAGGTTCAAGAAGAGAAAGCTCTTCCCACAAAGCATGTAACTTGCCATAATATGTAGAGATGGACATGTTTCTAGATTGTTCACAACGAGTAATAGAAGATTTAATTTGTTGTATTCTAGGGCCATTAACTAAAGAGAAACGTTGGTGAAGATGATCCCACAAACGTTTCGGTTCACGAAATTTAGTTAATGTACTCTTTACCTCGGGGGTGATGGTGTTGGTAATCCATGAAACCAGCATCGCATTAATGGTATTCCAATCTGACTCAGTGCACGGCGGGGTAGGCGCGGTTATTGTACCATCTACGAAACCGAATTTACGACGAGCAACCAACGCTAACTGAATATCGGAAGCCCAATCTGCATAGTTGTCATGACTAAGACGGGTGGGGGTTATGAAGTCCCCGGGACGATCTTGTGGTCCAAGGAAAAAAGGAGAATTGGATTCAAGTTTGGCAGGTGGCGGTGGAACTTCATCACCAGCCATGGCGGAAGAGAAAAAAAATTTAGATTTCAATGGTGGTTGTATGAACCTGCTGTGATACCATGACAAGATTTGGAGGCAATGCTTAATGCTTGGCTTTCATTCAACTGACTTAGGCGTGTAAATATACAACCTAGAGTCCTCATATGTGAGGCAATATTAGAGATAAGAAAGTTTCCTAAAAGATAGGAAAACATGATACAAAGAATCAATCAATATCTCTAACAAATCAAAGCCTAATATATCTTAACAGATATCCTGTGTGAACATGTCTCAAAAAATGCTTGGGAGAAGAAAATTGGAGGAGGAAGAAGAAGGGCTAGAGCTATAGGCTATAGGGGCACTTCTTGTAATATCTTAATAATATTTAGTTTCTCTTTTTGCTTAAGTATGGAGTAGTTGTTTCTATGAGCTTATAGTTAGGTTTACTACAAGAACTTAAAATAAGTTATTATACCTTCTATTATCTTTAACTCTTATTTTTGTTAGTTTCGAAAGTTATAAATTCTATTATACTAAGTCTGAAAATTTAAAATATTAATAATACTTAGATACGGGATATTACAATACTTCCTCCATCTTTTATTACTTGCAAGGCTTTTGACTTTTACCGTGGCCAATATACAACTTTTTTTTTTTTGACATAAAAGAAAAGATAATATTACACAGCAAACTTGTCTGCAATTATAGAACTAACAATCTCATAAGGCATGTCTTCTAGACACACCTTCAAAGACTCCATGGACTTACATAACTGTGCCAGTTTGTGTGCTACTACATTTCCTTGCCTCTTAACATGGCAATAAGACACACTACGACACTGAGAGGCAAAGATTCGGATATCCTTTACAATTTTACCAAAAGGAGAAGATTCACATCTTCCATCTTTTTTTTTTGTGGTAAAAAGTAAGAATTTATTACCAAAAACACTAAGCACCACTAGAATTACAAGGCAACGGCCAACAACAAGTAACAAGACACAGCACCAACAAAACAACTCAAAACAAAACTACAGACACCAGGGAACAGCAACCAAACAAAAACCACAAACCAAATTACATTCTATCACTCATAGACAGGAGCCAGGCCTTATCAGAATCAGGCCATTTATCAGTAACTAAAGACTTAACTCTAGAACTAACATCATACTTCACCATCCTAACAATTTTATCTGGGTGAATCACAGTTTCATTCCACAAAGAGAAGTTCCTGGCGTACCAGATACAGTAAACAGCAGCAGCAAGCGTAGCATAACAAAATTTCCTCTGATTCTTGCGTTTATGCTTCCTTCCTCATTTTTTCCATCCCACATATAAACTCTCTTGACTAGCAATTTTAAGCCCCAGCCACTCCAACAACATACTACATACCTCTCTGCTATAATGACATCTGAAGAAAGGTGAGTACATGCATCACATCCCTGATCACACAAAAGGCAGTCCTGATTATTGCAAATGCCAGCAGCAGTCAACTTCTCTCTTTTTTTCAGCTTACCCAAGGCAGTGAGCCAACCAATGAACGAATGCTTCGGAATATTAAAGGAATTCCACACCCAAAAATGCCAGTTAACTCTGATTAAATCACCTACTAGCCACTCATATCCAGCTTTAATAGTATACTCACAATACCCTCCAAGCCACTTGTTTTGAGTGTAAGCTAGTTTAAATTTGTCCTTAACCTTGCATATGATTTTCCAGCCCTAACTAGCTGTGGAAGGAGCATTATACTCCCACCATGCTTGCTCTTTAACATAAACACAGTGAATCCACTTTATCCACAACAAATTAACTTTCTGAGAGACCTGCCAAACGTACTTTCCCATTGCAGCTAAATTCCACACCAGACAATCCCTAACACCCAGGCCACCATTTTTCTTAGGCTTGCATAGATCAGCCCAAGCCACAGGAGGAGTTTTGTGAAGAACAATTTTTCCTTCCCACAGAAAAGCCCTACACACTTGAGTAATCTTCTGCATTACACCCTTAGGAATCAAGAAAATCTGAGCCCAATAAGTGTGTAAGCTCAAGAGAACAGAATTCACTAAAACCACTCTAGCTGCATAAGAAAGGTGTCTTGAGCTCCAACATAAGATTCTTTTCATCATTCTATCCACCAAAATATCACAATCAGCTTTAGAAATTCTTTTAGAAGTAATTGGAATCCCTAAGTACTTAAAAGGAAGTGAACCCTTCTGGAAACCTGAGATCTGTACAATTCTATCCTGAAGTTCAGTATGCACATTTCCAAAATAAACCGTTGTCTTCTCATTATTTGCAGAAAGACCAGACACATCATGAAAAGCTTTCAGGGCTCTAACTAGCATCATCACTGAGTTTGCATTTCCTTTGCAAAACATCATCAAATCATCTGCAAAGGCTAAATGGGTGATTTACATAGGAGCACACCTGTAATGAAACTCAAATCCCTGCTTCTTACTCATCTTCATAAGTAATCTGGACAGATATTCCATAGCCACCACAAAAATTAAAGGGGAAATTGGGTCACCTTGCCTCAACCCTTGTTTCCCTTTAAAAAAACCACACATGACCCCATTAAAGCTCAAAGAGAACCAGGGAGTAGTGATACACATCATCACCCAATGAACAAACTTCTGGGGAAAATTCATAGCAATCAACAACTCTCTAATGAAATCCCAATTCAGATAATCATAAGCTTTTCTAAGATCAACCTTTATTGTACATCTAGCAGGCATATTCTTCCTCATATAATGTTTCATTAAATCTTGACACAAAAAAATATTGTGCATAATAACTCTATTCTCCACAAATGCACTTTGCACAGGGTTGATAATGTGAGGCAAAATAATTTTCAACCTCTGGCAAAGCATCTTGGAAATGATCTTATACAGAACATTGCAACAAGCAATAGGCCTGTATTTAGAAACATCATCAGCTTGATCACACTTAGGGATGACACAGGTTGGTAGCATTAACCTGTTTTAACAACTTGCCAGTCTGAAAAAAGTCTAAAACAGCATGAGTAATGTCCTGCCCAGTACAGCTCCAAGTCTTCTTAAAAAACCCACTAGAATATCCATCAGGCCCTGGAGCCTTATCATCATCAATATCAAACAGAGCTTTCCTCACATCTTCCCCATTAAAATCCTCACACAAGCCCCTTTGCTGATCAGATGTGAGAGTAGGCCCTTCATTCACAATAGTCCTGCTCACCTTAGCCTTCCTACTGACCTCAAAACCCAGCAACTTCTTATAGTAATCAATGAAAGCCTCCTCAATTTTTCCTGGTGAATCCATCCAGACCCCAGACATGTCTTTTATTCTGCTAATGTGATTTTGTATTCTCCTCTTTCTCAAACAGGCATGAAAATAAGAGGTGTTGTCATCACCCCCTTTCAACCATTCATTCTTCACCTTCTGCTTCAAAAAACTTAATCTAGCCTTATTGAGAAAATCATATTGCTTCCTAAACTCTTCCTCCTGTTGATGAAACAGAACATTCCTAGGCTCCTGGTGAATCTTTTTCTGCATATCCACTAGCCTAATCAAAGCAGCAGCAGCTTCATTTTCTAAGTCAGAAATTTTTTCTTTATTTAAACTCTTTAGCACCGGTTTCAAATTCTTCAATTTTTGAACCACTTTATACATTGCCACACCCTCCACATTCATACTCCATGTATCAGTAACTTTAGTCATAAACTCATTAGCTTGCATCCACATGTTGTAAAACCTAAAAGATTTAGGTGTCACACAAGGGCAATGGTCAGAAATCCCTTCAGGCAAAAATTCAGCAGTACAATTCTCATACATACCATACCACTCCTCATTCACAAATACCCTATCAATCTTAGAAAACACTCTATTATCCCCCTCCTATTTGTTAGACCAAGTGAAAAAAGGACCACTAGCCTGATACTCCATCACCTTACAATCCCTAATACATTGTCTGAAATTACCAACTTCATCAAGGGTAACAGCTGAACCAATTCTATCACCCAGATTCATCACATTATTGAAATCCCCCATAATGATCCAGGCCCCCTTTAAGTGATTTCCCAGCTGACTAAGAGCTCCCCACAATCTCTGTCTATCATTTGCATCATTACACCCATAAACAATTGTCAACCAGAAAAATTTCCCTGTAGCCTTATGTAACACCTCACAATGGATAAACTGATCATCATGACACCGAATATCAACAACAAAAATAGTAAGAATCCAAGCCAACCAAATCCTACCACCTGGATGATGACAATAATTGGTGACAATACTCCAACCACTGCAGATTTTAGGGAAGACTTTTGCAAAATTATGAGTCTTAACCCTTGTCTCCAGAAACCCAAACAGTCCCACTGAGTAATGGTTAAGAAACCATTTCACATCATAGTGTTTAGTAGGACTATTTAAGCCTCTAACATTCCAGAAGCCTATGCTAGCCATGGGGAAGAATTATCACCTGCTCCCCCCCTTCTGTATTTGTACAATTTACATCCCTGGAAATGTTAGGCCCATCAAGATTGACCTCTTTTTCCACCTCATCCTGAACAGTCCAGTGTCCTTTTTCCTGCTGAACATGCCCTCTATCATCTCTCTGGAGCTTATCAGTTGTAGCTTGTTTCTCCCCAGTACTAGACCCCACCTGAGTCTTTGATGTTCTCCTCTGATCACTCACTTGAGCTTATTTCTGTCCCACACCCTGCTGAATGTTGAGGCTACCATTCTGGTGTACCTCTGCAGGCATCTGAGTCCCCACAACACCAGGCCCATTAGCCTTCTTCACCCAAATCTGCTTTGGCTTCACTTTACTCAAAGCCACTTCATATTTCTTCTTTCTACATTCTTCCAAAGTATGACCAATCCCCCCACAATCTTTGCAGAAAATTGGCTTACATTCATATTGCACTATTTGAGTAATTTCCACCCCTAACTCATTCTCAAAGAAAATCTCATTTGGAAACTCCTGATCAATCCTAACTTCCACCAATACTCTTGCATACTCAATAGTGTCCTTTTGGGCAGTACCTCTATCTGTACGAATGGGTTTACCTATAGCCCCAACAATTTTGTTCAGCGCATTAGGACCCCAATACTTCAAGTGTAACCCAGGGAGCTTCACCCAAGTAGGAACTACATTCACCGTTTCAGCAGACAAGTCTAACTCAGGTCTCCAACTCTTCATGATAACAGGTTTGTTATCATACAGAATTGGACCAGCATCAATTGCCTTTTGTTTGCCCTCCATCGTTCTAAATCGAACTATAAAAACCCCATTCATCTTCATAACAACTCTTTCCACCCTAAATTTTCCCCAAATTCTCCGTATAAATCCATCGATAATACGAAAAGGAGGTTTAATTCCCATCACATAACACACAATTGCACTATTCCAAAACTCAATTTCAGACTGCACATCATCATGAGTAATTTTAATTGCAGATGTAGTATGCATATTAGCAATTGGAGCATAACGATTATCATCCACAACATTCAGATTCTTATCATTAAAACAATTCACATTACCAGCAGCAGATAAATCAATTCCTTCTTCCTGAATACTCTCAAACAAAGAATTCCTCCAATTATTATTACCTGGATTACTGAGAAGTTGTTGCATAGGGTGAGGAGATGGATTCACCAACTGAGGAACGGCTTGACGAAGAGGCGTTCTCACCGAAGCAACCCGTGTTTTTCAACCCGACTTCTTCTTGCTTCAAAATTCGCCCTATCCATATTGGACGCTGCAACATCCGAGAGAAGCATGGGATTCAACATCATTTCCCTCCTCCGATGTCCAGCTGAGTGCTGCAACATCTTGAATTTCATTTAAGTTCTTCGATTTCCTTGCATCAATCGATTGTGGTTTACACTGACCCTTATTCTTATTCTTATTCTTATTCGAGGTTTGATTGTTCTTCTTTCCACCCTTCCCCTTTTTTGAAACTTTCGCCATTGCTCCAGCTTTCACTGAGAATTAAAAATGGAAGAAACAGTGAAAAAATGCCAATTCTAGAGAGATGCGAGAACTTCTCTCTCTAGACTCTCATTTCTTACGATCCAAAAACTATTCCATCTTCCATCTTTTAAGTGATCATTAAAATATACAACTTTGACCATTAAAATATATCTAATAATCTATTTTTGAAAATTATAAAAAGTTGAAATCTTGTAAATATATATTGAGATGAATCCAACAACCTCTCGCATGCTAAAGTTTGTATCATATATTAGTCACAATTCGCGGTCAAAGTAAGCACATGAATAATGAAAAAGTTAAAACATTACAAGTAAAAAAATGGCAAAATTGGTCTCAACACCAGAAACTATGGCTCGGGTGCATCCAACATCACATTTGACTAGTAGCCAAAACACCAGAAACTATTGATTTGGGTGTAGTGCGTGTCATAAATGACGCCAAAGGTACCTTTTCAAAATTTACTTCTTGTTTATCTATCTCGAAACCTAAATTGAGACCACAAAACTAAAAATTCTAGGTCTCCGACTATCAAAGATACTTACGGGTCACTTTGATAGCCAAAAACATATTATGATTATATGTAGTTTTGTAAAGAAATTTTTCAATGCCTCTGATTGGATTTCATTTGCAAATACGTATTTTTTCTAAATTAATACTCCTATGTTTCAAAATACTTGACACAATTCTCCGGACACGCTTGCCAACGCATAACTTTAACTATTAATATTTCAAATTCCCTACATGTAAAAATTATAAAAGTTGATATTCTGAATATATATATCGAAACGAATCCAACAAGATCCCACATGACTATACTTTTCCTTACTTAAAAGTCACAAAACACGGTCAAAGGAGATGTGTAAATAGTGTAAAAGTCAAATTGTGTCATCTATTTTAAAACAGAGGAAATATTCATTATCAATCAATATTACCTTTAAAGTGATAATGAGCATTGGTTGAGGATTTCTTCAAAAATAACCTAAAATACTAGTACTATCTATTACCACCTATCAAATGGATTTAGATGTAGGTTATGATTATTAATAAAACTCTAGTGTATGTTTCAGCAACAAACAAATCTAAATAATGAACTTGTGCGTGTTTTGTAAAATTCTAGATAATGAAAATTTTATTTTTCTATTCTAGATGATGACCCTTAACTTTTTATAAAGTAACTTTGACCTTATTTTTTAGGAAAAAAATTGTTTTAAATAAGCCAACATTTTCGTGGTCTTCCCAAAATAAGGCAAGCTTTGGATAAATCCTGATTACGTCAAGCTTGTAGGACTATTTTCTTCTATTGAGATTAACCTGTTTGTGACCTGTTTAGTAGGTTACATGTGCTATGTGTCGTCATATAATTGGTTTGCTATTTATTTTTTATTTTTTTTGTTTTACTTTCTCTCTACTCCCCTCCTCCTCCTCCTCCTCCTCCTCCTCCTCTCATCTTTCTCTTCCTTCTCCCTTAAGACCACCCCTTCCTACCCCCCGCATCCCCAACAAAGCACCCCCTCATCCCCACCCCCTCCTCTCGCTCCTACTTGTGTTCCCACCAGCAGTACCCCACACCCGCAGCCCCCCCCCCACCCCTCCCCCCCCCCTCTGCATCCCCATCAACATCATCCTCGCCCCACTCCACTCCACCCCTCCCCTACCCCCCGCCGAGTTTCCACCAACAAGACCCCCTACCCCCCCCCCTCCTTCGCCCCTGCTTTGTGTTTCCACCAAAGAAGCAACCCCCCACCCCCCCCTTCCCTCCCCTCCCCGCCCATGTTGCGGTTCCCCCACCCATACCCCGTAGCCCCTACCTCGGTCCACGCGACCACCCGCGGGGTGCCATCCCCCTCCCACTCCCACCCTCGCCCCTCGCCTCCCTCGACCCATCCCTTCTCATCTCCCCTTCGTCCCGAGTCCAAAGCCCCCTCGCCCAACAACCCCACTTAAACCCACCATCACGAGGTTCAAACTCCCCACCCAAAGACTAACCTCGCTCGGTGAAGGTAGCGGAGTCGAGAGAGAGAGGGGAGAGAGGGGGGCGGGGAAGGTGTTCTCGGGGAGGGGGAGGTCGCAGGAAGAGGGGGGCGCAAAGGGGCTTTTGCGAGGGTGGGGGCGAGGGAGGGGTGTTCACGGGGGGGGGGGAGAGGATGGGGAAGGGGGTGTTCGCAGGGGTGGGGGAGAGGATGGGGAGGAGGGGTGTTCGCAGGGGTGGGGAAGAGGGTGGGGGAGGGGGTGTTTGCGAGGGGTGGAGGGAGAGGGTGGGGAGGGGAGGGATTTTGGGTGGAAAAGAAGTCAACAGGTAACCAACAGGTTACCTGTAATTAAACTCATTTAGAGTTAAAGCATGTGTAAAGTTGACTTACTCATGAATAATACAAAGCTTGACTTAATTTGGGAAGACCACGCAAAGGTTGGCTTATTTAAAATAATTTTTCTTATTTTTTATATTCCGTTAATAAGCTATTATCTAATAAAGAAAAAAAAATGTTTATTTTTAAATAAACAATATTTTTCCATGTTCTCGATATATCTTCAATACGATGGGAGCTCTCCCCTAGCTCTATTCTTCATAGTTAATTAGCCTCCACTCCATCAAAGTCACCACCTTTTTAGGTGCATTGATGAAGATGTTCACCGGCTATTTAATAAGAGCAGAGTTTTGGATATAGATTCCAAAACATCGAAAATGTATGGAAACAAGGGGATACTTTTTTTTCTTTATAAGAAAATCATTTTTTTTTTCTTCTTAAATAGATAACAGTTTGTTAATGTAATTCAGACAACAAGGTCACAAAAGTTATTTATACAAAGTTTAAGGCCACTATCTAGAATCAAATTAAAAAATAACATTTCCACCAAATAGAGTTTTGCAAAACATAAAGTTACCGTCTAGAATCTCCAAAAACTGCGAGTTTTGTTTTGGTAATTTTCTCTAGTGCGTATGGGTTGTCAATATGGGTTGTACATTAATTTCACGTGACTATGAGATCTTCTTGAAACCCACTCCAAACTCTAGAAAGGATGTTCAACCACTAGGTATTGGAGTTTAAAGATGGATAATCCTAGCAGAAATAAGATGATCTAAAAGAAATTAAAGTTAAAAGATAATATAATCTCAGCATCTTTTTGGTAATATCAAAGTATTAACTAGTAACTATTCTATTAATATACTCAAGTGCTGCAATTTTTATACATAAACTCAACACATGTGATGTCAAGTGTTGTGTTTGCAAACACAATACATGGTGACTTGTCAAGTGCTGCTATATCAAGTGTTGCTAGCCAAAAAGGCATCAGTTGAGAGTTGAGACCCTAACAAAACGCAGCACATAAGATTTTTTATACTAGTGTTTTTTCGGGTAATATTAAAAGTATTCGTAACGAACTATTCTTTTTTTTACGCATAGTACACCCGGTTCACAAGAGCTTAGCTCCGACTACATTCGGATCGATCTGTGTCACACACCTGCTTTGGTTGGATGAGTCTCCCAATAAGAGTTTTTTGCATACGGTGAGGCTCGAACCCGAGACCTTCCTTAAGCGACAACAAGTTGCTTACCACTTGAGCCAACTTTTGTTGGTAGAATGGTAGTAACGAACTATTCTAGTATTAGTATGAGTACAACGATATTAAATTTAATATTATTTTATTATATGTTAGTGTCCCAATTGCATAAGACCCATGACATTTAACAGCGATATGCAATCAATCTTGTTTAAGTAGTTGTCGACTTGTCATGAACAAGCAAACATCAAAGAGGAAAGTTGTATGAGTCTGAAATTGGCTTTCTTTTAAGGTATTCTCATATGTAATGTCTTAGAAAAAGTCAACCACTTATTCACTTTATTATTTGGGTTACTAGCTAGCATATGATAAAAGCATGTTTCTTATACATTACCTTAAGACAAGAATTTCCTTTCTCTTAGCTTCCCTGTACCTTGGGAATAAAAAAATAAAAATGAAAAACATATCTATACAAATATATTAAAAGGCGTTCCTATCGAAAGGAATCCGCCACGCGACACTCGCTCAAACTTCTAATATACATGTTTATAATCTCATCTAAAAATATTAACAATGTGTAGTTACTAGGATTTGAACACATGACCTTTGAAATGAAATGTGAGAGTTTAACCACTAATCCACTACAATTTCAATGCTTAATGTTTTAAAGTAAAATATAATAAAGTCTTATAATTATATGTAATTATAAATACATAGACAGGCTTTTTAATTTGAATTCTAACACTTTTATTAAGTAATAACATTCTTCTACCCTAATTCCATTGAGATTGTTATTTTTATCCCCAAATTCCTTAGAAGTTTTTTTAAAACAATTTATCATGCAATAACGTCCAATTTTCAATTCCGTACCAAACAGAATATTACGAAAATCTAATAAAATCAATTATGAGATTTATGAATAATAATATATTTGATAATTGTAACTTACCCGGGGCATCGCCCGGGCCAAAATACTAGTTTCTTATCCATAAAGATAGGCCAAAGAGCATGTCATGATCCTTTATTGAATACTTCCTCCGTTTTTCTTGGTTCTTCCCATACATTGTTCCTACGTATACCAAAGAAAAGGGGGAGGATGGGCGCACTTAAGAAGGAAGAGAGATAAGGTCTATTTAACGTTATGTAATTACCAGCAGCGATTTTTTATTTTTTAGGGGACATTCAGTTATCACTCTCAAACTTTAGAAGTACAACTAGACCTGGTTATCGGACAGGGTAGCTCAATGGCTAAAGGGTTAGGGTCAAATCTACAGGGCTTTTATTGAACAGGGCTTTATTGGACAGGGTCATTAGTGGACAGGGCCATTATAGGGCCAACAAAGAAACCCGATAATTTTGAAAAATAAAATAGGTTTTGTAAAAACAATTACATATTCGGATTCGCATTCATTTATACTCACTTTTGGCTCTCTTTCTTCCTTGTTTTTCTTGCTCGTTTACCGACCCGCCCATTATCGGCCCACTACCCATTTGGCCCGACCCGCTACCGACCCTTTATGAGGTGACCCTCTTATGACCCGATCCGCTTCTGACCCGCACTGACCCTGACCCGACCAATAACCAGGTCTAAGTACAACTAAGGAAAAGGTAACTTTTGTACTCTATTAATATAATAAACCGACATTAACATTTACATACAACTTTTATAATATCTGAAAATTAAACTTAAGCATAAAAAGGGAGGGACTTCAAACCCAACCCTATTTTCTCTATTTCTTTTTCTCTTTCCTATCCCACTGTTCCATTGAACTAGAAGCTGCCCAGTGCTTCATTGTCTGCTTCCATGCGTCAGAGGTTGAGTAAGAAAGTGTAGAATCTATTGAAGTACTATATGTTCAGATAGTATATGTTTCAACTCCACCAGGTGCAACTCAGTATTCGCTTAGTCACAGGCTCATCAAGGAAATGAAGCAGCTTGTAGTCCAATTTCTTCAAGACAAAAAGAGAGAAGGAGAACTTCCATGAGGCTCAATTAGGTCAGTAGCAGACAACATTGGTTTCTCTACCAAGAACATTGGTAAAGTGTAGAAGAGAGCATCCAGCCAGATTGAAGCAGGATCGTAATTGATGTTGCTCCACTTTAGGCAACTGTGGTCATAAATCAACACTCATCAGTGAAGAGAGTATCCAAGCCATTCCTTTAAGAGAATGAACAACAATTAGATCTCTTGCTGCTACATTGTAAATTAAGGCACATTCCAACCTACTGAAGCCTGGCACAACTATTATTTATCACCAAATGAGCCCCCACCAAAGAGGAGTGTTAGATTAGAAAAAACTTCATACCTTTATACCTAAGGTCATGCTTGAAGTTTTGGTAGCAAGACTTATATGGGGGGCTAATGGAGAATGTGTGGTCGATGGAAATTAGGTCAATTCCCTTTTGCAAAACAGGTTGTTGCATATAGGGCTTCAAAAAAACAGATAGAGAGGCACTATGGAGACTAGAACAATAGATGTACAAAGTCACAATGGAAGTTATCAGAGAAATACTTATAACCAAAGTGTTGCCTGGCATAGAGAGAGAAGTGGCGAAGAAGAAAATGTAATGAAAGGATTTTCATTCTGCAGGTTGATAATGCCAAACCTCATGGAGGAGCTAACTTACAAGAGTTCATTGCATCACAAGCAGGGGATGGATTTACCATTGTGTGGGCACTACAGCCACCAAATAGTCCAGACTTAAACATCTTGGACTTAGGGTATATTACCAGCATAATTATTCAAATTATTATGATCAATTTTATTCCTCATAGGGATAGCACATGATGACAGATAACAGAGAAATTAGCACCACAAATATACACAAGATAACAGAGATAACAGATAACTTTAGTGCAGCACAAGCTAATCAGGAACACCAGCAATAAACATAAGTTAATCAGGAACACCAAAACCACACATAGGCTAATCAGGAACACCAGATCCACACATGATACAGGCATACAGCAACAACATTTTAAGTGCAAGACGATAATATATACATAAACCAAACATACACAAGATCAAACTAAACCAAACAACCAGCACCATAAAAACACTATCAACAACTAAAATCTCAGTGATGAAGCAACACGAATATCCAAGTCATATTAATACTAAAGTCTCAACCAGCACCATAAATATCCAAGCCATAAGAAAAAAATATAATCTTAACCATCATCAGAAAAATCCATGTCATAAGAAAACTAAAATGTCACCCAGCACCACATATAACCAAGCCATAAGAAAACTAAACAACGCAAATTAGATGGTAGACACGAGTCTACCATCCAAATGGTGCGCACCATTTGATACGACGTCGTTTCGCAATGAACAAAACAACATCCTCAATAAACAAATTAAGCAACATGAAGATGAAAGTGGAACAAAAGAACAACACACGAGACTCAATGAACATATGAGTCAGCAATGAACATCTGAATCAGCAATGAACATCAAGAAAAAAAGATGAACATAAGAGGAAATATCTGGTGAACAAACCACTTAACCTAATGAACAGACAAAGAAAACACAATGAACAAAGAAATATCTGCAATAAACAAACTAAGAAACATAAATATAAAGGCCAACAAAGGAGAATTGACGAGATCGATGTTCATTGGAGAACAGTTGATGTTCATGTAGGATTATATAAGTACTCTAAGCGGAATTTCATGAATCAAATTCATAAGCACTTAAAACAGGATCTCATGCATATACATTCAAGGATCACATAATAGTTAGGAATTTACCTTTGAAGCGTGAATTCCACAAAGCTTGAATAACCCGGATTAAGAACCTCAATTGCGATTCCTCTACTTAGTCCACCAACCCGGATCAACACTCCACCAATGCTAGTTGGAAGGAAGAAATTCTTCTTCTACTTTAATGGAGTTTTTGTGACTTTTGGAAAGAATATGAGAGAGAGAAGAATAATGAAAGATATCTAGTATATTTCCTTATTGCCTAACCAAATATATATAGATATAATTAGGTTAGGAGGAGAATCAATTCTCCTCTCTCTTCCTCTTGGCCGGCCACCCTAGGGCCCCTTTTGGGCTCTAGGTTTCTTTTGTTGATCCAATTTAAGTATTTTGTGTGACCTAATAGGATCCATTATATTGGGCTTTGGGTTTATTATTTCCTAACCCAAAGTTCTATAGCATTCTCTAGCAAGACGTATAGACGACCCAATAGAACGAATTTATTATCTCTATAATACGATCCATAATATAATTAGTAATTGCATTTAAGTCGATGACATAAATCCTTCAATCTCCCACTTGTCCGAGACGAGTGTGCAATGTTTAATTTCCTCAAGTCTCTTAATGTCTTAATTTGATAGTATGATCATATTTACATATCATCCATACTAGTTTTCAAATTAATCCTTGAAATCCGAGTTCGAATTGACAAACAAATGATCATCGAATGATCCATTTGAGCACGGCCATGCATTTTTCAATTTTCGCTCTTCAAGGGGCCAAGACACCTATCCTATCTTGTATAGGAGGACCTTTTCAATCTTATGGTAATCAATACTCCCACTCAATTTTTAGCACAACTCGAATGCTTGCCTTTATAGTCCCCTTTTACGGTATGACGTTTGACAGGTATCAAAGTTATACCAATCATTGGGCTAAGTAATGTTCCACTCATGTTTAAGGAATCTACTAATATAATTTTGAAGTTATAAAACTTCTAAGCAGGTCTAGTTCGACTATGTATCAACTATACATATCCATATGATTGATTAAACATCTCTTTGTTTCTATAGCCCATGAAACGGTGCTATCAATCAATCTTATATGCTAATCCCTTTAACAAGTCATTCATGTCCAGTTTAATGATTTAGATTAGGAACTTTTAATATTCTATGAATTCTGTTCACTTATGGTGTTTCATTTATCAAATCACATATTTGACAAAACCAAAGAATTCAAGATATATTTTGGACATTTTATTTAATACTAAACCAATAATTAAATAATGTAAAATTTATTCTCATAAACATAAATAGCAAAACCATGTCTTTACATTGTAACAAGTTTCTCTAAACCTAGTACAATCTAAAGCCATTCTAACATTTGCTTCAAGCCTATAGCCCTAGCGTGACACTCATGCTTGGGTTGAGGTAGTGGTTTAGTGAGTGGATCGCCCACATTCTCATCCGTGTGAACTTTGCGAGATCCCGACATCCTTCCCGTCAACAATCTCCCTAATGAGGTGATACTTCCTCATTACATGTTTGGATTTGTTATGTGATCTCGGTTCTTTTGCTTGCGCAATAGCACCATTGTTATCACAGAACAACTCAATCCCTTCCAGAGCACTAGGTACGATATCCAGCTCTGTCAAGAATTTCTTGATCCAAACTCGCTTCTTTAGCCGCTTCAACCGCTGCTAAATATTCCGATTCTCGTCGTAGAGTCGCTACGAGTGCTTTGCTTTGAGCTCTTCCGGCTCACTTGCTCCTCCATTTAGACGAAAGACATACCCTGACTGAGAGCGGTAATCATCTCTGTCGGTTTGGAAGCTTGCATCCGTGTAACCTTCAACAACCAACTCACTTTGTCCCCCATAAACTAAGAACATGCCTTTAGTTCTTCTCAAGTACTTAAGGATGCTTTTAGCCGCATCCAAGTGTGCTTCTCCCGGATTTGCTTGGAACCCGCTACACATGCTCAAGCCATATGCAACATCGGTCGAGTACTTATCATGGCATACATGATAGATCCTATAGCCGAAGCATAAGGAATGCTACTCATTCGTTTTAACTCATCGAGTTCGTTCGGACATCGACTCTTGCTAAGCGATATGCCATGTGACATGGGAACGAAACCTCTCTTCGAGTTTTCCATGTTGAACCTTGTAAGAACCTTATCAATATAAGTTTCTTGACTTAGTCCAATCATCCTTCGAGACCTATCTCTATGGATTTTGATTCCAGTATGTACTCAACTTCTCCCAGGTCCTTCATAGAGAAACAACTTTTTAACCATTCCTTGACTGACTCAAGCATTGGTATGTCATTTCCCATGAGTAGTATGTCATCTACATACAATACCAAGAAGACTAAGCTGCTCCCACTAAACTTCTTGTAGACACAAGATTCTTCTTCGCTTTTGATGAAATCAAATTTCTTGATTGCTTCATCAAATCGAAGATTCCACTCCGAGATGCTGCTTCAATCCATAAATGGATCTCTGAAGCTTGCAAACCCTTTTAGGATTTTCTGGATCCTCAAAACCCTCAGGTTGTGTCATGTACACATCCTCATTCAAGAACCCATTCAAGAATGCAGTTTTGACATCCATCTGCCAAATTTCATAATCATAAAATGCAGCAATCGCTAAAAGTATCCGAATTGATTTAAGCATTGCTCTTTGGAGAAAAGGTCTCATCATAGTCTATACCATGAATTTGTCTCGAATCCTTTTTGCAACCAGCCTTGCTTTATATACATAGACATTCCCATCTTTTATCGTTTTCAATTTGAACACCCACTTGCATCCAATAGGGTTAACCCCACTAGGCAAGTCGACCAGGGTCCAAACTTTATTCTCAGACATGGAGTCTAACTCGGATTTCATGGCTTCAAGCCATTTCTCAGAGTCTGGGCTCGTCAAAGCTTGTTTGTAGGTAGTAGGCTCTGAATTCTCCAAAATCATAATTTCAGAGTTTTCAGTCAACAGGAAATCAACCAACCTCTTGTTTGGAATCCTTTCTCTACTAGATCTACGCGGGGCCTGAGCATCAAGAAAAGAGTTCTCTTCAACTCCTTGAAGATCTTCACTTGATTCAATTGGGACGGTAGGAGGTACATGCGTTGAATACATCATCTCCTGAACTAGACTTTCGTCTTGTCGGGCCGTCTCTGACATGGTGTGAACCTCGTCTATTTGTTGCTCATCTCGAATTTCTTCGAGAATTATTTTACTCCCATTTGTCTTTCTAGAAATAAATTCCTTTTCAAGAAAGACACCATCACGAGCAACAAACACTTTGTTCTCTTGACGGTTATAGAAGTAATAACCCCTTGTCTCTTTTGGGTATCCCACAAAGAGACATTTATCTCGACTTGGGTGCAAGCTTGTTCGATAGTAACCGCTTTACATAGACCTCACATCCCCGATTTTAAGAAAAGACAAGTTTGGAGTTTTTCCATTCCATAACTCATATGGAGTCTTTTCTACTGGCCTTTGACGGGCTCCTATTTAGTGTGTGTGCAGCAGTTTCGAGAGTGTATCCCCAAAAAAAAATCGGAAGATCAGTAAGACTCATCATCGATCGAACCATATCTAGCAAGGTTCGGTTCCTCCTTTCAGATACACCATTCAACTGTGGTGTTCCTGGTGGAGTTAATTGTGAAAGAATTCCACAACCCTTTAGATGATCATCAAATTCTTGGCTCAAATATTCACCACCACGATCGGATCGTAGTGCTTTTATTGTCTTACCAAGTTGATTACGTACTTCATTTTGGAACTCTTTGAATCTATCAAAAGATTCCGACTTATGTTTCATTAAGTATATATATCCATATCTACTCAAATCATCGGTGAATGTAATGAAGTAGTTAAACCCTCCCCATGCCTTTGTGCTCATAGGACCACACACATCCGTATGTATGAGTCCTAAAAGATCGGGCCCTTTCACCTTTTCCGGTAAATGGTGATTTTGTCATCTTTCCCATTAAGCATGATTCACATACATCAAATGATTCAAAATCAAATGATGGAATTATACCATCCTTTTGTAATCGGTGAATACGCTTTTGGTTTATATGACCCATTCGACAATGCCAAATGTAGGTTAGGTTGGAATCATTTGATTTTTTGTTTCTTGCTATCTATGTTATAGATTTGTAACGACTTATCAAGCACATATAAGCCATTTATCAATTTAGCATTGGCATAGAACATATTATTGTAAGAAATGGAACAACACTTGTTCTTTATTTCAAAACAAAACCCTTCAGAATCCAAAACCGAAAGAAATTATGTTCTTAGTTATTGAAGGAACGAAATAACAATTATTTAGTTCTAAAATAAGCCCAGACGGTAAGTGTAGACTATAGTTTCCTATGGCAAGTGCAGCAACTCGTGCTCCATTTCCAACGCGTAGCTCTACCTCGCCTTTTGCCAGCTTCCTACTTCTTTTTAGTCCCTGCACATCATTAACTATGTGAGAACCACAGTCGGTATCAAATACCCATAAAGAAGTAGAAGTCAAATTGATTTCTATAACATATATACCTGAAGTGGAAGCCCCAGACTTCTTTTCTTCCAAGTATATCGGGCAGTTCCTCTTCCAGTGTCCTATCTTGTGACAATGGAAGCACTTGCTTTCCGCAACGACCTTTGGCTTGGCGGTTGGCTTAGGTTTTTCAGCAACAGTGGCAACTTGCTTGCCTTTGTCCTTCTTTCCTGCCCATTTCTTTTTGAAACCCTTTCCCTTTTGAACCATCAAAACCTATTTCTTTGGTTCAACCTTAGGGATGTTCCTTTCAGTGTTGACCAACAATCCATGCAACTAGGGATGGAAATGGATGGGATTCGGGGCGGGTGGAGCATCACCCGCATCCGTCACCCGCATCCATCTGCTCCACCCGCATCCATCCATCCGTCACCCACCGGGTGAAACGGGTGGGTCGGGTGATAAACGGGTGAAACCATGTAGTATATTTTCTAATGAAATTTGTGATATGATACACATGATATAAAATATTTCTATCAAAAATATAAAAAGTAAGTAAGTTTACATGTAAAACTAAATAAATGGGTGATGGGTGGAGGTTAAACGGGTGATGGATCGGGTGACGGGTGAAAAAAATCTCACCCACCACCCGCTTTCCATCCATTTAAATCGGGTTTTTCATCCATTTAAAAAACCGGGTTAAACGGATGATGGATGATCCATCACCCATTTCCATCCTTACATGCAACTCTTGCAAAGTCTTTTCAGACTCATTCATATTGTAGGTCATTCTGAACTGATTGAAACTGTCAGGTAATGAGTGGAGAATAATGTCAGTAGCCAACTCAACCCTATAAGGGAATCCAAGTCGTTCCATGTTTTCGAAAAGACCCATCATCGCGAAAACATGGGGGCCAACAGCTTGACCCGGCTTCATTTGACATTCAAGTATCTCCCTATTAGTCTCATACCGCTCAACTCGGGCTTGTGTTTGAAACATAGCCCGCAGCTCTTGTATGATGGTATAAGCATCCTTGGTTTCGAACCTCCTTTGGAGGTCCGGCTCCATGGCTGCTATCATCAAGCAAGTGATCGGTACAGACCTATCATTTGCCTGCTTAGCACGACGTTTGTCTGCTTCAGTTGACTCATCAGTAATCACAGGAAGTGGGGTTTCTATGACATCCTCTCGACCCTCAGACCTCAAAACAAGAGGAGAGAGAGAGAGCAACGGGGAGAGAAGGGTTTGGGGGGGTTTCTGGGTGTGAGCGTGAGAGGAAAAGAGAAGAGAGAGAGAGAGGGGTTATTAGGCTGAAAGAATTAAGTGGGTGAATCCAAATACGTGTGTCGCGGGTTATTAGGCTGAAAGAAAAGGGCTGCGGTTATCCAATAAAACGCAGCCCTTCATACTAAAGGGCTGCGGTTAGCCATAAAACCGCAGCCCTTTAGTCTGAAGGGCTGCGGTTAGCCATAAAACCGCAGCCCTTCACTATTAAGGGCTGCGTTTGCAAAAAACCGCAGCTCTTGCAACGCGGCCCTTGCATTTTTTTCCCCTAGTGTTTGGAGGTCCGGCTCCATGGCTGCTATCATTTAGCAAGTGATCGGTACAGACCTATCATTTGCCTGCTTAGCACAACGTTTGTCTGCTTCAGTTGACTCATCAGTAATCACAGGAAGTGGGGTTTCTATGACATCCTCTCGACCCTCAGACCTCAAAACAAGTCTTAAGGTCCTTTCCCAATTAAGGAAATTTTCACCATTCAGTCTGTCCTTTTCCAGAAAAGGACGAATGTTGAAACCGGAGTTGTTGTTGTTGTTGTTATTAGACATAATATCTACAGATAGAAAAATAAAGCAAAGTTCAATTTTATGTTTATAAAGTAACCTAAAACATGCAAAGGTTTCTAGGTTGATCACCTATTCAATTTTAATGTCCCATTTGAATAAGTGTTTTACAAGATCCTATCAACATGCAACACTAAGCAGACGGAGGCCTTATCTTTAACGTTACATTATCAAGGTAAGTAAACTCTTTTACTAATTATAACAAATTATAACTCTTGTTTAGATGGATAAACATCGCATGTTTAACTATCTCTTGCTTCAAAATTCAAAACGCTTTTGATAATTTTGTTAAGGACAACCAAACTAAGTTGTAAAATTCGCAATTTTACCTTATATTCCCAAAATTAATGATAACACCCTGCGGAGGCATGACCTATTACTATTAATTAAGGGTTTGATAAGTACTTTATGTTTGGAAAAGCAACCTTAATATTTACGGGACCTAAGTTTATTATGTTGTTATGAATTAGTGAACTCTAGCGCATCATCAACCAACATACAATAAACTTATAAGCATTTTAAAGAATAAAATGCGAAAATAAAATGATCTAGTATGGCCCCTAATCCTAAGAACTAATCATCAATGGCTCATTCTTGGACTCTTCATGGATCTCCATCCACTTTATCCATGGGCCTTCTCTTGATGGACTTCGTCTTTGGATTACATAAGTATCAAAATAATTTAAATAATAACTAAATTAAATAAATAAAAAAATACTTAACGATACGCAGATCGTATTTAAAATTACAAGAATACATCACGATGCGCAGATCGTATTTTCTAACTTAATTTGGGCCATACTAGTCATACATAGCAATTATATCAAAATATATAAAAACCACATCACAATATCACATATTATACTTGCCATCAATCAAAATATCAAATATTCTTAATTATGGTAAGTTGATAAAACATTTAAGTAATTCATAACCACCTAAAGATTCTATCCTATTATACTTTCCTACTAATTTTAATTAGATTAAAGAATCAAATTATAGATTTAATTTATGACCTAGTCAAAATTAACATAATTAACATAATTGAAATTCACTTAACTTTCTCAAAACCTGTTTTTAAAATTTCCAAAATAAAAAACTGCATATTGTCCCAAAAACATGGCAGATTACATTCATGTTTATTGGAAAAGAAAAAAAAAAAAATTTTTTTTTTTTTTATTAAAACTTGTTGAACAACCGAACAAAAAAACCAGCACAAGGATGCAAAATCCACGCCAGCCCAGAGACTTTCGGCCACCTTTTCAGGCGACCTCACCGGCAACTCGCCGGTCCTTCGCAAGCCGACGTCGGACACCGGGGCTTAATCTGCGACGGCGAGCAGCGCACTGCTCTGCACGTCAAACGTGCGTCGCGTGTGGCTGCTGCCACCACCCTTGTCGACTCGACTGCTCGCCGGCAGTCTGCGTCCCCCTTCCCCCGGCTTCTCGCCGGCAGACCACCGGAGCAGTCACGGCTTGTGGCTGCTCCTCTTCCTCCAACCTTCAATCTTTTTTTTTTATTATTTTATTTTTTTATTTGAAGGAAATTAAAATTACAACCTTTTGTAAAATTAATTTAGTGATCTTGATTAAATTAAACATAAACTCTTTTATGCCTAATTCAGAAAATTTAATTAAAATCTCTATTTTAATTAATTTTCAGGTTATTCATGTAAATTAATCACTAATTCATATAAAACACTTTTCATGTGAATTTATTTTCATACATAAACAACTTTAAACATGAAAATTAGATTAATAACATGAATTTACTATTCGAAATTTAGAGATCCAAAATCAGATTTTTAAATTTCCAAAATCAGATTTTTAAATTTCAAAACTTAGGGTTTATAGGGTGAATTTTTCGGCCATTAATATTTGAGAAAGCAAGTAATTAAATCTCCATTTAATCAATTTCAATTAATTATTCAATCCATAATTCAATTCCTCCCCTTAATCAAATTAAAATTAATCATACATGACCAAAAATCTATATGCAAGAGGCTAAAAGCGATACCACTTGTAGGATTATATAAGTACTCTAAGCGGAATTTCATGAATCAAATTCATAAGCACTTAAAACAGGATCTCATGCATATGCATTCAAGGATCACATAATAGTTAGGAATTTACCTTTGAAGCGTGAATTCCACAAAGCTTGAATAACCCGGATTAAGAACCTCAATTGCGATTCCTCTACTTAGTCCACCAACCCGGATCAACACTCCACCAATGCTAATTGGAAGGAAGAAATTATTCTTCTACTTTAATGGAGTTTTTGTGACTTTTGGAAAGAATATGAGAGAGAGAAGAATAATGAAAGATATCTAGTATATTTCCTTATTGCCTAACCAAATATATATAGATATAATTAGGTTAGGAGGAGAATCAATTCTCCTCTCTCTTCCTCTTGGCCGGCCACCCTAGGGCCCCTTATGGGCTCTAGGTTTCTTTTGTTGATCCAAGTATTTTGTGTGACCTAATAGGATCCATTATATTGGGCTTTGGGTTTATTATTTCCTAACCCAAAGTTCTATAGCATTCTCTAGCAAGACGTATAGACGCCCCAATAGAACGAATTTATTATCTCTATAATACGATCCATAATATAATTAGTAATTGCATTTAAGTCGAGGACATAAATCCTTCAGTTCATTGGTTTCGCGGTCCACTTAATGTTCATTGGAGAACAGTTGATGTTCATTGGTTTCGCGCGTTTTATGTTTTTTTGGCTGCGTGTTGGTCCGTGTCTACCATCCTAATGGTAGACACGAGTACACCATCTACCCATTGCTAAACAAAGTAACTAATGAGGAAACTATATTCTTAGGCCCAGTCCACTTGTATTATACTAACTTGTTAATGTTGGGCTTAGATTACAACTCACATGTATATATGTTACTGTCATTTTTGTTACTGTCAATGTATGAAAAATCAGTGAGATAAGTAAACGTTATAGTTGACTTTCCCTCTCTTGGGTTGGCTTCCTTAACAAGCCAATATTGCTACTTTCATCTTTTTTTTGTTTACGTCATGGTATCAGAGCAGCGGTGACCGTCGCCGGATCCATATTTTGTCAGTGGGTGTGTGCCCGTGGTGGTCTTCGAGTTGTGTGACTCGACGCAGCGGAATTCTTGCCGCAATTCTACTTTTCTTGATCTGTCGGTGTGTGCCGACTCCGGTGTGCCGAATATCTTGTTTCTTGAAGATAAGTTCAGTTAGTACCATGAGTGGAGGTGAAAAGAGTTCGGCGCCAAAAATTCTGTCAATTAGTGACCCAAATTCAGCATTTCATCTGAATCCATCAGATAATTCTGGTATGTCTATTTGTCAAATCACTCTCAATGGTGAAAATTATCATATTTGGAAAAAGGTTTTTAAAAGGGCTCTCCAATCAAAGAACAAATCTTCTTTTGTTGATGGTACTTTAGACATAACTAAAGTTAGTGGAGATGATAAAATTGCTTGGGAAAAATGCAATGCTACTGTGGTGAATTGGATTTTTAATTGTGTAGACAAGAGCATACATAACACCATAATCTCTTTTGATAAAGCTAGATATTTATGGGTTGAACTTGAACAGAGATACACTCAAGGTCATGGCCCCAAAATTTATCAGCTCAAAGGTGAACTTAATGATTTAGATCAAGGTACTATGAGTGTAACTGATTATTATGCCAAACTCAAGGGCATTTGGGACCAATTAGATCAATATGTTAAGCCTAAAGCATGCTCATGTGGCTCCACATGTCAAACTTTGATCCATATGTTAGAGGAGAAAGAGAATGAAAAGGTTTTCAAGCTTTTAATGGGGCTTGATAAAGAAAAATATGGAATTGTGAAATCCAATATAATTGCCATGGAGCCTTGGCCACCTCTTTCACGTTGTTATGCAATGGTATTGAGAGAAGAGCTTCAGTTGAAGGTAGGACAACGTGAAGATCTTAAGGAACAAGCTGCTGCATTTACAAGTCGCAGTCAAACTCAACAACGACCCTATTTAAAAACAAATAGAAACTTTGGGAATGAACCCCAAATTTGCAGCCATTGTAAGAAGACATGACACGATAAGACCCGTTGTTTTGAGCTGGTTGGGTATCCAGAACACTGGAAAAACAAAGGAGGAAGAACAGGGTGCAACTATGGCAGAGGTGATGGTGGTCGTGGATTGAGAGGAGCAACTGCAAATTTCATACAAGGTCGAGCTGGAGTTGTGAGCAATGAAGAAGGATCTTTCAGCAATGTTGTGCAAATGTCGTCTCTCACGCAGAGTCAACTTGAGCGCTTGATGTCACTAATAGGTACCGGAGATTCTGGAACTACCATTCATGACAGCCTCTCTGGTAAGACCTATCCTACTGTGCATTTGTCCAACTGGATCCTCGACAGTGGTGCTTCGCATCATGTATGTTGCAATGTCAATAAGTTTTACAATGTCCGTAATGCTCGTAAAAACGAAATAGTTGTTATCCCAGATGGAACCTCTGTAAAGGTGGATAAAATTGGAGATATTAATGTCAATAATTTCATTACATTAAAGAATGTCCTTTACGTTCCTGCTTTCAAGTGTGACTTAATTTCTACAAGAAAGCTGAGTGAGGACATGGATTGTGCTATAACTTACTACTTGAATGTTTGGGTGATATAGGACCTAACCCGGCAGACACTGATTGGACTGGGTGATCAAAAGGATGGCGTTTACTACCTACGTTACACACATAGTGGTCGTATCATGATGGTAAAGAAGAGTACAGAAGAGCTTTGGCACAAACGTCTAGGACATCCATCTTATAGGAGTTTGTCATATTTGTGTGAAGTTTGTAACTTTTCAATTGGTAGCAAAGACAATGAATGTTGGGATATATGGCATCGTGCTAAACAAACACGAATGTCTTTCCCGTTAAGTGATAATAGAGCTTCTCATCCTTTTGGTTTAGTTCATTGTGATTTATGGGGTCATTATCATACGCCATCTTTGTTTGGAGCACATTATTTCTTAACAATTGTGGATGACTTCACCCGTCGTACCTGGGTATATCTGCTTCGTGAAAAATTCGAAACTCACACTGTTTTTGTATCCTTTTGTGCAATGGTATGTAGGCAGTTTGTTGTTGATGTCAAAATGGTTCGAAGCGACAATGGCACAAAGTTTTTGGGACCATTAAGCAATTTCTTTGCAAACCAAGGAATCATCCATCAAACCTCTTGCGTTGGAACTCCGCAATAAAATGGAAGGGTTGAAAGGAAACATCAACATATCCTCAATGTTGGCAGAGCATTACGATTCCAAGCAGGTTTGCCCTTGAAATTTTGGGAAGAATGCATAATGGCAGCGACTTATCTTATCAATTATACTCCAAGTAGCGTCTTGGGAGGGCGAACCCCTTTTGAAGTTTTATTTGGAAAGCCACCAACATACTCCCATATAAAAAAATTTGGGTGTCTTGGATATGCAAAGAGACAAGGTGCAAAGAAAGACAAATTTGGAGAACGAGCCGAAAAATGTATATTTCTTAGATATCCATATGCGAAGAAGGGATGGAAAATGTATAGTTTGGAGAAACAAGATATCTTTGTATCTCGTGATGTGATCTTCTATGAAAACAACTTTCCCTTCTTGAGGGATTAGGGAACTAAAACCATGGATGGTTTGATCAGTGATGGGGAGCATGAAATTTTAAAGGAGGATCCCCCTTTTGGAGACAATGAAGGGCCTAGGATTACCTTTGATGAATCTCCTCAATGCGACGAAAATCAACATCTGATCACAAGTGAAGAATCCACTACCATGGATGTTGAGGAGGTACATCCAAGAGAAGAGACTGAGACTATAGTAGATGGAAGTGAGTCCCTAAGTCGCAATGAAGTTTCATATGACCAAAATGTAGCACAAGAATCATCTAAGGCTTCACACCCCCAGCGGGAAAGGAGAACTCCTGGTCACTTAAGAGATTATGTGTGTGGCAAAGTGGTTACACCTCCCATTGAGCACTCAGCTGGAAAGGTGTCTGCAGGTAAGGCCTACCCTCTCATACATTACATTCATTACAGTAATTTTAGTTCAACTCACAAAGCTTTCCTAGCAGCCATTGACTCCCGTGATGAGCCAAGAAGTTATACAGATGCCGTAAGGGATGAAAAATGGGCTGAAGCCATGAGGAAGGAGATAAAAGCTCTTGAAGATAATGAGACTTGGAAGATTGTAAGCTTACCAAGTGGAAAAAGAGTTATTGGTTGCAGATGGGTATATCGGATCAAATATAAGGCAGATGGAACTATAGAGCGTTTCAAAGCTCGATTAGTAGTTCAAGGATTCACACAAGTATGGGGTGTGGATTTTACAGAGACTTTTGCCCCGGTAAGTAAACATGTATCTATTCGCGTTTTTCTAGCTGTAGCTGCAGCTAAGGGTTGGGAACTCCATCAAATGGATGTGAACAACGCATTCCTACATGGTAACCTTGAATAAGAAATCTACATGAAACTTCCACCGGGCTTTAGCTCTGAAAAGCCAAATGCGTCTGCAAACTACAAAAATCTCTCTACGGATTAAAGCAAGCCTCAAGAAATTGGTTTATAAAGTTGGCAGATGCTTTGCGATAATATGGTTTTAAACAATCCACTGCAGAAAGCACTCTTTTCATATACAAGAAAGGGAGTGTATTTCTTGGGCTCCTAGTCTATGTAGACGACATCGTGTTAGCAGAAAATAATTCTGAAGCTTGTAAAGACTTTAAGGGGTATCTTGACAGCCACTTCAAAAGATCTTGGCAAATTGAAATACTTCTTACAAATTGAAGTGGCTCGGGTTCCGGCTGGTTTGTTTCTAAATCAACGAAAATTTGTAGTAGACATTTTGATGGAAACCGGTTTGAGTGGGTGTAAACCTGCAAATACTCCTATTGAGTAAAATCACAGACTGGGACTCGCTAATGGTGTGGTTTACTCCAAACCGGAGCAATATTGCAAGTTAGTTGGTCATCTATTATATTTAAGTATCACAAGGTCCGACATTACATATGTTGTTCATGTCTTGAGCCAATTTGTTCACGAACCACAAGTTGCACATTGGGATGCACTTGTCTGTGTATTATGATACTTAAAAGGTTGCCCAGGACAAGGGATTCTACTAGAATCCAGTTCTGATATGGTATTGCATGCGTATTGTGATGATGATTGGGCTGGTTGCCCACTGACTAGAAAATCTGTGACGGGCATGTATATTCAACTTGGTCTCTCACCAATTTGTTGGCGAAGTAAGAAACAATCCACTGTATCTCGTTCTTCGGCAGAGGCTGAATATCGTGCAATGGCAATGACCACTAGTGAAGTGATATGGCTGCGAGGACTTTTTAATGATCTCGTTAGTACCACAATTGGGAGCAACTAGTCCGTTTTTATAGCCAACAATCCAGGTGTTTCATGAAAGAACAAAACATATCGAAGTCGATTGTCATTTTGTGCGAGAAAAATTGGTCTCTGGTGAACTTTTGCCTCGTTACCTCCCATCACGCATTCAGTTGGCCGATTTGTTCACAAAAGGCCTTGGAAAGGACCATTTTCGGTTCCTCATTCGCAAGTTGGGCATCTCTGATATTCATACTCCAACTTGAGGGGGAGTAATGAGGAAACTATATTCTTAGGCCCAACCCACTTGTATTATACTAACTTGTTAATGTTGGGCTTAGATTACAACTCACATGTATATACTTTACTCATTTTTGTTACTTGTCAATGTATGAAAAATCGGTGAGATAAGTAAACGTTATAGTTGACTTTCTCTCTCTTGGGTTGGCTTCCTTAACAAGCCAATACCGCTACTTTCATCTCGTATTTTTACGTTTTACGTCGGTAACCTCAAAAAGAATTACAAAAGATGTTGAGAACTTCCCTATATCAATAAACGTGCAAATGATAAGGTGACGTAAAGTATCTTGGTAACAAAATCCGCATCATATCTTCAACGGGGTCGATTCAAGAGCAAGCAAATTTGGAGCATGATCTTTTTGCATGAACAAGGTCATTTTCAAGGGCATCGGTTCCATTAGGGCGAATTGGAGAATCGAAACCTCAAGCCTAAAATAGATATCATCAAGCTCTAATCGGCACTAACTTAATTAAGGGTGTGTGAGGACGCCATAGAAGACAAATTGTCCTCTACAACGAAATCGCGAAGACCATCTTGTGAATCAAGTACACCCACTAGGATTCGATATCCCACGCAATAGCATTCTGAAATTCAGTATCCAGAGTGATATCTTGAGATTCCATAACAAAAAAAACGTAACTGCTATAAATCAGATTTTGAGATATGTGGGTCACAATTGGGTGTTTTTTAAGTTCACACCATGACAGAGAAATTCGTAGTAGAAACAGAATCACACTTTAAGTTCAGGAGAGAAACAGGGAGACAGGAGAGAGAAATTAGGGTTGAGGTTGGGAAATGTAGGTTGGGCGATTGATTTTAGGGTTTCAAAATCTATAACCCGGAAGATGAAGAACCCTAATTGCTTATTATAATGGAGGAGAGAGAGACACAGAGAGAGACACGAGAGAGAGGGGGAGAGAGGGAGAAAACAGTTGGGGAAAAAAATAAGGGAGTGGTTAGTGTTAATATTAATGAGTGATAGTAATGAAGTGTAATAATTATGCAGGTAATAATTATTTGTAATGTATAGTAATACGTTTTATGTGGACCCATATGGTGGGACTGTGAGGGTATAAATGGAAGAGAGTTTACCAAAAACAAAATGAAATAGAATAAGTGGGAAGATCTTTAAGAAACGGATGAAAACGGAAAGTATGAAGATTTTAAAAATGGTTTTTACACCAAATACCCCGACAAATCACGAAATTCACCATATACCCTCAATGTTTCAGATATTCACCATATACCCCTGAGTTTTTCAAAAATGTGCACCATCTACCCTTTTTCTAACGGACGTTAAGCCGCCGTTAGTTTTATTTACGATATTGCCACTAATCTAAAGATCTTAGGGTTTAGATTTTAGGGTTATGGATTAGGGTTTAGATTTTAGGGTTATGAGTTAATAATGGTAAATAAAGCTAACAGCAAGTTAACGTCCGTTAGAAAAAGGGTATTTGGTGAATATTTTCGGAAACTCATGGTATATGGTGAATATCTGAAACATTGAGGGTATATAGTGAATTTCGTGATTTGTCGGGGGTATTTGGTGAAAAAACCGTTTAAAAAAAAAGGAATATGTACATTTTAGAAGGTGAAAACTGAAATTCCTGGCCAAGAAATAGATTAACTAGTATTTCATTTTTATAATGGTCTAACTTAATTACAATCCGATCAAGTGATCTGAAGAAACCTAAATTGTGAGTTGAAATTACTTACTAATGGTGTTATAATAACACTAAAAAGTTCCTCTTAAACATATAGTGACCTTATAAGACAATGTTACCTTCAGATTTCTTAATATACAGTATAGCATAGAAAATTAATGAAATTAAGAAGAAAATGAAGAACCAAAACCATGACTTGTTAATTCTCCTAAATATTTACATCCTATCACATCAATGTTAACGAAAAAAGAATTTACATGGAAAGCCCAACATGCATGGCGTGCAATTATATAAACAAGTAACCGGACTTAAATCTTTTGTCCCTTAACTTGCATATTACTTATGTTAACGAAAAAAGATCTTGCTAACGGACGCCCCGTGGCGTTTCAATCGGTATAATTAATGTTTAGATTCGATTAATATTTTCATTTTTAGTTATCTTATCTAACGCCCTAGGGGCGCTTGTTAGGTTTTGCCTAAAAGCAATTACAAAAAGTGACATACAATTGAGACACAAATTATGAACTTCAAATTTTTTATTTCAAATAGTCATACGTAGAGAGAAGGAGAGGTTGAAACCATTAATGAGGATAAGTTACAGATTGTCTATTATACTTATGATTGTGAATCACATCGGTATGGCCTTGGAAATAAAATTGAGATAGTACAGAGATAATAATAATTTGCAGTTTGCAATTTGCAAAGGCCATATGCCATTTAAGAGTCTAGAAGGCAGTGCCAAAATTTTACCACATTTTGAAATTATTAATATTCTCTCTCTATAAATTCTAACACGCTCTCTCTCTGTGTAATCTCAAAGTCTCAGCATTCTCACTTGCATGTGTGATGTGTGTATTTTCATCTCTTCATATTTTCGTGACCTCCCTAGTTTAAGTGCAACATGTCATGCAAGTGAACCAGTTTTAGTTGCCTTTCTTTTTCCCCTTATTGGCAAATCTTTTCGAATTTGGTGTTCAGCTTACATTTAGAAATTTCAGTTAATCACAAATTAGTACCCAAACCATATAAAAAAAACCTTTCTACGTCCAACTATATACCCTTTCTTTCTTTTAATCACACCCTTACCCACTTACATATATCAATATCCACAAATTTAATCTCCTTAATCCAGTTTTTCTCCTCAATAATCATGGTTTCGGTGGGTGTCATTCGTTTTGCAGCTGGGATTATTGGTAAGTATATTCACATATTATCTTGGTCTATTAAATTATCAATAAGAAGAAAAAAAAAAGTTGTCATTCTTCAAGGCAATATGTTATATGTAAAAGTATATGTATTAATTTCTTTCCTTGCAATATTGTAATTAATAAAGTTGGTTTATTTTGGTTTGCAGGTAATATGACAGCTTTTTTCTTATTCTTGTCTCCAGTGTAAGTTATTCATGATGGACTTGCTTTAAAATTGAGTATTGTAGTGTAGTTGGTTAGTGCATTAGCATATCAAATGAGAGGTCATGGGTTCGAGTCTTGAAACACACATTTTGTGTTTCTCCTTAACGCATATATGAAAAATTCAACGTGAAAGTGTGTATTATACAAGAAACAAATTCCATTTGAGCATGTACTCCCGAGAAGCATATGGAATTCTATAGAAGAATTCCTATTGAAAGTCAAATTCTATTGTCGTCCTTTTCCCAAAAAGTAGAAAGATGAATTGATATATTTATTGATTATTGAATTTATGCAATGGAAAGAATCATTATAGTAGGTATTTATAAAAATTCTATATTTTGGATTACAGATTTGTAATCTTAAAGACTTAAACTGATGCGCTTATTCTGAAGTGTAGAGAGTCGTATTAGGAGTCTTGTGCTTATTATATTTGCATATGATTTTCATTCTTGCTTTCCCATTTTTTAGGCCAACATTCATCGGAATATGCAAGAAGAAGACGGTTGAACAATACTCACCAGTGCCGTACTTAGCCACATTTGTGAATTGCATGCTTTGGGTTGTGTATGGCCTGCCTATTATTCACCCTAATAGCATTTTGGTGGTGACAATCAATGGGGCTGGCTTTTTTATTGAACTGATTTACTTAATACTCTTTGTGGTTTACTCTGACAAGAAAAATAGGCTAAAAATTCTATTGATTGCAATTATTGAGATCGTAATTGTGGGAATTATGACTGCCTTGGTCCTCAACTTTGTTCATACTACCAAGCGTAGGTCTTCAATTGTTGGTATGATTGCCATCATTTGTAACATCATGATGTATGCCTCTCCTTTATCCGTTTTGGTAATTATGTTTAATTATGCTCCCTCTCTCTCCATTACTTGCTAATTAGTACCCCGAATTAGTATTATTTCTAATTACTTAATAATATGAATCCCTAATTTTGTGTTTTTGGACAGAAATTGGTGATAACAACAAAAAGCGTGGAATACATGCCATTATCTTTATCAATTGCTTCATTTGCTAATGGCATTGCATGGACGATTTATGCTTTGTATCCCTTTGATCCTTACATTGCCGTAAGCCTCCCTTTGACCCTTATGTTGCAATTAAATTACAAGGACAATTTAATTGCAATCTCAAAAAATTTATCATTTGTAATAAATTTGACATGCTAATTATTAGTTTCCTCGTTCTAGCTTATATTGTGTATGTGTACTATTGCAACTATCAAAATATCCTTCTAAATTTACAAATCAATGCATAATCAACAATATAAAATCATATAAAAGATAATCAACCATGCATGTAGATGTTATTGTGTAACTATATATTCCTTACATGATTTCAGAAATTAGATAATATTTTTTGCTACAGTAATACCACTTAAGTTATGTACTTCTATGTTATTTTATAGAAGTAATAAGAAAAGACTAGCAAGTAGTAGGAGCTAAAAACATGGCTTTTGTTTTACAACACAGGCACCAAATGGGCTGGGTTCACTATTTGCAGTGGTCCAACTGATTCTGTATGCAACATACTACAAGTCCACAAAAGAGCAGATAGCAGCAAGAAAAGCCAAAAATGCAGTGGGCCTAACTGAAGTTGTCTTCAACGGAGACTCCGGAAAAATGGGCCAATTACCACATAATGGTCGGGCCCAAATCACTTGAGCCCAATCACATGGATTCAGAGGCTGATCAAATTCCTTTTTTGCTTCTCATGAATTCTCCTTACTATTATCATCCAATAAAACATGGAGATACATTTATGAAATTTCTTATTTTTTGTTGAATAGAATTAGTAACTGGAATAATGTTGTTGAAAATTGTCATCTATAATCTCGATGAGTTTTAGCTTAATGACAAGATATTGAATAGTCTTTGGATTGAAAGGTTGATTAAATCTGAAAAAGTTGGCTTGAAAGATGAATGATATAGAAAAAATAAGAACTCGGATTGTAATCAAGCATATGAAGTTCCAAAATCCAATTGTATAATAATTCGTTTATATTCATATGATTCGAGTTCAACAACACTGCTATATACTTAAATCGTTTGCCTCGAAGTTACGATCTTAAAATTGAACAAATCAATCTAATTCAAGGCGGAATTCAAGCACAGAAAATTGAAATACAGATTAACGAAACAAATCCCCCAATTAAACAAATAAGGAATTGAATCTAGCTTCAAAATCTACACATAGTCATTTCTAGTGTTGAAATTGAGGGGAAGATAAATCGCACTGTACTAATTGTCTAATTGAAACAATGAACAAAATCAATTGATTATTCAACAGATCTATAAACTCAGCTGAATAGCATTAACAAATTCAAAAACTGCACAAAATCAGAATAGGTATTCAAATTGAACTCGATGAAAAATCATATATCACAATCAAAATTCATCAAAATATTTCATATAACAACTGATTTACCAATTACAATACAGAGATTCAAACCTCCTTTGATTCTCCTAATCAACTGAAATTATAGCATTAAAATAAACCCAAATTAACAAGAAACCCTAGAAAACGAAAAACGAAATCTAACCACCGAAACCGTAAAGAGTACGACCTTGCCTCTTAAGAGCATAGACAACATCCATGGCAGTAACAGTTTTACGGCGAGCGTGCTCAGTGTAAGTAACAGCATCACGAATAACATTCTCCAAAAAGATCTTCAAAACACCACGAGTTTCCTCATAAATCAGACCACTAATCCTCTTCACTCCACCTCTTCTAGCCAAACGACGAATAGCGGGCTTAGTGATACCCTGGATATTGTCCCTCAACACCTTCCTGTGCCTCTTTGCACCGCCCTTACCCAAACCCTTACCTCCCTTCCCTCTTCCCGACATTTTCTCTCTCCTCTTTTTGGGTTTCTTCTTTCTGTGATTTTTGTTTTGGGGATAATGGATGTGATTGTTGTGGGAATATAGGAGGAGGATGTGGGAGTTTATATAGTGGATGGGTTGTTGAAATTTTGAGATTTGGTTTTGGAGGGGGTTATCCCGCGTAAATGTGAGACGTTGGATTTTTTTGCATCTAACGGATGAGGTTATCGATCCGTGTGCTGTGTAGTGAAGCATTTTGGGTCGTTCATCTTTTTTAATGTACGGTTGATATGGCACATGGGTGATTGATGAGGATTGTTCTTTTGGTAGGTTTTGGCTTTTTTTTATTAAAAAAAAAAAAAAGAGATGAGGGATACGCGATGGGCGTATTGGGCTATTGGCAATAGCAAAATTCTGATTATTTTCAAAACATATTTTTGTTCTATAAATTGTTTTTCTCAACTAAGGACCCGTTCGGCATCATTGTAAGTTTTCAGTTTTTTGGTTTTATGAATAGAAAGGTCATATGATATAAGGGGTATACTAAACTTAAGATTGGTCATACTTATACCAAAAAGGTAAATTTTGAAAACTGACAACAGAAAACTGTAAACTACTATTTCTAGTTTCCGTATTTTTGTTTTTGTTTTTTAAAAAACTGAAAATTGGAAACAGAAAACGATAACGAACGACCCCTAAAGTTTTTAAGCTATCAAGGAAACAGAACAAATAATGCATATATGCAAAAGATGAAATAATTTCAGAAAAATGTATTTAGAGAATTGCTTTGATTTAATTCTTGTTAAACATAATGCGGTTAACAGTTATTTTTCCTCTTTTTTATTTAAAATATTTAATCATTTCAAATTTTCATAGTCTTCAACGTTAATTGTTTATATTTAGATACAATTTGTAAAAATAATAAAAACTTCGTATTTTGTATATTGTAATCCCTCCATCTTAAAATATACTTTCAATTTCATTTTGGGCACAGGAATTTAGGAAACAATTATTGTAGTATTATACTTGCATATGGAGTTGTCATCGTTTTTCAATATATTATTATTAAAAAAAAGAATTTTTTTATTTTTACCACCTTATAAATAGCTTGTTTTACGTTTTACCACCTTTTGGTTTTTTAAAAATTTTACCACCTTCAAGTTTGCAACTCGTTAAAAATCACCACCTTGACTCAGCTTCAGCGAAGAATCCAGTGATAGGGCCCAAATAATTGTTTTACGTTTAGTTTTCCCCCATTTTTTCCACTTAACCCTTGATTTTTCATTTCCCTTCATTAAAAATCCCATTTTTGTCTTTCAGTCCCTCTGAAAACCCAAATTTCTTTGATGGAAACCTAAATCAAGTTAGGGTTTACCATTTTTTACAAATTCAACCTCAATCAAAGGAGAAATTGAAGATTCCACTATTGTTAAAGGTATGATTTCTCAGTCCAGTTTAATAGGTTAGGATTCTTCCTCAATTTTGGTCATTTCTTGTTGTAGACACAAAATCGTGTCTCCCTATTGAGCACCCAAGGATAAAACATATTATCGTCCTAATTGTCTGCTCCGAAAGAAGAACAATTTGGCGCAAAGTTGTGCGTATGGCACACAGGTTGTGCATCAAACGCAAAGCGGTGCCCTAGGCGCACAATTTTATTTTATCTTTTCGATTCGGATTCGGTTTCGGTTTCCTTTGCCTATAAATACCTCGGTTCTTCGAACGCCTTTTCATAATGCTTTCCTACGACTTCTACACATACTCTCTTATACTCAAACTCACATTCAAACACATTAATACCTTCGAATTTCTTATTTGAAGCTTCAACATTGTTCATCTTACAAACCGTATTACAAGACTCATGCGACAAAGGTATAATTCCTGAGAATCAATTCCAATTTAATTCTTATTTTACTAACAATTTATTTGTCACAATGTAAATCTTGAAGGAATTAACGCTATTCTTTACATTCTTCTTCAATCTCTGTTCAATTTTTATTTATTTTCCATACTGCTTTTTATTATTCATTGCATGTTGTATGATTTAATGCTTTCACAACCTCACATGATTATTATTGCTAATCAAAGACTTAAAGAACTGTTCTAACATTAAAGTCAGATAATTTGGACAAACTGTTAGGTTTGCTATAATTTGATTGCTTAATAACATGTCAAAAAAAAATTAGTCTTTTGTTTGTTTAATGAGCCGATATAGACTAATTATTATATTGCATTAAAATATTATGTGGTTGTTTATTTGCATAAATATAGATATGAATTGATATTAATTAGAGGTCATCAATGGGCGAATTTGATTTCTGATCTTATTCGTACCCTCGCCCCCGAACTCAATATATGGTTCATTAACCATTAATTGAGTCATGATGGGAAAATCTACATTGCATAAGTTTCTACGTTGTCCCTACGATTTCTCAATATCTAATTAGGTTTATGAGTCTTCCTTTAAAGATTTATTAGCGAATTCTCACTATTTCAAAACATTTTTCAACAAAACATTTACAATGAGGTAGTAAAATACGCGCTAACACCGCGTAGGCGAATAAAAACACGCCTACACTTGTTCATTGAATTTTTTGGTAAATTGGGCCTAAATTGGGGCATCTATGGTGTTGTTTTGCATAATGCTTGCTTTGGTTCTTATTCATCTTCATTATTATAGGCACATAATGTCTCAGTCTTCTTTCCCAAACCACCAAAAGTGTAACTGTGGAATTACTCTTGCTGCAAAAGTCGAAATAAAGGAGGAAGATAGGAGTTTGGTGTTAACAATAGGAAGGAACTACAAAAGGGGGGGTGAATTGTAGTGTGGAACTTATTGCCAAATAATGTGGAATTTAAAACATAAGCAATAAGGAACTCAAAGTGCAATAGAGATTTTTACGTGGAAACTTCTTGTCCCAATACAAGAAGAAAAACCACGACCTTCTCAAGATTTAAACTCTTCACTATAATAGGGAACCTCCTCTGTTACAACCTATTACATGCGCAAGTTCCACTCAGAACTCCAACTCTCTCACAAGTTCCACTAGGAACTCTAACACTCTAGACTTAACTCTAAATCCCTTAAGAGTTCCCACAACTTTTTACAACAGGTTTACTCAAACCCTTTACCCCTGGATAGACTTGACCCAAAGTGCATAAACAATAAGAACTTACCCAAGTTCCCGTTACAAGAGTTCACTCAAACCCTTTAACCCCAAACTCAAATACATACGCTTGATAATTTGGATTAACTCTAGTATATAGAAACTGAATAATTGTAAAGGAACATGGCACTCGTAGTAACTTGGAACTCACAGGAACTGACTCAAAACAAGGAATAGAAAATATAATTCTTACTGTAACTTCATTCCTTAAGCCAGACCTTATGGAATGACATAAGTCAGACTTTATGGAAAGACACCAATCAAACAACTTAAAAAGAATACATAAGCCTCTATTTATAGCATGCACAAGACTTGAGCACCACTTCCACTTATTTCTCCACTAACCCATGATCAGTTAGTTGGGAGAAACTTAGGGAAGAAGCAGTCCACTTCTTGGGCACAACTTATGTCACGTTTACAGTAAAGCAGTTAGAGTAAAAATAGGAAACAAAAAGAAAATAAATACTTGGAGAAAAAGCAACGTTTTATCAAAATATAATCCAAGATATATTTTTCCAAAACTCACTTTTTTATTTATTCTCTTATGCAAAAATATTTTACTGAAAACTTTTTCATAAACCTGACATAAGTACATGAGTTCATGTTCGTACAGGAACTTGCGTCTACAAGTTCCTGCACTCAAATACTCATTGAACTTAATATAAATCTAGGCTTTTTATTTTCCAAAAATTGATAAGATAGAATTAAATAAATTAAAAGATATTAAAATCAGATTCCTAAAAATCCAATTTTATTTAAAACTATTTTATTTAAAACTATTTTATTTAAAACTTATCTTTTATTTAAAACTAAAACTTATCCTAAAACAACTAATGCATATTATCTAAAAATAATTAATCAAGTAGAGATTTATTAAGAAACAAACTCTAAATAAATCCTACAGATTAAGATAATAATATGCAACAACTTACTGACTCTTAAATACTTTTGACTCTAAGTTCCACGAGTTCCTTTTGACACCTTGTTTCTTTTACCTTTCACGTTTTCACATACTTACATGAATCCTAGAAAATAAACTCACACATCCTATCTTCATGCTCCACGCTGCTCCAACTCAGGAGCCGCATGTTAATAGCTCCACCTCTGGAACTCCGACGTGCTAGTTCCTTTAAGGAACTTCGCACCTATAGTTCCTGTTTAGGAACTGCTTGTTTCAACTATGAAACTTCAGAAACTGCTCCCACTCAGGAACTGCTCCCACTCAGGAACTGCATATTCAATGTTCCTCTTAGGATATACCTAGGAACTGCTCTGTTTGTGTTCCTTCTAGGAACTCTTCTAGGAACTTTGTTTGTGCTTGCTTCTATAACATTTTTCTTGAACTATTCATGCTTGGTTCCATCTTAGGAACTTACATAAAATCTAGCAGCACATCTGTATAATCAAACTTCTTCTCTCTTTGGATTTCTTCCTTAGGAACTTCACTTATTGGATTTCTTCTAGGAACTCTTCATGATGTGATATATTTAACCTTTCATGACTTGTTCTATGGTAACGTAATATGCACATCTCAAACACACATATTAGTTAGATAATCATTATTTGTTTACAATCATCAAAACACTACATGCCTCAACAATATTCCCCCTTTTTGATGATGACAAACAAATGATGCTTATCACAAATTAAACAATAAATGATGTACATTAATTCCCCTTAACAAACAAGTCATGCATGTATATGAAAGATATATCAATATAAGATAAGCACATCATACAAAGAACTTTCATCATTTAAGGATTTAGACTTAACTATGCTTGACTATAAGCATCATACATATTCTTCCCCCTTTTGTCATTATCGAAAAGGATCATCTTGCACACATTTGTTTTAGGTAAATCATATACACATATTGTTATATGCTACACTTACCACCATAAAGGTTAAACACCTGGTAGTCCCAAAAGCCTAAAGAATCTCAATTTTCAAACTTAAGATGCATGTGCTACACAAATTTCCAACTCACAATCCAAAGACCCAACTTCAAAACCATCAAAGGAACTTGACAAATAAAAAAATAAAAGTCAAGAAAAAAATCAGATTTGAAAGTCAAGAATGGATTAAGAGATAGGACACTGTAACATCCGGCTCAAATAAATATGAAAGAAGTTTATGGAACAATTTGAGTAGAGGGAACTTGAGATATATTTTGTGCTCTATGGTTTAGACTTTTAATAAGAGGCTCTCAACAATAATTAGAGTTGATCACTTCACTTCACATTTTTGAAATCTCTGCCAAACCTCACACACATTCACCTTGATATATATATCTATCAAGTTCACTGTTACTCAACCAATTAAGCAACCGTGAGAAACTCATTGCGGGAAGAAACTTGAATGAATTTATCTTTCGGTTTTTTCACCATATACCCCCGACAAATTGGAAAATTCACCATATACCCTCAATGTTTCAGTAATTCACCATATACCCCTAAGTTTTCAAAATTGTGCACCATGTACTCTTTTTGCTAACGGATGTTAACTCGCCGTTAGTTTTATTTACGATTTTGCCACCATTATCCCCTAACCCTAACTCTAACCCCTAACCCTAACCCTAACCCTAATGCCTAATTAACCTAACCCCCAAACCGGCCCCCCACCCCCACCCCACCCCACCCCACCTCCCTGTCGGCCCCCACCGCCATCCCCACCCCCACCCCCACCCCACCTGCCGCCCCCACCCCCCCCCGCCATCCCCTCGTGCCCCCCATCACCCCCTCCCCCTCCCCCACCCCTACCCCTCCCCGTCGATTTCCGCCCTCCCCCACCCCTACTCCTCCCCGTCGATTTCCCGTCCTCTCCTCCCCCACCCCCCCCCTCCCCGTCGATTTCCGTCTAAACCCTCCCCTTCCCCCGCTGACCCGGGTAGAATCCCCAACCCATAACAAAAATGGGAGCCAACAACGACCCAACAACAACCCCAACGAGAACTCGACGATTCCACCGCCGAAATCAAACCCGACCTCTTCTCCTCCTCTGTTTTCGTGCGCCCAGAAACCGAACCCCTCCCCTCTGTTTTCGATTTTCGGGCTACGAGGGAATGGGAGTTTTCGAATTTCGGGGGGATTTCGACGGTGAACGAAGAGGAGGTGGGGGAGGGGGGAGGGGGAGGGGGAGGGGGAGGGGGAGATGGGACGGGGAGGGGAAGGGGGAGATCGACGAGGGGAAGGGGAAGGGGGCTGCGGTGGTGGAGTGGAGGGAGGAGGGGGTGGGGGGCTGGGGTGGGGTGGGGTGGGGTGGAGGGGGAGGGGTGGTGGGCTGGGTGGGTTAGGGTTTGGGGGAGGGGAGGATGGGTTAGGGTTTAGGATTAGGGTTATAATTAGGGTTAGGGTTAGGTTTAGGGTATTAGGATTTTAGAATTAGTGGTTAATGGTGGCAAAATCGTAAATAAAGCTAACGGTGAGTTAACGGCAGTTAGCAAAAGGGTATATGGTGAACGTTTTCGAAAACTCAGGAATATATGGTGAATTTTTGAAACATTGAGGGTATATGGTGAATTTCTTGATTTGTCAGGGGTATATGGTGAAATAACCGTTTATCTTTTTAATCAAGTTCTTCCAATCTTTCGCTTATGTTCCTCTTCTAAAATCATCAAATCCATAAGTAAGCATTTTCATAACCATATGAAATATTGACTGCTAGGAAATAATAAAGATTTGATCACCCTTGTTTACTCATTTTTTTCGTTTTTATTTATTTATTATTTTATAAAAAAACAAGGGTGTCATTACAAGTTGTTGCACTTTTCCTAGAATGTCACATTTACCAACTATAAAGAAGTAATTGCTTATTCACACATACTTGAAATCCACCAACAAGAATGAAAACATATGTATCGATTCCTTCCTTATTCCCCCTGAGTTTCTTACCACTCCTTCATCAATAGGAACTTATATGAGTAGTTCCATCTAATGATATATCCTTCTGAGCATCAATTGATAAAACATAAAATACTTGCTTCTCGTTTCTTCCATAACTTCCCCCTCAAAATGTATTTACCATTTATCACTCTTTATGCATCATTAAACCATAAAAAGTCATTTTAAATTAGAGCACATGGGAATTAGGAACTTTGAAGTGACAGTTGATGAATGGAATGAGGATTTAATCAATCAAAGGGTATTTGAAGAAATGTGGTGTGAACTGATGATAGTTGGCTAAGAATAGGTTTGTTCCCTCTAAAAGTAAAATGAAATATATTAAGGAAATTTACCTGTCTTGTTCCATCAAGGTTTCTTTCATTGTACATTTGGCAACTTAGGACTTTCATGTTTGACAGCATCCACAGTTATATTATGAGACCTCTAATACTCTTAGGCAATTGAGTATGTCTTTATGACATAAAAATTAAGTGTAACATATTTACACTAGTGTGCATATAATTACTTCAATTTTAATATGTGTAAGAGCCCAATTCGACAAAACTTTTGAAAAGAACATGTTTATACTCAAGTCATACATCATTAAGTCTTGTTCCTCTAAACAGTCCATGAATAGGTGAAATTATAAAGAACATATATTCACATAATTTAAAGCAAGACTTATAATAGTTATGCATTCATATTAATAATTTAACGATGTAATTTATTAATCGTGATACAATGTGAATATGAACATCATAACTTAAGTCACATTTCACCATGAATATAAAATTACCTCAAGTACTGGACTGATTTTGATGACTTACTTTTGAGTTCCCGAACTGCTAGTTCCATCATTTTGATGTCTTCACATCTGATGGAAACTTTCATTCCAACTCGACTCATACTCATCATTATTCAAAAGTTCCTTGACATGTTTTTGTCCTTGCATATCATTATATTCCAAGAGAGTAGTTGTGTTCCCTTATCATACTCGCGTACACATTTGCTTATAAGGTTAGCAAAAACCCTTGCATAAAATAGTTAGTTGTATCAAAAATATTATCCATATAACTATGTACAACTTACTAAGTCAATTCCTCTTGAAAACAAAAAATATTGTTAATTTTGAAATCATTTTTCAAGAAGAAACTTGATGTTGTTCCTCATAGTTTTCCAACAATAAAATTTATTTTGAACGCATTGAAAATCTATTTAGAACAACTTAAATCCCATGTAAGCAACAAGAGAAAATAATGTACAGTTATCTTATGACCTGTCTACATGAATAAAAGTTTAATTTCCTCAAAGTCAATACCTTTATTTAGTTGTTCCTCTTAACAACTAACCGATATAGAGTTCCTTTGTCGACGTCACTGTGAATGAATCGCATGCCTATTTCTTATGTTCCAGTTAGAATCAAGGAACTCGATTATTGGAACTGTCTGTTCCTACTAATTGGATAGGAACTCGCTTTCACATATTCATTTAGTTGAACTTTTATTTTACGAACTTGAACTTGATCTTCACTTTTTAAGCTATTCTCCATGAGGTCATATAGCTGGCTATTGTTGCTTTTGAGAGTGACATATTACATGTAGGAACTCAAGCTCCATAGGAACTTGTGAGTTCAACATAAAAAATTTAAAACCATCTTTAACCTGTTTACTGGGAAAAAACAAGTTAGTCTCATAATAAATATGTCAACTCTTAATAACACAATATATATCATTTTGCTATAAATTTTGTGTTTCTAACAATTAGAGGTGCGTTTTAACACAACCTCATCGCTTATATTTTCAAAGTTCCTTAAATGATTATTCTACCTATTAAGTACCAAAACACTTAGAATAATATGCTTAAGTACAAAATACCAGTGTTTTCTCCTTTGAAGATCTCATAGGATGTGTTGTTGATCAACTTCTAACCATTCATTTGTTGATGATTTAACAAGTGATGTCGATTGCTTTACTTGTTCCTTTGGAAAACATTAGCAAATAGTATTCTGCCATGTCTTCCAAAGTTTCATTATATTTGCCCTGTAATCAATACCTTTTTCCTACATATATCATCAAACTCATCTGGAACTATGATCAAGTTCCTTCGCATTGCCATCATATGAATATTCTGTTCATCTAAAAGATATAATCTCTGGAACTCTCTTTTTAATTTCAAGAACTTGTTTCCAATGTGTTCGTTCCTTTAATGGAAGAGCATGAACTTGTTCCTTCATTTTGGGTTGACATAAACTAAGAAATATAATATGTAAAACAAACCCAAAAAGAAATACTTTGTGCATTTTAATGTTAGTAGGTTAGTTAAAAGAGAGGTAAGTTAAAATACAACATAAAAAGAATAAGCATAAAGTTCCAAAAAAAATATAATCTCATGTGAAAAATGAACTTCTGCTTTGTTCCTTTGAACCGAGATCAGTTTCAAAAGAATTAGGAACTCGTTCCAAATTTTGAATTGTTCCTGTACCATTTACTCGTTCTTGGAACACTATTGATTTCCCCAAATCAAAGTTTGAGTTCTTTAATCCATGGAACTAATTTTTATGCTTTTGAAAGTTTAATTACCCGAATTATCAAACCTATAAAATAAACATTAATATCCTGCACAACATATAAAGAGAAGATAATATATATAAACTTGCAAAATAACTTCTCTTTTCCAATCAAAACAAATCTATATAACTATCTCTACTTTGTAAAAATCAACATGCATCCATATAATAAATATTCATTAAACTCAATAATATGCATGTAAAAATACTTCTTTGGCAAATAAATGAAATAGACATATATTACACTGCCTAAAGAATAAAGTTCTCTTTTGTAGGGAAACCAAGTTCCAAGAGTGACAATATGCATTGTTCCAATTACGAATAGTTCCTTGAACCATTTATAGTATATTGATTCTTTGATATTTAAAAAACAATTTGGAAATCTTAATTTTGTTTTTCGAAAACAGTTTTTAAAAGTTATCCAAAATTGCTATAAAAACATCAAAGCCAAACAAAACAATTTTACTAGAAATACTCTAAGGAACAAGTTCCAATTCAATATATGCGTATAAAGAATATCTCAAGGAAGAGATACTTACATCAAAGGGGTGGTTGATAATCATTGAGTGACTTTAAATTTATGATAAAAAGTCAGCTTCCACTTGTTCCTTTGAATGACGTAGGGTGGAGTTCCTTTCTCGTACGGGTTCCTTCTTCTTGCAGGAACTTCACTCAGCAGGGTTGCCTGCTTATCAACGAGTTCCGACTCTGATACTAATTGTTAACAATAGGAAGGAACTACAAGGGAGGGGGGTGAATTGTAGTGTGGAACTTATTGCCAAATAATGCGGAATTTAAAACATAAGCAATAAGGAACTCAAAGTGCAAGAGAGATTTTTACGTGGAAACTTCTTGTCCCAATACAAGAAGAAAAACCACGACCTCCTCAGGATTTAAACTCTTCACTATAATAGGGAACCTCCTCTGTTACATTACAACCTATTACATGCGCAAGTTCCACTCAGAACTCCAACTCTCTCACAAGTTCCACTAGGAACTCTAACACTCTAGACTTAACTTTAAGTCCCTTAAGAGTTCCCACAACTTTTTACAACAGGTTTATATAAATTAAAGTGGAATACTATGAATAAAAGTGAAATTAGATACATATCTTGATCTAAGAGAGGAAACAGAGAAAAAGAATTTATATATATTATATGCTAAAATTTTTGGAATAGATTAGACTTATTGGACTCCAAAGGGTGAGTCCAAATCCAGTCAAAAAATATGTGAACTCGAAAATTTGAGTCTGAGTCCAGTCTAATTTTTTTCCAATCCAGTCCAATCCGACAAATTTGGACTGGACTGGATTGGATTCTGGACTTTTCGTAGTCCACATACACCCCTAGGTTGAGTAGAGTATAAGTCACAGTTATAAAATATTACAACCTTTTTAATAAGAAAAAACAATAGTTAAAAAAAATCCAAACAAGTTCAATTAAATTTAATAAAAGTAATATTTAACTTTTTATCCATTATAAGTTCAATTGAACTTGTCCCCAACTCCCCACAATCCTGAAATATTAGGTGAGGTGAACCCCTGCCCATCTAAAGAGCAATCCACAAGGTTCAAATTGTCGCTCTATCGACCGTCAGATAAAACCAATCTAAGACTAAGAGAAGCTCATACCATATCACACGGATCGACATCCTCATCCGTTAGATGCAAAAAATCCAACGTCTCCAATGAACGCGGGATAACCCCCTCCAAAACTAAAATCTCAAAATTTCAACAACTCCTCCACTATATAATCCCCATCTCCTCTTTCTCAATTCCCACGGCCACAACAATCACATCCATTACCCCGAAAACAAAAATCTCAGAAAGAAGAAACCCAAAAAGAGGAGAGAGAAAATGTCAGGAAGAGGAAAGGGAGGTAAGGGTTTGGGAAAGGGCGGTGCAAAGAGGCACAGGAAGGTGTTGAGGGACAACATCCAGGGTATCACTAAGCCCGCTATTCGTAGGTTGGCTAGAAGAGGTGGAGTGAAGAGGATTAGTGGTCTGATTTATGAGGAAACTCGTGGTGTTTTGAAGATCTTTTTGGAAAATGTTATTCGTGATGCTGTTACTTACACTGAGCACGCTCGCCGTAAAACTGTTACTGCCATGGATGTTGTCTATGCTCTTAAGAGGCAAGGTCGTACTCTTTACGGTTTCGGTGGTTAGATTTCGTTTTCTAGGGTTTCTTGTTAATTAGGTTCTTAGGTAGTATTTTAATGTAATTTGTTTCTATATAAGTTCAGTTGTTTAGTGGAAATGAAGGAGAAATTTGAATCTCTTTGATGTAATTGCAAAATCTATGATTATATGAAAAGCTTAGCTAACATTTGGTTATGATTCACAAATTGTCGATTGATTTAAGTTTTTTTGGTAATTTTAGGTTTAACTCATTGAAAGCATTCAATTTTTCATATATCTGTTTGGCTTGAAATGTTGACATGTTGAGGTGTTGGTTCGTAGCTGTTGCTTGTGAAGATAAACAGTAGATCTCAAATAATGAAATAGCTGACCATTATTTCGACTAGAAAGTAGTCGTAGATATTGATGCTGGATTTAATTCATGTTTTTGTTTGATGGCTAATAAGAGTTGGTCTGTTGATGGAATGTAGAATGTTGTTTGAATTGTAATATTAGATGTTAATTTTGGATCGAGTTTCTGTTTTTCATATACAACTATCATCTTTCAATCAAACATTCCAGAAATCAGTATTGTAACATTCTCGTATAATTCCTTTAATTCTACAGATATGGACTCAAGTTCATAGTTGGCAATAAGATGATTTCAGAAGTTAAATAACACTGTTTTACAAATTACAAGTATATTGAGGAGTCCCAACCATTTTGGTTATCGGACATTAATTTGTTTTGTAAATCAGCTATCTCATTATCTTGCTTTCAGACAACCTTGAATGACAAAGAAATTACTCTTCAGGTCAGAGTTAGAGGTGATTAGCACAAAGTCATTATCATCATCAATATATTTGATCTTTGAACTACTTGAATCCAGATTAAGCCTCTTTCTCTGCTTATTTACTTTAGTCGAGCAAACACTTGATGTTTATGAGAAGATGAATGTTAGAAGTTCCATCTGGTCTTGTATATGTTGAGTTGTGCTGTGGCCTGTGAGAGCTGCAGGAATTCCGGGTTGCGTTCATGAACAACTCGACTTGGGAGATATATTCAAAGGCAGATCCAGGTGTGCTTTTGAACATATTGGTGTTCTTTTTGCTTTCTGCTTGATGGCCAGCTATCAATGTTAAACTGTCTGCATTTGCGCTTCAATGTATATCCGCTGACTGATATATTATAGTAGAAGTATTAAGAAAAGAATTGGAGAAAAGATGAGAAGTAGATTAGTAGAGACAAATATAGCTGGCCTCAAAGAACTAAAATTGTCCTCAAAATCGATTAGCTAAATGTAATAACAGTAGTAAATGAAAACACAACAAATTTACTATCGACACAAATCGAACAATAGGGTACAGTAGGCTAGAGTACACGGTATACGTACACCCCCAAGGCCAGTTCATAACACCTAGCAAAGGAAAAGTAGTGCAGAACAAGGATATGAAGTACTAAAGGATGGGGAGGATGTTGCAATACATTCAGGTTCTGATGGGGGGGATGAATATTTCATAGATTTTGCGAGCAGTGAGAAAATGAAATGTCAGCAATGCAGAGAGTATAGTATTAACGCCTAACGGTATGTTTGGGTTGGGGGATTTGGACGGAAAGGAAGAGAAGGGAAAGGGGGAGAAACATTTTCTCTTGTTTGGATACAACATAGGGGAAGGGAATTGGAAGGATCAATTTACCCTCCTCTCCTAATACACCAAATCCTTCTAACCTTAGAAAGGTTTGGAAGGAAAAAACAAGCTCACTCTTCCTTTCCCCTTTTCTCTGCTTCCTTCCCCTTCCTTTCTCTCCACCATTTCTATCCAAACATAGTGTAAATGACTAGATAAGAAGTTTTAGGTAAGGATTCATGTCAGATCATTACATTTTGGCTTACAGAAGGTCAGAAACAATCAAGCAGCAGCAAAAGCTCCTTTGGGGAATTAAACATGCAAAAGGAAAACATCAGCTTTTCTGCTGTAATATTGTATGCGAGAAGTCAGGACAGTGATTAAATTTGGATTCGAAATGGGCGAATTCGGGCCAAGGACAAGAGGCAGAACATGAACAGAATGAATGCTAAGATCATGTGAATTGTGCGGTAGTCCTAACTCCTAATCAACGGCTGAAATAACTCACTGGTGCAGCTTAGCAGATGGTCAAACCATTTACCATACTTTCATAATATCAATCTTTATAGACAAGAAATGTTGTATGTATTTATAATTGGAGGAAGTAATAGGTAGTTCATTAAATTATTACACGTCTTTATTCATAAAAAGATCTACTTAGATGTAGTACAGAGGAAGGAACAACCTTATAAGATTGGAAATGATAGAAGATTCCAACCCACAAGAAAACTCTAGTCATGTATAAGGGGGAGACTCGACTCGACTTCGTATGGATCGGGTGTTATAGGTTGTGGCCCTGGATGCGCATTGATGACGATAGACTCGGCTCCGTATGATTCGGGTGTTACATCATGTATGATACATACCTTCTACCTCCCATAGGGGGTAAAAGAGAGAAGAGGACACCCTAATAAACTTTGAATAGTATGACTATACAAAATTGAGTACTTACCTAAAAGGTGGTTATTATATGACAATAAATTTGAGATTACAAAAATTAAATAGTATCACATTAAGTTTATTTTCACATTTAGCTTATAATGAACTAACATAAAGAATAATTTTTCTGTTATCAATATCTATTAAAGTAGATAATACTTCCTCTGTTTTTTTTGTTCTTCCTACTTGGAATCTTGACACTCTTTACAATTAGAGAGGATCTTCTAATTTTTTTTCAATATATTAAAAAATATAGTCATATAGGGTCTTGTTTGATTTGTCTTAATGAATATTTTATTAATATTCGATCGTTATAAATTTTACTTCATCTAGTATAACTTTTAATAAAGAGATAATATAAGATCTACCATTGTGATTTTATCATGGATATCACGCTATGCCACATTGCCGCTAGCCCACTATCCTACTTATGTTGTTTTGATTCTTGAAAAAATAGTACTCCTTTTATCCATAATATAATGCTTGTTTCTCTCTCTTGACGTCAAACTTTAAAATATTTGACCAAATATTCTCATTAATATATACAAAAATATATACTCATGCATGATCTTGTTAGGTTCGCCTCAATGTGTACTTTTATAATATCAACTTTAATTTTTTTTATTAATACAGAATTGAAAATATTAAAGGTCAAAGGTATATCTTTGAGTACGTGCAAAAAGAAAACAAACACTATATTATGGGACGGAGGAAGTATCACCTACACTTATGTCAGATGGATGAAGTTGTTGGACTTCCTAATTGTTGGGTTTGATGGCATAAAGAAATTGATAGAGAAAACAACGAATGTCTAGCTAGTAAGCCCAATCAATTTTTTTTAATCCTATCTTTATTGTGGTTAAGCAAAATTTGATGTGTTGTATTTAATGGTTGTTTGGTATACAAGAAATTGTGTAAACAATAGAAATTCCCATGATTTTTTGATTTGCGTAGTTGTTTGGTTGACGGGAAGTGGAAAATGTGGTGGCAATGAATATTAATGGGAAAAATTTCCACGAAACGTGGGAGTTTATTCACCCACCTACCTCTTGGTCATTCAAAATTACCACATCAATTCATGGGAAATACAAATTCATTGATGTCAACCAAATCCATTTTTTAGGAATTACATAAGGAAAATAACTTTCTAGGAAATGGAAATTCATATGGCAATTAAATTCCCATGTATACCAAACAATCACTTAGTTTTTTTTAACTATATATTACTCCTTCTGGTTTTTATTAGTTTATCGATTTTCTTTTCTGGGTTGTTCCATATTAGTTTACCTATTTTTTTATTCTATTTTTGAATTGGTCCCACTAGTTGTTTATAACTATCTTTACCATCTCACCCTTTTTTTTCCGGGCCTACAACATTAAGTTTAATATAAAGGAAAATTTGTCAAGAATAAGTCAACTTTTGGCCGGTCTGCTCCAAATAAGTTAGACTTTGGATTAACCCTAAATAATCAAAACTTGTGAGGGTATTTGCTTTTAATGAGTTCAAAAGGTCAATAACCTATTATTATAGGTAACATTTCCACACGTCTTTTTTTATTGGTCTAAATTTCCAATTTTAGTTTTATTTTAATTTTTTAAATATTAATTAAATTTTAAAAAATAAAAAGAAAAACTATTTTACCTTCCCACACAAACCCCTAACGACACTCCTTCCCCACTACCTGCGACACCCCACCCCTGCGAACATTCCCCCTCCTCCGTGAGGCTGCGATCCCCACCCCTGTAACCACCTCTCCCCACCCCCCTGTGAACGCTTCCCTCCCTGCGACCCTAAACCCCACCCCTGTGAGTCTAGGGTGTTCATAACTATCTGATTTGTCCGAACCGGTCCGTGATCCGGTTTTTCGAATATCCGATCCGATTTTTTAGTTTTTGAAAATTTAGGATCGGATACGGATCAGGAATTTTAGTATTCCGATATCCGAAAAACATTCGAAACAGAAATTTTTCGTTTTTCCCCAGATATTTCCGGATATCCGTCTAAAGGCCGGATATCTGAAATATCCGATGATCCGATCTGAAACTTATTTTTTGAACTTTAACTTTGAAAACCTCAATCTTCTAATTTTCGGATATCCGACCGATCCGAAATTTCGGACACTGATCTGTCCCGAAATTTTTTCTGATCGGATCCGGATTACATTTTCCCCCGATCAGAAATTTTCGGATCGGATAACCGAAATGAACACCCCTACCTGTGACCACCTCGCCCCACCCCCTACGAACACCCCCAATCCCGAAACCATTGTTCCGACCCCCCTGCGAGCACCACTCCCAACCATTGCGACATTTAACTTATTCAGATTCCAAAATAAAGAGAGGCGAGCAAGAGGTGCGGTGCTAGATGATGGTGGTGTTGGGTGTACGTAGAGCTGAGGTGATTCCGAAAATTTCGAGTTATTAAGTGGTAGGGAGCGGGTTTTAGTGTGTGGTGGTGGAGCTACGTTGCTGGGGTGTTGAGTTGTGGTGGCCCGGTAGGGAGGAGGGAGAAATAAAGAAAGGTTTGGAGAAGATGGTGGTTGGTGACAGTGAGAGTGTGGTCTTCGAAGGGAGAAAAAAGGTTTGGAGTCAAAATGATTTTTTTTTGGAATAATTGATTATGATAATACAACTTTTTACCGATTAATTTTTAATAAGTCAACCTTTCAATTATTCTTGAATAATGCAACCTTTTGGATGTATTTCCTTTTAATGGGCTTTGACATGTTGATAATCAATTTGTTTGGTAAGCCACATTTGCGAGCTCGTCCATTTTTCACTTCCCTTGCCTCCATGCCCCTACTTCTATGGTAAAGTGTTAATTTTCTAGACGATTTTAAGTCATTTTGACTCACTAGAAATAAATAGGGTATAAAGGTTGCATTATTCAAGAATAATTGAAAGGTTGACTTATTAAAAATTAATCGGTAAAAAGTTGTATTATCAGAATCAATTATTCCTTTTTTAAAAAAAAACAAAGCAAAATTACCTATTGTTTAGGTTACTAGTCACCTGAATGCATTAAAAGCAAATACTTTCACAAGCTTTGATTATTCTGAGTTAATTCAAACTCTTACTTATTTTAAGTAAACCAGCCAAATGTTGACTTATTGTTGACAATTTTTTCTAATATGAAATGTCAATAAATTAAAACCTTTTATTTTCTTCTATAACCCACATAGCTATTTCTTTTACGGTTTTTTCATGTGGTACCCCTGTGAAATTTAAAATTCATGGGGTATCCCATAGTTTCAAAAACGCACTTGGTACCCTTAAGGTTGAACAAAAATGTATGTAATGCCATTAATGAGGAACGACGTTAGTAAGTTGTTAACCAATTTCTATTATGCACGAACTACCCTTCAGGTTTTACCAAAATGTGCAAATTTTTGTAACGACTACTTTTTAAAACTTTACTCATAAAGGTAACTGTTGCAAGACCCTTGGATTGCTATTTAAGTAGTCTTACTTCATTATATTGCTCCCTCCTCATCTAAAACTTCATTATTTTACTCCCTCCTCATCCAAAACTTATGAGTTCATAATCTCATACTTATTCTTGTTATTTTGGATCCTCATACATTAGAGTTCCTAATGTAACTTGCAAATGTAGGAAAAAACTCTCAATTAGGAGTTCAGATTCCTAATTGAATCTACAAAGGTTGTACTACAAGTGTGATGATTGCAGCACATAGGTGGTGTGTTGGTATTATTGAGCAAATTTCCAATGTGAAACAATTGAATGATGGGAATCATGACAAAATTGAGGAGGAAGAAGAAAGGGCAAGTAATCGCCAACTTAAAGGAGGAAATGAAGCAATTGAAGAACAAAATCAATCAACAATAAAAATTAATGCAAGGAGCTTCTTAAATAGTTATTTTGAGGTTTATTGTACTTTTTTCTATACTGAAGAAGTGAAGCAAAATGTAATGTACCACCATATATTTCAACAATAACATTCCATTTGCAGTAATACCAAAATATCAGTAGCTTTACAAAAAATGCTTGTTGTTTTCAATGTTTTTAAGTAGTTTTATAGAAAATACACACCATATGATTCCACTTGCATGTTTCATCCAAAAAATAGTTGTTTTAACCTAAAATTTACCCTAATTTCTTCTCCTAAACAAAAAAAAAAAGAGTTTTTGAACCGGAAAGAAGTCTCGCTCAATGTTGGATTCTCATCCAGCAGTCTTTCCCTTCGATGTCTTTGGGACCATCAACGCTCTTTCTTTTCTTTTCCTGTTGACCATTGCTCTGAGAAGGTTGTGGTTGCGTTGATCCTGATGCACCAACATCCTTCCTTTGTTTGGCAATTGCCCCTCTCTTGCATTGTGGCTAATCTGCTTGCACTTGCCACACTTGATTGTACTATTCCTTTTCCCATTTATCTTTTCATATGACCATCTTTTCCTCTGTTTATAATGAAGTTATGGATGAGGAGAGAGCAAAATAATGAAATAAGACTGCTTAAATAGCAATCCCAAGGGTCTTGCAACGCTTACCTTTATGAGTAAATTTTTTATAAAGTCATTACAAAAATTTGCACATTTTGGTAAAACCTCAAGGGTATTTCATGAATAAAAGAATGTTAATGGCTCACTAACACCGTTTCTCATTAATTACATTATGTACATGTTTGTTCAACCTTAAGGGTACCTGACTACATGGTGCATTTTTTAAACTATAGGGGTATTCCATAAATTTTAAAATTTCAGAGGGGTACCACATAAAAAAATCTGTTTCTTGTAAGATAAACTTATTATATTAACTCTTATAAGGAAAACAAAACTTACTATTTCCTCCGCTCCGAATTAAACGCAACAAATTCAATTTTACGCATCTCGAGACATTATTTTGACCACAAATATCTATAATTACATATAAGTAAAGATTATAAAAATTACGGTTTTTTCACCATATACCCCCGACAAATTGGAAAATTCACCATATACCCTTAATGTTTCAAATATTCACCATATACCCCTAAGTTTCCGAAAATGTTCATCAAACACCCTTTTTCTAACGGACGTTAGGTTGCCGTTAATGTTATTTACAATATTGCCATCATTAACCCCTAATCCCTAATTCTAATCCTAATACTAACCCTAATTCTAACCCTACCCAAACCCTAACCCACCCCCCCCTCCCCCCAAACCCTAACCCACCCTCCCTCCCCCAAACCCTAACCCCACCCAACCCCACGACCCCTCCCCATCCCCTCCACTCCGAGGCCCACCTCCCCCCCTCCCCTCCCTCCACCCCAGCCCACCTTCCTCCCCCTCCCCTCCACCGTCGCATCCCCCCTCCCCTCCTCTCCCTCCCCCTTGCCCCCCTCCCCCGCCCCTCCCCCACCCCTCCCCGTCGATTTCCCAGTCCCCACCCCTCCCCTTCGAAATTCCCCTACCCCCCACCCCTCTCCCCCCCCCGCACCCTCTCATCTTCCCCAACCCCCGCAGCTCTCAACGGCGAAGAACATTGATAATCGACGAAAAACATTCTGCACGAAACTCTTCATCTCTTCACAAAACTTTTCATCTCAATTGATAATCGACAAAGTTCAGGCGAATTTCTTCAGAACTGTTCATCTCAATCTCCGATTCGATTTTGCTTCAATCTCAAGTATTCAATCTCCAAGTTTTTCTTCAATTTTCGCAAGTTTCATTCCTTTAATCTCCAAGTTTTTCTTCAATCGCTGCAATCTCCATATTTTCTTCAATATTTTTCAATTTTATCTGTAAACTTTTCTTTTTGTTCAGTTTTTCATTTGAATTGTGATTGACGAACTCATTTTAATGAAGTTTGTGAAATTATGACTTGTATTCGATTGTCGAATTTGATTGAGCGAGTTTTGTTTGCAATTGAGTGAGATTTGCAGGATTTGGGAAAAACAGAGGAGAAAGAGAGATTGCGAAAATGGGGGCCTTGGGTTTCTTTGGGCTGCGGTTTTCCGGCGAAATCAAGGGGAACTGGCCGGGCGGGGGTGGGGGGAGGGATGGGGGGTGAGGGTTGCGGCGGTGGAGGGGAGGGAGGGGTCTGCGGCGGTTGAGGGGAGGGGGGAGTGGGGGGGCGCCGGCTCGAGGTGGAGGGGGAGGGGTGGGGGCTGGGGTGGAGGGTGGAGGGGAGGGGGATGGGAGAGTGGGTTAGGGGTTAGATTAGGGTTAGATTAGGGTTAGAATTAGAGTTATATTAGGGTTAGGGTTAGATTAGGGTTGGGGTTTAGGGTTAATAATGGCAAATGGTAAATAAAGCTAACGGTGAGTTAACGACAGGTTAGAAAAAGGGCATCTCGGTGAACGTTTTTGAAAACTCGGGAGTATATGGTGAATATTTGAAACATTGAGGGTATATGGTGAATTTTTTGATTTGTCGGGGGTATATGGTGAAAAAACCGTAAAAATTACATTTTATAAAAGTATATCATGAGACGAATCTAACAAGATCGCACTTGATTCTCGTTTTTCATTATGTATAAATCATAATCAAAGTGCACTAGTGGAAAAAAACGCAAGGGCTGCAGTGCAAGGGCTGCGGTTTATTGCAAAACGCAGCCCTTAATAGTGAAGGGCTGCGGTTAGCCCAAAAACCGCAGCCCTTAATAATTAAGGGCTGCGGTTTTTGGTCTCGACCGCGACCCTTAATTGAAGGGTCTGCGGCTTTTGGGCTAACCGCAGCCCCTAGTAGGCCCCGATTAATTATTTACTTGGGCGAAATTCTCCCGCGTACACATCCCAAAACAAAACCCTAACTTTCCTTCCCCTCCCCGGCCGCACGATTTTCCCTCTCACCTCATCAAACCCCCATCCCTCTCGACTCTCTCTCTTCGCATCTCTCTTCGCATCTCGCCGCCGTTCGCTCGGAGTTTCTCTCTCTTCGCATAAGCTTGCCCGGGTCGACTCACAAGACGGCCGCGCCGGAGATTCACGAGTTCGCACTTCTTCGTTAAGCTTCAAAGCGCCATTAAATTTAATGGTGGAGGTCCGATTATCTCTCTCTTATTTAATTTGTTTTGTAGTTTTATGTTTTGCAACATCCTTGCCTACGCTTTTCCGCCACCGCGTGAATTCGTCTGCATCCCGTCATCTTCCACCATCAAAGCCCTAATTTCACAATTAGAGACCATCTACATTGGTTCTTATATTCTCAATTCTACAACAAAATGGAAGAAAAACCCTAAAAAGAAGAAATTGGAGTATGAATTATGGCGGGAATTGAAGAGAATGGTTTTTCATCGATTTTGATTGTGCTCGAGTTTGTCGCATTTTTCGGCTTGAATTGTTGATGAAATGTTGACGTTTTGTTGAATGATTTGTTTAACTTTCGATTTTAGTCGTTGTTTATGTCTATGGTTTGTCAAAGGATTGATGAAATGTTGTGATGATTGATGAGAAATTTGGATTTGGTGGACCGCGTTTGCATCGTGGTCTCAATTAGCATATGGTGATGTATATGAGATCTTTGCTTGTGTGTTTGATACTTTTAGCGATGATAGTAGTCTTATGCTTTGAAATGTGATTGTAGATGCAGCTAGCTTTTTTTAATACCGAATACCTTGTGAGTTGTGCCTGTCATTGCTATCTCTCGGCAAAACCGAAATCTTCTCAAATTCCTTGGCTTTGATGAAGGGTAAGTTAGATCCCATAGAACAAAGTTACACTTAAAATGTTGTAAGGTTTCATAGGGTTTGGAATAGGTGGGGCTTCAGTACACATCGAAAAACCCCGTTTGCCGCCTTTCATATTCCATAAGGGCAAACCGGAATCGCCTTGAGGGCCATAAAGAAGTCTTGCGAATCTTTTTTATTTTTTTATTTTTGACCGTGTTTACAAACAGAGACATGCTTCCTGTATCTTAAGCACTTTTCTACACTGAAAGAGAGTGCCGCCATCATTCTTGTTGCCCTTTAGTCTTTGTCATTATGCACATAGCTTTGCGATGGTTATGTATATTAGAGGTTATAGATAGGAATTTCTTTTCCGATCAATTGTGCATGTGGGACATTGTGGAATTGAAGGCGTCTTCTTTCTCTCGTTTGCAAATGATGTATGCCATTTTACTGTCTCTGCAGCTTTCCAAGTCTTATCTTTACTTTTATCCAGGGTAGGCTACGGATGGATCCTAAGATTTTTCGCTCTTGGTTGTTATGCCATTTTATCGATGCCTGGTTTTGTTCAAGGTATGTCTTTGAAAGATTGGGTCTATTCTACTAGTTTACACTTTACATTCTTGAATTTTGTCGGGTTTATTATTTATTAGCATCCATTGTTAGCTTAATTATGGTTCTTACCCTCCCACAGTTGGATATAAGTACTTCTTTTCAAGTCGTATCCGCAGAGGTATAGTCTATGGTGATCAACCCCGAAACAGTATGTATTACTTAATACTAACAGTTCTTGTAATTTTATAATGAAGCTAATCTTTGGGCATTTGGCGAGGCTTGATCTGTACTTGCCCAAGAATTCAAATGGGCCAAAGCCGGTTGTTGCATTTGTGACGGGTGGAGCCCGGATAATTGGGTGAGCTATCAAGAATCTCTTTTCTCCGATACCTTCTTTGTCGGCATATGAAATATCAATAGAGGCTCTCGCTGAATTTTGTAGCTTTATGTCCTTTGTTCTATATACTTGTCCACTTGCCCTTATACCTATCACTTTTAATGTGACTGTGTGTGGCAAAAGTCTTACCATAACTAATTTTGCGAGGCTAAGGAAGACACTATTCTTACATGATGGAAATCATGGTTTTTATTAACATGGACGAATGAGTTATAATTTCATGCTCCTTTAGTCCCTATCAAGTATGCACCATTTTCATGCTCCTTTAGTCCCACCCCCTACATAGCCCCGCACACCACCCCCATGCACAGACACCCCCTCGCACAGCCCCCACACTCACACCCATGCACAACCCCCGCACACACACCCAACCAGACCCCCTGCTCCACGGCCCCCCACAGACCCCCCCTGCTCCACGGCCCCCCACCTACTGCCAGTACCCCCCCCCCCCTACATAGCTCGCACACCACCCCCATGCACGAGACAACCCCCTCCCACATCCCTCACACCCCCGCACATCCCCGCACACACCCAACAGCCCCTTGCTCCACGGCCCCGTCTGCCGTACCCCCACCCTCTACATAACCCCGCACACCACCCCCATGCACGGACCCCCCTCTCCCACATCCCCCGCACTTACACCCCCCTCCCATGCACGAGACCCCCCTACTCCACGGCCCCCCACCTCCCGTCGTACCCCCTCATCCCCTACACCCCCCGCACACCACCCCCATGCACAGACCCCCCGCCTCCCCGCCCCTCGCAAACACACGTATCGACTTTGTTTAATTCATAACACTAGATTCAAAAACGATTCACATTTTCTCTATATTTGTATAAACATCATTTGCAACGAATATTCTTGTGCATGATGGTGTTTTGATGGAAAACCATTGCTCTAGTTCTTTTCCTTTTATTCTCGGATGGCTCGAGTATGAGTTGTATTGCTTCTTTTGCTAACTTTAATTTGTTGGTGGTATTACGTAAGAGTTAAGACTGTTGTCCCATTAATCCGGTTGTTTTCTTAGAAGTTCTTAGTTTACTTGATGTAGCTACAACCTACAGAAATATAAAGCAACTTCAAGTCTTGAACTCCTTCATAATTAGTAATTGTAGTTTGATGGTGGTATGTTCTTATGCAAGTGGTAAATCTGGTAATCTTATATCTGGTGTATTTTTGGGTTTCGAACCGCTGCAATTTTCTATGGATTGACAATCATAATAAAGCGTATACAGGGGTTCATTGACAACAAGTCAATGAATGCTTTGTATAAACTCCTTCATAATTATTATTTTCTCTTTGATTTTTGTTCTTTAGGTGTTTTTTGCATTTCATAATACATGTGCTCTGGTCATGTTTGATGATTCTTGCTTTGAAAGTGGTGCCCATACTCTAGATACGAGTTTAAGTCCATACTTCTGCAAGTTGAAAGTTAGCTGTACTACTAAAATGAAAAATATCATGTGCTTTGAAAGTGTTGCATTGCATGTGGACTTATAGTTGTTGTTCTTTTGTTGCTGCCGCAATTTCTTTTGATGTCGGCAAGCATTGTCATATTGTTCACTTGTATATGCCTTATAATGTACAACCTGAGATTAGACTTTGTTCTCCTCGCCTTAATTTGTCTTATTTCAAGAAACAAGTTTAACTCAATTGAGTAAGACTTGTAAATTAAGTTTAGACTTTAGAGCCAACAAGTTCAGAAGTGTATAATTATTATTACGTTAACTAGTATATGACTAAAAATTAAACTTAAATTGACAGTGATATTGAATATGTTCTTTCGGTTGAACTAAACATAATTGATTGAATATTGGAGTTGTTTTCGATGCAGGCGTTGTAGGGGTTAATTTCATTAGAGTAAGGCGTTATATATTGATTTGTATTAATCTCTGGAGTATGAGAAAAAGGTATGTGTTATTCTTTCTCTTTTTTGTGCTGCTTTTAATCGAATTATGTTTTAGAAATTAGAACCCTTTTATCCGAAGTTGATTGTTCGAGGATGAACCTTATTTTTCCCCTTTTCCCCTTAGTTGAAGATGATTGTTCGAGGAATTAGTATGGGCATTGTTGGCCCCTTTGGGATCATGGTGCTTGGTTTTGTTTAATTGTTTTTTGCCATCATTGCTTAGTTCATGCTTAAAGTTGGTGAATTTAGTTAGTTATGGATATTTGTAGGATTTCTTGGCCTAATATGCATCTAAGTGATTGTTTTTAGGGCTTTAATGGTTTGATCCATGGTCAAGTTGTTGTTTTTAAGACTTTAATTGCTTGATCTATCTATCTAAAACTCTATGTTATTGTAAAATTAATCCAATTAACAAGACTTTATACATCCATGATGATACGAATGTCCAATTTTCCAACGATGCTTTTTATGGTGTTCGTAACTCCTTTAACGGGTCGATTTCATCCAATTCAATGCTTCTCTTTTCTTTTCTTTTTTTTAACATGAATTTCATAAATCTATGTGGTGAATCGAATGTATGGTACATAAGTACCTGATGTTTATGATTGGAGATTGCTTTTGTTATTAAGGTTAGGGTTTGTGAAAGTTTTCTACAACTCTAGTCTTGCTTTGAATTTATTCCTTAGTTATGGTTCTCGTAATTCATCTCTAGCTAGTGTGGAATGTTGAGCTATATAGTCGATTATCACTGTTAAGTTCTCCATATAGATGAATTTTTGCTGCACGATAGTGAAAAAACTATGTGGTATGATTTCCTTAAGGGTTAAGACCTGATGATTTTAGTAATATCGCAAGTTTATGTTCATCTCTTTTATGTAAGATTGTGGGATTTCTAATTATGATGACCATTTGCTATGCTTGAAGTGGTCTGTCTTAGCGAGATGATACTTTTCATGAATTGATTGTTTCGTACCTTTGTTCCACAATAGCGTCCCTCTTTCTTGTTTGTGTTGTGCCATATTAATATTTCATTTTGTGTGATATCTAAAATTTGTTAGACTACTTGGGTTGAATAAAAGATTCTTAATAATTGTTAGAATTGATATTGTTATGTCAAATATCCGTTAAACACAAGAAGAATAAGGGTGCTGAAGCTTTCCGGTTTGTTGGACTTTCCTCTGTTTTGTCCTTGCGTACTCATTTAGGCTTTTCTTTGTAAATTCTTTGTACAAAGTACCCGTACAAAGTTGTCATTCGCATATTTGTTTTTGTTGTGTCTCTATGGGTTTTTGAGTTATATGTCATTTAACTTTGTGGGTTTGGATTAGTCCTGTCTTTGCTTTTGCGGGTTCCGCATATATATTATATATGAATTCATGCAGATATCTCATCCTTGTTATAGCTGTTTTGAGTAGTGTGTTGTATGCACTAAAGACTAAAGCATTTCGTAAATAAATGTTCTTGGAGGGTATTGTTTTTATAGTGTTGTCTCTTGAGGGAAAAGTTTTCGCTTAGGTTTAATGCGCGGGGTTCTTCATTTCATAATATGGAGTTTGAGGGCTTGTTTTATCTTACATGTTATGCGCCCTTTATCTCGACCACCCCAAGGTCCCAGGTGATTTCAATTTTTGATTGAATGGAACATTTTTGTCATATATGGAACATAGCTCATGTGTGGCTTATTTGGTTAAGTTGGGTGGTTGATTTAGAAACTTTGCAAATCTTATACTCTTAGTGACATGCTTGAAAGTTGAGAGATTTGTTGAGGCGAAAGTGCGGATGTAAAGGGTATATTTTTAATCTTCTCATCATATGATTGCTTTCAAACACATTTTTGTTACGGGGTGGATTGGTGGAAATCATTTCTTGATCTTTGCGTGTTAACATTTTTTATTGGAAACTGGACCTCATTGGTTCTTATTTTCGATCCGGGATATTGTAGGACGGGATTCATTCGGGATGGTGTTACCCGCCACATCGACAAGGTAGAAACCGGAGGAGAAGATGCTCACTTCATATGCATATAAAAACAACCGGTTGGTGTTGCGGATGGTGTTGGTGGTTGGGCAGATGTTGGTGTTGATGCTGGAGTTTATGCTCGACTACTACATTTTAATTTGTTGCTATTTTCTTTATATTTGTATGAATAACATAAGTTGCAATGAAAAGTGATACTTATATATATATGTAACTATTATTGGATCATTTAGGACAAAAAAATGCAAAAAAAAAAATTTTTTTTTTGGTCACAAGGGCTGCGGTTTTTGGAAAAGCCGCGGCCCTTAGTGGGTTAAGGGCTGCGGTTAAGGGCCAAAACCGCAGCCCTTGGTGAGTTAAGGGCTGCGGTTTTGGCCCTTAACCGCGGCCCTTAACCCACTAAGGGCATGCGGTTTTTCCTCGACCGCGCTCTTAACGCGCTAAGGGCTGCGGTTAAAAACCGCAGCCCTTCCTAAATGCCAAGGGCTGCTAGTCTAATGGCTGCGGTCAAAAAACGCAGCCCTTGGGCCCTTTTTGACCGCAGCCCTTGGGGTTTTTTCCTCTAGTGGTGAAAAGTGTGAATAATGAAAAAATTACATTTGTTGAATTTAATTCGGAAATGAGGAAGTATATCAAATTATTATCAACGAAGAAAGCAAACCCTAACGGAACTTCAATCCCTTTTCTCTCTATCAGTTATCTCGTTGTCCCATAGAGTACCAGTGACCGGTGACCTCTCGGAAACCGTCACCTTCCGGTAAACGGCTTGTAAATCTGCGCTGCTGCTATCCTTTGTGCCTTTCGCTTTCTTCCTTAATTCTTCGGCTCTTCGCTCTTACAGGTTAGCTCTCTCATCCCCATTATAAATTTGGGTCTCTAAATCTTGAAACTTTAACGTTTAATTGTTTATAATTTGATTGAATTTTGGTTTTAAAACTTGAAACTTTAATGCTTAATTTTTTGTAATCTGATTGAATTTTGGTTTTAAAACTTGAAACTTTAATGGTTAATTTTTTTTTTAATATAATTTGATTGCATTCTGGTTTTAAAGCTTGAATCTTTAATGGTTACCTTTTTATAATTTCATTGAATTTTGGTTTTAAAGCTTCAAACTTTAGTGGTTGATTGTTTGGGTTGTTTGGCTGATCATTCGTTGGTCGTTGGCTTTTGGGTCGGTTTAGTTGGCTTGTTTGACGGTTGAAAGCGTTGGTTGTATGTATTGGCTTTTTAAGTTGGTCGTTTAAGCCACTTGTTTGCAAAAGTGTTTGGCAAAATTAATTGTGGTCGTTGGTCGTTTATTAGAGAATTTGTGGGCCAACAAGCCAAAAGCCAATCCAAAAAGCTGCTCCAGGCAGCTTTTTCATTTTGGCTTAAAAGCCAGCTTTTCAGCCAACCAAAAAGCCAATAACCAAACACTTTTTTTGGCTGTTTGACCAAATTGAAAAGCCAAAAGCCAAAAGCCAATGAAAAAGCCATTTACCAAACGTGGCCAAAATTTTGGTTTAACCTATTTTTCAGTGATCAATAAGTCATAGTCTTGATCAAATTTTTTATTATTTTATTTTTTATCTTTGATTAATCGTTCTTTTTTGTTTATCAATTTATTGAATTTTCATTTAACATGACAATGTTACCCGACTTTGCTATATTTGCTACACGCCCTGTTTTACAAACCAGATTAGCAAATTGGCTCTTAATAATAAGATGACTTGATAGTGCATGGATGTTTTTTTCCATCTTGCGGTGAAGAGAGAAAACTAGATTAGTAGGGCATTTTTTGTGGTGTTGATGGGAGTTTTTATACGTAAACTTTATGCATAAATTATGCCATCTTAATGTTGACCGTTTTCTTTGATTATGCAGTCTGAAGTTCCCATTTCCCAATCAGATGGCACAATCTTTGATTGACGTTTTCTCTGTCACTATCTTCCCAAATTGCTTGCCTAGTGAAGTTTATGGTAATATTGTAGTTTTTGACGAAAGTAATTCTGAACAAACCCATAAACTATATGAACGGAGTCTCGAACTTCCTGAGGTCTTCTCCGAGATTGGTCAAGTCTTATTGCTGAAGGGTCTTGACATTGTATTGTCGATGCGAAAACCTGTGATGTCTATAGTTCTCACTTTCTCAGGGACAAAGCTCATAATCATGCTTTTATTGCCAATGGCGGCGTTCATTTTGAGAATAAAACAAGCAATGACTATGAAGAAATCAAGTCCTCCCTAGTCGCGGGAGATTGTGGACACGCCTTTGTGAACTACATTGCACCGGCATCGCGCACGTGGTCGAAATATTTATCGAACTCAATAACTATGATGCTAGTTCTTCTAGGAGGGTTCCCGCTTTAGGAAGTATTGTTGCTCGCTATGGCAAGACTTATGGACGCATAACCTGTGATACTTCAACAACGCTCTTGAAGATACCGTCAAATCAGTCTATGCCACTTTCCTCTGAAGGAGAACGTCAATTTCTACAGCTCGAAAGAAATCTAGTGGCTGTTCCTGCATATTCGTCTTTGGTAGTTGAAGCAAATTTAAGGGAGATTTCTACAAACAAGCACTTTTTTTATGGCACTGCTGTAAAGACGGCCTCAATGTGGTACGCGTATTCGAGTGTTCATGATGATTTAGATAAACATTATAGGTGTATGGGTATATCTAAGCCTAGTGTCGGACAGATTTTGTATGGCCGACATGGGCAACTAGAGACGCGACCTCACAAAAAGCGTCCAAGCCATTCCTGATAAGCAGGCCGAGACGATGTTCGCGGCCACACAAAAGGACAATAAGGGAATCTTCCCTCTAATCAGACTCACCATAGTCGTACACGTGTCAAAGGATTACGCATCCTGCCAGATGAATAGTACTACTATAAATAGCCAAATGGTACTATTCTGCAGGTACATTCTCTCACATTCTAAGCCCGACTTTCTCTCTCTATATCTCTCTCTCTCTAAAATCCTTATTTGGCACCTATCGACTTGAGCGTCGGAGGGGTTTCCTCGCGTCCCCCGAGGGTAGTTTACGTTTGTCTTCTTTGCGAGATTTCCAACCTCGGACGCACCCCTAGATTATTGACGGACATCTCTGTGTCCGCCATCGTTTCAACACCGAAACAACTTGGCGCTAGAAGGAGGGGACCTCCCATTTTTGTGAAGCAGTCATGGATAAGGCGAGCAATGTAAGTCGTGGTCCACCTGGGTTTGAGATCGGGCAGGGATCTACTCAGCCAGCCATTACCGGACCATTGGGTTCACCTCGGTTCAATACAAGGGTGCCCGAGAACAACATCAACAAGCAAACTCCCGAGAACAATGTATCTCGGGTTAATCCAAATGAAGTTCCAATCAATCGGCTCACCTGAGTCAATTCTCCCCGAACGATTGAAGACGGTAGCATCCTTCATCCGGATGCTAGCAGGCACACCTCAACCCGATGGTAATACTCCAACCCCCAATGCTAGAGCACCCCGTAAACGATTGCCACCATTAGGGGAAGAAATGCCTGATGGTACGCCGGAAGAAGAATGCGTTCTTTCACTCAAGAGGGCCGACGGTTGGAAAGACAACTGTAGGATCCCGAGTATGAAGAGGAGATGGAAACAGAAGAGCTTGATAATTCAGAAGACGAGAATCAATGTCGCTCGCACCGAGAGTACAGCACACATGGTGCTAGTAACTATTCGGTTGGCGGACATCCGTTAATCAAGACAAAACTCTCCCCATTTGTTCGGAGGTTCTTAATTACCCAATGCCGAGAATCAAAATGCCGTCATGCAAATTTGACGGTAGTTCGGATCCCGACGATCATGTCGCGGTCTATGAAGGACACATGTATTTGTACACGCAAATAGACGCTATCTCGGTGCAAGGTTTTCCCGGTCCACTCTTACGGCATAGCTCAAACTTGGTTTAAGAGTCTTAAACCCGGTAATGTGTCCGGTTTCTCTCAACTCTCATCTATGTTCAGTACTCACTTTGTAAGCAACCGGCGCCGTGAGCGCACTACTGGGGAATTATTGTCAATCAGGCAAGGGGAAACCGAATCTCTCCGGGATTACATTGGGCGCTTCAATGTAGAGGCCGTATCTATTCCCAGTGCGCACGGCAGATGTAGCGGTCTTAGCCTTGATGTCGGGGTTAAGAGAAGGAACTGCGTTAAGGAGTTATCTTGGTCGAAAATCTTTCACGTCGTTAGGACCAGTGCTTGGCAAAGCAAATGATTTCATAAGAGGAGAAGAATTTGACAAGGCAACTAGCGACCAAAGATCGGGAGACCGACAAGAAGAAAGAGGATAAGTCACGGAAAGATAAAGGTCGCGAAGTTGAGCGTGGCCGGGATGAAAGAAGAGAATCTAATATGGTCAAAAAGGAAATGACCGAGAGCGGGATGGCCGGGAAAAAGTGAACGCAAAGATAGATTTGATGCGTATACTCGTCTCACTACTTCCCGAGCACAAATATTCACCATGAACAAGGAAAGTGACAAATGGCAGAGACCAAAGAAGATGTTTCATAAAAACCGGGATAAGACTAAGTGGTGTGATTTTCATGGAGATCACGGCCATGTAACTGAAGACTGTCGGCACCTCAAGGATAATTTGGAGGATCTTATCCGCAGAGGGTACTTCACCCAATATAAAGCTCAGACAAGCGGGGGCGATTTGATGAAACCCAGAGATCAGAATGTTCAATCTCGGATAGGAGAGATTCATGTGATTAGTGGCGGTCCAATCCATGGCGGAAGTGTCAGTGGGGCGAAAGCCAGTTTAAAAGAGTTCCGGCATCAAGTGAACTTTAATGAGAGTTGCCAATGGAGAAAGCCACCAGCCATGCCAGCCATGTCATTCTCATTAGAAGATGCAAAGCATGTGATTTACCCTCATGATGACCCACTGGTGATCACCTTAAAAGTTGCAAACTGTTTGATTCATAGAATTTTGGTGGATGGAGGAAGCTCCGCTAATATTCTGTTCCTGTCTACTTTCGAAAAATTAATGATAGGCCGGGAGCACTTACATCCTGTTCGGTACCCAGTGATTGGATTCACTGGAGCATCAGCGATACCAGAAGGGATTATAAAGTTGCCGGTCAGGATTGGCGAGAATAGTGAAGCCAGAGATGTGATGGCCGAATTCCTGGTAGTAGACGTTCCAGGAGCATACAATGCAATCATAGGAAGACCACTAATCCATGATATTCAGGGAGTGGTATCTACTTATCATTTAACCATGCTGTATGTATCCAATTCGGGTACGACAGCAAGGATAAGAGGAAATCAAGAAACATCAAAGTCATGTTATTTAACGGCTCGAAAAGCATTGGCAAGAAGGGTTCCTATTGAAGAATCATGTCCGCCATCAAGAAAGGAAAAGAGAGCTAAGAAAAGGCCGTGGACGGAAGAACCATCTCGAGAAAAAGAATGAAAATGCTATGGAGGTAACCATGGAGGAGCTAGAAGCTCAACCAGAAGATTTGCCAAGGCCCAAGCCTGATGGAGAGTCCAAGTTAGAAATGTTGGCGGATGATCCAGAAAGGACCGTGGGCGTCGGAACGGACATGGATCCAGAGGTCGATCAACTCGGTGACTCTCCTTCGAGAAAACGCCGATGTATTCGCGTTCTCGGCGGATGAGATACCGGGAATAGACCCGACCGTGATGGTCCATCGTCTGAATGTCGACAGCTCGGTCCGCCCAGTTAAGCAGAAGAAAAGGAATTTTTCAATAGAAAAGAACAAGGCCGTCAGAGAAGAAGTTAATAAGTTATTAGCGGCTGACTTTATTGAAGTCTGTGATTACCCAGAGTGGCTAGCAAACGTCGTTATGGTGAAAAAAGCGAATGGTCAATGGCGGATGTGTGTTGATTTCACAGATCTTAATAGAGCATGCCCAAAAGACTGTTATCCTTTGCCAAGAATAGACCAGTTGGTAGATTCTACTAGCGGACATGCGCTTTTGAGCTTCATGGACGCGTTTTCAGGTTACCACCAGATTAGTCTTCTGGAAGATGATAGGAAGAAAGCAGCTTTCATCACAGAGTGTGGAGTGTTTAATTATAAAGCAATGCCTTTCGACCTGAGAAACGCGGGAGCCACGTACCAGAAATTGGTCGACAAGGTATTTGCCGAGCAGAAGGCTTTTGATTATTTTGAGTCCGAGGTCGGGACTATTACTGCTGCCGGTGAAGATACCGAGGGAAGGATCCCTTGCACCTGGCTTCCCCATGCAAAGTACATACTGGGAAATGAACCTTTGTCGGCTTTATTTCTCTGCCAGACCCACCCAGAAGGTCCTGTCAGTTTAGATCTTGAGGAGTTAGGTCTCAACGAGGATTCAACGCCAATGTCTCGAACAGAAGGGAAGGAACATCGAAGTTTATGTGGACGATTCAATCGTCAAGAGCAAAACAGACCGCGAGCACATTGATGATTTAAAAGAGACCTTCAATACTCTGAGAAGATACAAGATGAAACTCAACCCAAAAAAATGTGTATTTGGGGTGAGAGCAGGAAAATTTCTGGGGTTTATGGTTAGCAAGAGGGGAATTGATGCTAACCCGGACAAAGTGCGTGCTATTATGGATTTGCCAGAGCCGAAAGGAATAAAAGATGTACAAAGGTTAACTGGAAGAATGGCTGCGTTAACTCGTTTCATCTCCAAGTCGGCCGACAAGGCCTTGCCCTTCTTCGCACTATTGAGAGGAAACAAGAAATTTGAGTGGGGCGAGGAGCAAAGCCAAGCTTTCATCGCGGTCAAGGAGCATCTGAAAACCCTACCCACCATCACCAGGCCAGAAACGGGGGATACACTACAATTATATATCTCGGCCTCTCCAAAAACCGTCGCGGCTGTTCTATTGGTTGAAAAGGAAAAAAGGCAGCGACCGATATACTTTGTCAGTCACATCTTGAACGGCCCTGAAAGCCGATATCAACTGGTTGAGAAGATGGCGTTGGCCGTGATAATTGCCGCTAGAAAGCTCAGGCCATATTTCGATTGTCATCCCATTCAAGTCCTAACTAATCAACCGCTGGAGAAAGCTTTACAGAGGATGGACAGCTCAGGACGTCTTTTGAAATGGGCAGTTGAGTTGTCCGAGTATGATATCCAGTACAAACCTAGGACCGCGATAAAAGCCCCGGGCACGGCGGATTTTATCGTGGAGGCATCTTACGAAGAAGAGCAGGTGGAAGAAAGCACTTGGGTGTTAGAAGTAGATGGCTCGTCAGCAGCAAGTGGCTCAGGGGCCGGCATTGTAATGACCAGCCCAGAAGGAAATATTTTTGAATACGCCATCAAGTTCACTTTCCCAGCTTCAAACAATGAGGCAGAGTACGAGGCCGCAATCGCCGGACTGAGGATGTGCGTATCGGCTGGGGCCAAAAGCGTCTCTTTGAAAACGGACTCGCAGCTAGTTAATGGCCAGTTAAAAGGAGAGTTTGAGGTCCGAGAAGCAAATATGCAAAAATATGTGGAGAAGGCCAAGGAATTGATCGCCCAGTTGACTCACTTTGACGTCCAAGCCATTCCAAGGGCCGACAACACTAAAGCGGACGCACTCTCCAAGCTGGCAAGCTCTGATTCTTTGAACGTCGAAAGATCTGTTATGGTGGAGGTTTTGAGAGAGAAAAGCATCACCGAAAAAACTGTGATTGTAAATACTGTCAATCAGCAAGGTGAATGGTTTAGTGAAATAGTGGTTTATAAACTCACAGGCTCACTCCCTTCGAATGCAATGGAAGCCAGGAAGTTGAAAAGGCAGGCAAGTTGGTATGTCATTTACCAAAATGAGCTATACAAGAAATCGTTTAGCTTACCGCTGTTAAAATGTGCAACGGCATGGGAATCCGAAAAGATTTTGGAAGAAATACACGAGGGAATTTGTGGAAATCACATTGGAGGCAAAATTAAAAGCATTGAGAGCCGGATATTACTGGCCGAGTATGTTGGCAGACGCGCAAAGTTATGTCAAGAAGTGCGACAAATGTCAAAAATTTGCTCCCATCATCAATAGGCCCGCGAACGACCTCCAGCCTATAATATGTCCGATACCATTTGCGCAAGTGGGGTTTGGATATCCTCGGACCTTTTGTAGCAGCCCTTTGCCGGTCGTAGATTCTTGATTGTTGGTATCGACTATTTCACAAAATGGAACGAAGCGAGCCGACAAAGAAAGATAAAGTCCAATCAAGTCAAAAAAGTTCATTTGGCAAAACATAATGACAAGGTTTGGTATACCGGCTGCAATAGTTTTTGATCATGGCGCGCAATTTGACTGCCGACCAATCAAAAATTTTCTGTCCGAGTTTAGGGTAAAATTCGCATTTTCAGCCGTATGTCACCCACGAGCAATGGGCGGGCGAGGCCGCAAACAAACAAGATTCTCGTGACTGAAGAAAAAGTTGGATGAACTCAAAGGAGCTTGGGCCGATATGATTCCAGCAGTATTATGGGCCAATAGAACAACGGAAAAGGAGGCAACGGGAGAGAGTCCATTCAAGCTAGCTTTTGGAACGAGGCGTGTGCCGGTAGAGGTGGGTTTACCGTCCTACCGGATCAAATACAAAGATTTGGAGAACAATGATCAAGCCTTAAGAGAAAATCTAGATTTTCTAGCGTAAACAAGATTGGTAGCGGAACTCAAACTGCCGCATACAAAGATCGTATCGGTAAAGGTTACAACAAGAGGGTGCTTGAAAGGCCATTAGCAAAGGGGGATCTAGTACTACGAAGGACGGCGGCCACCAGGAAAAGCTCACGCCGAAGGAAAGTTAACGACTAACGGGAAGGACCATATCAAATATCTAAAGAAATTGGTCCGGCTCCTTTGTCTTTGAAGACGATGGATGGCATTGAACTAAAGAATTCTTTGGAACACAAGTGTTTTAAAAAAGTACTATGTGTAGTTATCTCATGTAAAAGGCCAAGGGCCATTACTTTCTCGTTTTAATAATATAACCGCCCGAGAGCATTCCATTAATTGTTTGACTATGCTTATCTTATGTACGCCACGTCCCATTAATCCACAACGACCATATGACAGTCAAAAATGAAAACGGCCACATAACGGGCCAAGTACAAGAACGACCATATTACGGAGGTCAAAGTACAAAAACGACCATATGACAAGTCAAAAGAAAACGGCCACATAACGGGCCATGCGCAAAAACGACCATATGACGAGTCAAAGATAAAACGGCCATATAACGGGTCTAAGTACAAAAAACGGCCATATAATAACGGGCCCAAGTACCAAAAACGGCCATATAACAAGTCCAAGTACAAAAACGGCCATATAACGAGTCAAAGTACGAAGTGACCATGTAAGCGGTCCAAGTATGAAAACATCCACAAAGCAATGCTACTTCGATACAAAGTAAAAATAGAAGAGAACAAATTCTCACAAAAATCAAGCTTCATTACTAATTGCGGCATGGCGGCCAACTACAAGCAAAAATGTGGGCGACCACCAAAAAAGGCATCAAAAATTCATAGCAGTAATTGTAATTGTAAAGCTTATCAAAGGTACATGCCATATTGGGCCGAATTCAACGTTTACAAAATATTGGAAGAACAAAAAAATCTAATAGCTATTAGAATCAACGTAAGAGCCTGGAGATGACCGCCAAAAACATCAAGGGAGAGGCGCCTCTTCGTCCTGAGCGACGGGAGGAACGTTAGCAATAACATGCTCCTCACAGATGAAGGGCTCATCTTCAAGAGGACGCGTGTGAACACCCCCTGCAAAAGCGGTCTCCATCTCCTCCCAGTTGAAGTTGGGGTGAGAATGGCAAACACATCTTTTAGCAGCTACCCAGCCGCCATCATACCTCTCTCCTAACATACCAACAAACTCTTCAGATCTTCTAAAAGTCGCCACGGCTCGAGCGCCAGCATCATCCTTGGCCTTAGAAATGGCGGTGGCCATCTCGTCCTTAAGGGACGCCAAGGTGCCTTCAAGCTCCGCTGAATTTTTCTCAGCTTTCTCAACCTTGGCAGCCTTAGTTCGCAAATCCGCCAATTCAACATCAACAACTGCCCGCGATGCCTTCTCGGCATCAAGCTGCTGCGTACATCGTCAGAGTGAGCCCGGGCAGCATCAAACCGGGCCCGAAGCTCATCCAAGGATTGCTTCTGCCTATCAGACTCAGATTGATAGTGGACAAATTGTTCAATAAGCTCAATGGCGGAATTGTTAGTCTGCATCAGAAAGACGAGATTAAAAAAAAAAAAAAATGAATGATGAATATCAGATCATAAACCTTACCACAGCAAGGTCGTGAGCAAGTTGGGCGGCCGGTGCTACCAGCTTGTCGGCTGGGCAATCAATGGGCAGTTGGAGGCCCTTCAAGAGACGATATCCGAGAGTACCGCCATTAGCTGGAATATCAGCATATAAAGATTCATCCTCCCTCACGTCCCGGTTGGGTTGATAAATTCTCCCGGGGACAGAAGGGGGACGAAAAAATGCAGCCTTCACAGCGGCACCAAGGACGATCTCTTTGTGCTCGATCCATTCATGTATCCGAGAAAATATTCCCGGACCAAGATTTGTCAAAAAGCTCGGAGAACTTAAGATGTCATAAATTTTTCGGCGCATGGAAGAGCCGGATCCCAAGTGTCGTCCCAATGCTTGTCAATAGCAAGCATTCAAAGGAGAAAACCCGGTGGCGGATAACATCCGGACGGGACTATTGTCAGGAATACTAGTGGCCGCTTCGTTGGGTGGGTCTCGGAAGACGAAGAACATCCAAGGCTCGCCTCTTGCTTGGGACTATCGTCGAGAGCTCACGAGGCCGCCTCGACCTATAGTCACACCACCCCGCCACGGCGGATAGGAACGTGTACGACGAGACGAAGAGACTCCTGATCCCCACGCCCAACAGACCGACCGGGAGTGCGGCCAGCACGACGTACACCTACCCGACCTAAGTTGCGACCACCACGGCCGCGATCTGCACCTCTGAGACCCCCAGTGAGGCCATGAACAGTGTCGTAATCAAAGACGGGCTCCTCGGGAGTTCGAGACATTGGCGTTGAATCCTCGTTGAGACCTAACTCCTCAAGATCTAAACTGACAGGACCTGCAACAGGAAAGCGGAAGGATTAATATCATATTAACTAACGAAAGCGAGGCATAAGTCCCACGTCGGACCATAAGTCAAGAGGCAAACCTTCTGGGTGGGTCTGGCAGAGAAATAAAGCCGACAAAGGTTCATTTCCCAGTATGTACTTTGCATGGGGAAGCCAGGTACAAGGGATCCTTCCCTCGGTATCTTCACCGGCAGCAGTAATAGTCCCGACCTCGGACTCAAAATAATCAAAAGCCTTCTGCTCGGCCGCTGAAAGACCATAAGAGGGGACATCTTCCATCCGAGTAACCGGCTTAGTAAAGTGACGGTGAATAGGGAAATTATTAGGCACCTTAACCCAATAAAAAGCGGGTTGCCAACCTTTTAACCCAGTCAACTTAGGGTAGACGGTAAGTTTATTTTTGGCCGTCATCAAGCTCCACCATCCTTTCTCAGTGGAACCGTTCCGTCGCAGCCAATGAAGGCGACGGAAGAGGTTGAGTTCCTCAGGAAACCCTAAATAACGACAGGTCCAAATATAAGCGATCAGGTTCCTAACGGCCAAGGGTGTCAGCTGAGCAAGGCAAATGTTAAAAGCCTTCAAAATCCGTACCAAGGTTAAATCTAGAGGAAAACGCAACCCAAACTCAAAATGGTGCACGTAAACAAAGAATGTGCCTGCTCGGCAATCAGTCACTTTTGATCCCTTGTCGGGGACTATCAACTTATATTCCGATGGGAAAGCGTACAACTTCTCCGCAACATCGCAAAGTAGTTGAGATCTATGGCGCATTGTCGCCAGGATTTACAGATGACTGTGGATTTCGGACCACTGCTATAATCAATTGGTAACCATATCCCAGAATGCTCGACATCATCGCGGTCAGGAATCGGCTCGGGCCGAGAATTGGGAGGCATGCTGGAACTTTCCCCCAAAACTATCTCGGTTTGACGAATATTCTCATCCCGGCCAGAAGTAGAAGGACCATCAGTCTCGTCCATTGTAGCAATAGAGTCGTTGTCGGAACCTAAATCAATAACAGGTGGATGAGAAGGGCCGGGTTTCATGAGCAAGGCGATCATAAAAGTCATCCGCCACCACAACCCCAAAGATCCGCTAAGTTATCTAACCGGGCATGTTCCCTCAAAGGCGGAACATCAAGTCCGGGAACAGCGTCAGGGGGAGGGTTTCTAGCAGTACGGCGAGCTAAAATTTTATGTCTTAATTCCCGGAGTGTTTGTCTATCACCACTCATCCTCGCGGACAAATATTGGGAAGTTAAATTTTCTTGCTCAGGGGTAGAGCGGTCATTAAGAAACTTAGATCTAAGTTCCCTATCTCTATCGGCGATGAAGGGGGCGAGTCGGCTAACAAACGAGTCCTCTCCTCCCTAGGGCTGGAAGTAGACAAACTATGTCCGCCATGAAGGGAAGCAGGAGACGAAGGCTCACTTTCGAACATAAGCTTATCACTCAAAGTATTTTGGCTATCTGAGCAGTCCGACATGTTTCTACAAGAAGAAAGAAACAAAAAACAGTTGAAGGGAAGTTGGAAAAAGGTACCTGAGAAAGACCGGTGAAAAATGGCCGGAAAATCACGCTGGTTCCCAAAAAGCGCAGTGAAGTGTCCCAAAAGCACGAACAGAAGAATCTTCAAGTTCTACAAACGCCGGAGAAAGCAAATTTACCGGAAAGTTGGAAACTTTGAAGAGAAACCCTCGAATAAACCCAGACGAAGAGAGGCGAAAACGTTAAAATTCCTCAGAAATAAGAAACGAAGAGTCACCTGAAATACTTTTAAGGAAATTTAGTCACAAAAAGGCAAGATTTTGGCAAGAAAAAGGAGGTTTGAAGTTCTTGAAGAAACCGTGCAAACCAGAGAGTTTAAGGTTGAAGATGAAGAGTAAACAAAAAGAAAATGAAAAATGGCTTTATAAGGTCAAAATTCAGCGGCCAGGATTAGAAGTCTCATCAACTACCCTGCTGGATGCGCGCCAAGTGTCAAACCCTAAATAAAAAATAAAAGTGGGCGGGATTCTAGGAAAAAGTAATGATTACACTTTTTTGAAATTCGAAGTTCTCCCCAGGGCAACACGTGGCAACGCAAAAATTGCCTCCAGCAGGCACAAGTTCACTCGCGTCCACAATGCAACATCAATGCCGGTCACCACCCCCAATGATGCTGGGGGGGACTAGTTGTATGGGTATATCTAAGCCTAGTGTCGGACAGATTTTGTATGGCCGACATGGGCAACTAGAGTCGCGACCTCACAAAAAGCGTCCAAGCCATTCCTGATAAGCAGGCCGAGACGATGTTCGCGGCCACACAAAAGGACAATAAGGGAATCTTCCCTCTAATCAGACTCACCATAGTCGTACACGTGTCAAAGGATTACGCATCCTGCCAGATGAATAGTACTACTATAAATAGCCAAATGGTACTATTCTGCAGGTACATTCTCTCACATTCTAAGCCTGACTTTCTCTCTCTATATCTCTCTCTCTCTAAAATCCTTATTTGGCACCTACTGACTTGAGCGTCGGAGGGGGTTTCCTCGCGTCCCCCCCGAGGGTAGTTTACGTTTGTCTTCTTTGCAGATTTCCAACCTCGGACGCACCCCTAGATTATTGACGGACATCTCTGTGTCCGCCATCGTTTCAACACCGAAACAATAGGTATGATATAAAACATGAAAATGCCATTTTGTATGTGAGATTTCTTGAACCTTTTGTGCTTCAACACTCATACAACAAAGCCAGGTTATGTCATTGGTCTATGATGCCAAAAGAAGTTGAATTCTCTGATGGAGAACATCTACTGGAAGTGTTTTCTGTTTTCATTGGTCGGGACAATGATGATGATTTGAGTGTCTCAGGCTTGATCACTGTTAATCACGAGGGAGGATCACTTGTTATTTTCAACAGAGTTGACAAGAATCCTGATAGATTGTTGGATGGTAGGAAGTTATTATCTATCACTGGTCCTTCTAGTCCTTCTGAGTTTATGTATGCCTATGAATATTTTAATATCACTTTGGAACTAAAGGATGCTGATGACCGTCTCTTGATCAAGCGGGGATTTATGGATTATAACGGGACCACAAATTTTAATGCTGAATTTGCATATGACAGGCTCTTTTGTGCTGTGATGCAAGGTGAGCGTGGTTATTGTGCGATTCACTACACGAACTTTAGTAGGGCTGAAAGGATGGCAGTGAATTGTGATTTATTGTGCAAGGGTATTGATGTTACCGGAGTTTATGGTAGGATTGTTGCTTGGTCCGACTTTTTTGACTATGCAAGCGACTACGACAAGAAATATTATCGGAGAATTTTGTTTGACAAGCCTGAAGATGATGTAGATATCCTAGAGGAAGTTGTTTCTAAGAAGACAAAATATGACATTCCAGATGATAAGGTGATAGAAGTAAAATTATCCAGATCATATCTTGCTCTGCCAGTTGGTAGCATATTGTATATCGAGGGAAACTTGTATGCTCGTTCCAATAAGGGAAGAGGTCCTGCTGAACACTTGCAGGATACGTTACAATTTCAACTTGGTGATGATTCTCTGAAGATAATTCCGAGAAAATATTATGACATTTTACTTCACGTGGAAAGAATCCAAGGTTGAGGCCTTTTCTGTTGCTAAGTGCATTCATGTCTACTCCTTTTCTAGGTTAATCACCCTCCTCTCTCCCCTCTCCCTCCTTAAAGACCCTAATCTTTCTCATCCAGATTATCTTTTAGTTTTCGTTGCTTTTGTTATTAATTTAATGATACTCTATTTTCTCTCTTTTTTAGAGTTTTTACCCAATTCTTGGTTATTTCTCTCAATTCATGGAGTTTCCATGTTGAAGATTAAGGAGTAATAGTTGTTTATTTGAAAATTATATTTTATTGGTTGATTGCGTTATACTTTTGTCGATCGATATCGGAATTTCGGATGCAGTCAACATGGTTAGATCAAGAATTTCCTTCGCTTTTCCATAGAAAGCTGCTTAATTATTCAGCGAATAGAAGAGAGTTGCTCTGGCCTCCATTTCCAATTATCAAAAAGTTATTTTCTTAAAAAAGATAAAGTGCATTCGTGTCTCAACTGCGCTAATATGAATATTTTGTGTCCTCAATTTTTTTTTTCTACAGCGGTTAAAACAAAGAAAAATTAAGCCCTCTTTGCACTTGTTGCAACTTGGTGGGCTTTTTTCTAACACAGTTCCTGCTTACCTTAATACAGTTGAAATAAACTAACTTACTAGCTAAGCTTTTTATGGAGGCTACTTTTGAAGCAATTTCTTTGCTGCAGTTTTTGCTGTTGATGAGTTCCCTTATAAATTCTTTACAGTCCGTTTTGAACAAGCTATAAATTCCTTACAGTCCCTTATAAATTCTTTACAATCCATGATAAAGCTATCGCTGACCCAAGCAGCCAAGCTATACCTGCTTTCCAGTTCGTTTTTGTTCCGCTTCCTTTCCAAGAACCATCTACTTATTATTATTGGGGAAGTTTGACCTTTGTTTCCAGTCGACCACTCAAACTTACCTCTTGATATGTTCAGCAAAACTTGGTCGGAAGTCTTACCTTTGACTTGGTTTTCTGAGTCATCGTATGTATTGTGCCTCATTCTATGCTCCATTATAATGTTCATAATTCTCTCTGGATTTATCTTTTCTCCTCAAAAGATTATTTCATTTCTGTATAACCATATTCCCCAAAGAGTAGAGATGAACTCTAAAAATTTATTTACTAGTAACGCTTTGTTATGATGAGTAAGTTGAAATTGGTAAATTTTGGTCTGCTGGTGGAATTAGAGGAAATCTGTTTTCTTTTTTTTTTTTTTTTTTTTTTTTTTTTTTCTGCTTTGGGTTTATTCTTGGCATCTGCTGGTTGTGGGATTTGTCTATTATCCACAGACTTCAAGTGTAATTTAATGTCTTTGATACAAGTACTGCCAGAAAGAATTTCACCAACAATGTGACCCAAGTACTAGAAATACCATTTTTGGTATCCTCGTTTTTTTATAACAGCGTGTGGCGCGCGTGTCTGTCATCTAACCAGCTCGTTTTCAAAAGGTCATATCTCACTTGTTTCTTATCGAAATCGAGCTTTTGACCAGGCGTTGAAAAGATATTGAGCCAAATTTTCATATCCAACTTGAATTTCCCAAAAATATTAAGTGTGTTGTGAGATATGGCCATTTGAAGTTGACTCTTATGCATAAACATTTATGAACTAATGGAGTTACTCTTGTGAGCAAATGAAGTTACTTGTATGAGTATATAGTTACTCTTAGTAATAAAAGGGTGTTACTCTTGTAAACAAATGTGTTTACTTTTATAACAAAAAGGGAATAAACGGGGGTTACTCTTATGAATGAATAGGGTTACTCGTTTGAATAAAGAAAATTTGCCAAAAAAAACATTTTACGAGTTCATTTTTACGGAAAAAAACCTTATAAAGCATTTTTTGCGAAAACAAACCAAAATCAAAATTATTTTTGCAAGATGAAACCCAGCCACCACTACCAGTAGCCCCCAACCCTCCCTCCACCCCCTCGGGCGGCACCCCCACCCCCCCTTCGCCCCTACCCTCTCTCCTCTCCATTCTTTCCTCCCTCACCCCTCCCCTCTCTCCTCTCCCTTCGTCCATCCCCACCCCAACCACTGCGCCCACCCGGAAACCCCCCAACCTTTGCGCCACCCGGAACCCCTCCCTCCACCCCTCGGGCGGCGGCCCTCCTCCTCTCCCTCTCCCTTCGTCCATCCTCCCCATCGCTGCGCCACCCAGAACCCTCCTCCGCAGCCCCCAACCCCATTTTCGTTATCTACTACTCTCTCTCTCTCCTATCTTTATGCTTTAGGGCGCAAAAAAACCATAGGCTGGGTGGGGAGGGGAGGCATGGGGAGGGGGTTGCGGAGGGGGGGGGAAATAGACGAACGGAGAGGAGAGGGGGTGAAGGAGGGAATAAGGGAGATGAGAGAGGGTAGGGGCGAATGGGGGTGGGTGGATGCCGCCTGAGGGTGTGGAGGGAGGGGTTGGGGGTTTTGCTGGTGGGGCTGGGGTGGGTGTAATACCCCGACTTTTTAAACTCGATTTTCTAATTACTAATTATGCTTATTAGTTTAATTACGTCATAAATTTTTTCAAAATGATCATGGTTAAGATCATTTTCTAAAATAAGTATATCTACTTTAGATAAGTGATATTTATGATAATGGTTTAACTATAATGTTTTTCCTATATGACTTTTGGGTCAATGATTTTAGCCAAAATCCAAAAATTCAAGTTTCAAGCCCTAGTTTAACACAACCCAAATATATAAATTTCCAACCAAAAATAAATGAAGGAAAAAGAAGAAGTAGTAGTGAAGATAAACTTGAATTTGACTTTCCCACCAAATTCCTTCTTTCTTTTACCTTCCTCCTTATACATGGCAACTCAAGATAAAATTTTCTTCTTTCCAACCCACTAAGCTGCTGCCACCATTACTTCAAGAGGGAAATTCATACTCAAATTCTCTTCAATCCATCATCTCATTCTTATCTTCAATCTCAAGCTTCTAGACACTCAATCATGGCTATAAATAGCCATGTCCCCCAAGTATCACACTACATAGCCCTCTTTCTCTCTCCTCTAGCCACCACAATACCACCCCATGTGCTGCCAGTACAACCACCTGCCTGACCACCACAAGCACCCGCTCCACCTGACGACGACCACCGACGCATATATGCGCGCCACTCCCTCGACCGAGCTGCACTCCCAGCTCTCACATCTCCCGCACTATCTTTCTCTCTCTCGCGTCGCGACTCTCTCTTCCCATCTGCTTCGCGCTGCTTGCGGCCACGCCGGAGTCGCCTCGTCGCCACCACCCATGTCCGTCAGACTCACGGAGCTGCACCCTTTCTCTTCGTGGCTCTTGTCTTCGCTGCTCAATAAAGAGCAGAGGTATTACTCATACCTTTGGGTTTTAATTCTGATATTAGCTTAATACTTCAAGCCCATGTAATACCTTTGTTAGTTATATTAGTTTGGGCTTATGATAATCCTATTAGAACTTAAGCTAAGTGTTAGGCTAAAGAGATGAAACTTATTTGTGGGTTAATTCATGATGTTAGACTAATAACTTGCTGGTTGCTAATAATCCAACTTTTAATATTAAACCTCCTCACTTAAACTATATGAGTCTTTATGTTGACTCCTAATATGTTGTTAATAAATCTATGGACCACTAAACTATAAACTAAATTATCTCACTTGTTAATGTTATTTGCTTATAAAATGTTAAGATTTAATAATACATGCTCTTTGTTAATCTTATAAACTTAATTTAATTTATGGAATTAAAGAATTTTTAATTACCTCGGTTAATTATGTAACTTGAGTATAATTTATAACTTATTTTCTCTCACCTAATAATCACTAATACTCATGTCTACTTATAATTCTTTATTAAGTTGCTTTATCAATTTAGTACGACTAAATAATATTATGGAAATCAATTGTCAAATCATTAATAATCTTGTTTAATAATGGTTGGTTTAATGATAAGTTACTTTGATAAGTTAAGAATAACTTAAATAATAACGACTATCGATAATTGATCTTCTTATGACTTAAACAATAAGTATGACTTTATAACCAGGACAATGACGATATGATAAACCTTATGACTATAGTAAGCTCTAACTAATATTAAGACATAAAGGTTAAGTCAACATTTATTAATATCACTATTCTTGATTAGATTAAAAAGGATAAAGGATATTACAAGCCTCCCTCGGCTATCAAAATTGGTAAGCAGGATTTCAGGTAACGTCTACTGCTAGCACTCGCACTCCCCTTCCAACTATGTTTTATGATGCTTTATCCGATGTTTATTTATGGTGTGCGGGATATGAAATGTTTGCTATGTAAATGATGTTTATTAAATGATTTAATGGAGTATGACGATTTTGATGATATGAAAATATGGTTATGATTACGTTTAATGATTATAATTACGTTCCATGATTATGATTACGATGATGTAATGTAATTATGGTTACGTTACAATTAAGATTATGTTTTATGATTACGATTACGATGATGTAATGTAATTATGATACGTAAAAGAAATGAAACATGATAAAGTTAAGTGAAAGATGGTTCTTGGCAGTATCCCGTGGGCACCGCAAGTGTCACCTTTGTTGTGACCGCCTTTCTGTGGGCAACACAAGTGTCACCTATGTAGTGACCGCCCTTCTGTTAAAAATGTGGGCACCGAAAGTGTCACCTATGTTGTGGCCGCCTTTCTGTATATTTTTAGGGAGACGTCCCTTCTGTTGTACTAGCCAAGTTACCAAAGTAAAAGATATATGATGATGAACATGACAAAGAGTGATGATAATGTTTTATAATTATGATTTAATGGCTATGTTTACGAAATGGTTTTACTATTTCTCTTCTCCCTGTTTGCAACTAAAATAAGTTGAAATGCTTTTACGATGTTAGGGTAGTATGTTACTGAGCCTCGGCTCATGACGTTTTATTTTATGTTTTAGGTATTGAAGAACAATTACAATATGGCTATTATAAAGAGATGTGTTGAGGAGACTATGTATGATTCTATGAGGTTTAGAACATTTTGTATGATAGACGAACAAGTATTGTTTTATGATGAGCAAATGTATAGATGAATTATCATTTTAGACTATTATATTATAAGTGGGCCCTAACCCACAGGCTTAAGCTATGATTCCACTGACGATTAAGGTTATGTATTTTCGGGGCATTACAGAATGGTATCAGAGCTGAAACCTAGCCGGAAGTGCGGAGTCTTAGACCTTGCACCGCCTAGGTATGATCCTTTGGGAATTTAGATGTTGAGAAAGTCGAGGATTATTTGGGTCATTACAAGTTAAGAAATAAGAATTCAAACTTATGATCTTTTGAGGATAATATTTGGTGATTGGTAACATTAAGTTTTGGGTTAGTAAAATCTATGGAATAAGATGCTGAATGGAAAATTATGAGATTCTTACTTGGTATGAATTATGTAAAATGTTCGATGATTGAATGGCGCAAGGATATACTGATGACTATTTGAGTAATATGGACCGAGGATTTGTGAATGATCATTTGAGGCATGAGTGGTTACATTTGATGTTTGAGGTAAGACATAAAATGTGTTAATGAAATAAGGTAATGAGTGTTTAGAGATTTTATGACGATTAGGAATATAATACTTTGGATGATAAAAAGGAATTATGAATATCTGAGGTTGATGGTATGGTGGACATTATCCAACTATTTAATGACTTAATGATTAACTTGGATTGAATTTTATTTTATATGATGATTTTGGGATTCGAAATTTTTTGAGGGAATTAGGATTCCTACCTGAGGGGTTTGAAAGTGGCGGTCTTAAAAATTTGAGTTTTTAAAAAGTTGAAGTACGTCATAATGTATATTGGATGTTATGGTTGGTATTATGGCTTTTAGGTAATGTGAAGCATTGATTGAAGAAGTTAGACAAATATATATCTTGTAGGAATAGGAGTGTGCTACTTGGAGATGTAATAGCTACATGGAGTGTGATTAGGAAGTAAGCATATGGTCGTCAATAGAAAACTGAATTTGGAGAAGTAAGTGCTTGACCTTCTTTGAAAGACTTAAGGCAAGAAACCTTTCTATTTGAGAATTTATTAGATGAATATCTTATTGGTATGGTCATTGATATAATTTAGAAATGTATAATAGATGAAAAAAAAGGGGGAAATGTTTATAGAATCTTAAGGATCCGTTGAGGAAATCGAAGTCGTGATGAAGAGTAAACCACTATGTAGGTTGATAGAATCCTGAGCTATTAAGAGCTTGAACGCTTGATGTTAACTATGTAAGAAATTTGGTTAGGAATACGTTATGATTGAATGGGAAGATAAATGTTTTAACTTTGGGGCTATGATAATGATATTGGTTTAATGTGACGACTGAAATTGAGGATGAATAAATAATGAAATAATAAATTTAGCAGTTTTGGTAAATACCTTATCAGAAAATACTGTCATTTTAGTGACAGGAACAAAATGTGATGCTCATAAATGTCCAATGACGGTCATATTATAGAAGGAGAATGAATAAGGTTTATGCAAAGCACGATTAAACTCTTCAAATGGTTATGAGAGAGGAATAGATTGATATATTAAAGGCAAGTTAGCTTAATGAATTTGGGTTTAGGCTTTCTAGTAAACTGGTGGACCAAGTATGATATTATGTTTTTGGATATTTGAAGTCATGAAGATTCGAAATATCTAATGAAATGCAATGTTGTTTCGAGATTATGTGAATGATGAGAATTAGAGAGAAAGAAACTAATGATGAAGATAGTAGGAGAACCTAACCTTTTACTCCAATGATGGATAAATTTATTCAGGATTGGATCATTGATGTACATGTTGGAGGTTCAAATGAAATATTACTAAATCATTCATAGGAAGTAGTATATTTGTCAACAAAGTGAGACTTTTGGTTGACTTTTCAGACATTAAGATTTCGATATGAAAATCATATGTTCATAGGTTTGCTTTAGATCTCAATATATAAGTTCGTCCAAACATGTAATATTTTTTTCGACTGAATGAAGGTTTAGTTGAACAACGAAAATAATATGTGATGCTATGTATATACAAATACGTGATTCTGAAATTTTTATGAATGAAATGCATGACACTACGTTATGCACCTGACTATTTTTTTCAAGTTTCGAGGACGAAACTTTTTTTTAAGGAGGTGAGGATGTAATACCCCGACTTTTTAAACTCGATTTTCTAATTACTAATTATGCTTATTAGTTTAATTACGTCATTTCAAAATGATCATGGTTAAGATCATTTTCTAAAATAAGTATATCTACTTTAGATAAGTGATATTTATGATAATGGTTTAACTATAATGTTTTTCCTATATGATTTTTGGGTCAATGATTTTAGCCAAAGTCCAAAAATTCAAGTTTCAAGCCCAAGTTTAACACAACCCAAATATATAAATTTCCAACCAAAAATAAATGAAGGAAAAAGAAGTAGTAGTGAAGATAAACTTGAATTTGACTTTCCCACCAAATTCCTTCTTTCTTTTACCTTCTTCCTTATACATGGCAACTCAAGATAAAATTTTCTTCTTTCCAACCTACTAAGCTGCTGCCACCATTACTTCAAGAGGGAAATTCATACTCAAATTCTCTTCAATCCATCATCTCATTCTTATCTTCAATCTCAAACTTCTAGACACTCAATCATGGCTATAAATAGCCATGTCCCCCAAGTATCATACTACATAGCCCTCTTTCTCTCTCCTCTAGCCACCACAATACCACCCCGTGTGCTGCCAGTACCAACCACCTGCCTGACCACCGCAAGCACCCGCTCCACCTGACGCCGACCACCGACGCATATATGCGCGCCACTCCCTCGACCGAGCTGCACTCCCAGCTCCTACATCTCCCGCACTATCTTTCTCTCTCTCGCGTCGCGACTCTCTCTTCCCATCTGCTTCGCGCTGCTTGCGGCCACGCCGGAGTCGCCTCGTCGCCACCACCCATGTCCGTCAGACTCACGGAGTTGCACCCTTTCTCTTCGTGGCTCTTGTCTTCGCTGCTCAATAAAGAGCAGAGGTATTACTCATACCTTTGGGTTTTACTTCTGATATTAGCTTAATACTTCAAGCCCATGTAATACCTTTGTTAGTTATATTAGTTTGGGCTTATGATAATCCTATTAGAACTTAAGCTAAGTGTTAGGCTAAAGAGATGAAACTTATTTGTGGGTTAATTCATGATGTTAGACTAATAACTTGCTGGTTGCTAATAATCCAACTTTTAATATTAAACCTCCTCACTTAAACTATATGAGTCTTTTATGTTGACTCCTTTTTTTTTTTGAAAGGTATTTTTTATGTTGACTCCTAATATGTTGTTAATAAATCTATGGACCACTAAACTATAAACTAAATTATCTCAATTGTTAATGTTATTTGCTTATAAAATGTTAAGATTTAATAATACATGCTCTTTGTTAATCTTATAAACTTAATTTGATTTATGGAATTAAAGAATTTTGAATTACCTCGGTTAATTATGTAACTTGAGTATAATTTATAACTTATTTTCTCTCACCTAATAATCACTAATAATCTTATTTAATAATGGTTGGTTTAATGATAAGTTACTTTGATAAGTTAAGAATAACTTAAATAATAACGACTATCGATAATTGATCTTCTTATGACTTAAACAATAAGTATGACTTTATAACCAGGACAATGACGATATGATAAACCTTATGACTATAGTAAGCTCTAACTAATATTAAGACATAAAGGTTAAGTCAACATTTATTAATATCACTATTCTTGATTAGATTAAAAAGGATAAAGGATATTACAAGCCTCCCTCGGCTATCAAAATTGGTAAGCAGGATTTCAGGTAACGTCTACTGCTAGCACTCGCACTCCCCTTCCAACTATGTTTTATGATGCTTTATCTGATGTTTATTTATGGTGTGCGGGATATGAAATATTTGCTATGTAAATGATGTTTATTAAATGATTTAATGGAGTATGGCGATTTTGATGATATGAAAATATGGTTATGATTACGTTTAATGATTATAATTACGTTCCATGATTATGATTACGATGATGTAATGTAATTATGGTTACGTTATGATTAAGATTACGTTTTATGATTACGATTACGATGATGTAATGTAATTATGATACGTAAAAGAAATGAAACATGATAAAGTTAAGTGAAAGATGGTTCTTGGCAGTATCCCGTGGGCACCGCAAGTGTCACCTTTGTTGTGACCGCCTTTACGTAGGCAACGCAAGTGTCACCTATGTAGTGACCGCCCTTACGTTAAAAATGTGGGCACTAGAAAGTGTCACCTATGTTGTGGCCGCCTTTCGTATATTTTTGGGGAGACGTCCCTTCTGTTGTACTAGCCAAGTTACCAAAGTAAAAGATATATGATGATGAACATGACAAAGAGTGATGATAATGTTTTATAATTATGATTTAATGGCTATATTTACGAAATGGTTTTACTATTTCTCTTCTCCCTGTTTGCAACTAAAATAAGTTGAAATGCTTTTACGATGTTAGGGTAGTATGTTACTGAGCCTCGGCTCATGACGTTTTGTTTTATGTTTTAGGTATTGAAGAACAATTACAGTATGGCTATTATAAAGAGATGTGTTGAGGAGACTATGTATGATTCTATGAGGTTTATAACATTTTGTATGATAGACGAACAAGTATTGTTTTATGATGAGCAAATGTATAGATGAATTATCATTTTAGACTATTATATTATAAGTGGGCCCTAACCCACAGGCTTAAGCTATGATTCGCTGACGATTAAGGTTATGTATTTTCGGGGAGTTACAGTGGGCTGCAGGTGGTGGGGGCTGGGGTGGGGGTGAAGTGGGGGCTGCAGGGGTGGGTGGGTGCTAGCGACAGGTGGTGGTAGTGGTGGCTAGGTGGTGGTCAACGCCGTAATTGAGATGGTCAACGTCGGAAAATGGTCTTAGGTTTGTTTTCGCAAAATAATTTTGATTTTGGTTTGTTTTTGCAAAAAATGCTTTATAAGGTTTTTTTTCGCAAAAATGAACTCGTAAAAGGTTTTTTTTGGCAAATTTTTAATCAGTTTAATTATTTTTATGAATGGATAGAGTTACTCGTTTGACAAAATGTCGTTACTTTTGTGAACGTTTGGGGTTACTCGTATGATTAAATGAGGTTACTCGTATAAATAAATGAGGTTACTAGTATAAATAAATTGGGTTACTCATAAGATTAAACGAGGTTACTCATATATTAAATGACATTACTTGTATGACTAAACGAGAAAATGAGAAACTAATCAATTTACTATTACGAATGAGTGGGGTTACTCGTTTGAATAAATGCTGTTATTTTTTGTGAGCAATCGGGGTTACTCGTATGATTAATATGAGATTACTCGTATAAATAAATGAGGTTACTAGTATGAATAAATGGGGTTACTCATAAGATTAAACGAGGTTACTCATAAGATTAAACGATGTTACTCATTGTTATAGATTAAACGAGGTTACTTGTATGACTAAACTAATCAGTTTACTCTTATTAATGAATAAGATTCTCGTTTGAATAAATGCGGTTACCTTTTTTAACAAGTAGGGTTACTCGTATGATTAAGTTACTCGTATAAATAAATGAGGTTACTCATAGATTAAACGACATTACTTTTATGATTAAACGAGGTTACTCATATAATATTCTTAAGGTTACTCTTATAAACAATGCAAATGGGGTTACTTTATATAACAGAAGAAGATACTAATTAATTCAACAACATTCAAGGCTTCACATACACCACACCACCCCCTTAACCAACACCACACTCCAACAACCACCATCTCCTCAAAAAAAAAAAACACCACCACTCCAGCTATCCTTTTGTTTGATTCTCTCACCTCCTTTGAATTCATTTTCAATACCAAACATTCTTTTCTATTTTCTTCTCTGCTATCAGCCCTCAATTAATGTCATATAACATCCTACACTCCTTCTTCTTTTCCTTAGTGCTGGCTCCTTCCAAATCCAGAGCACATATCAAAGTCCTCCTCCTTTTACCCAACAACCCAACGAACTTCTCGACGACGATGAATTTGAAGGACTTCCATTAAAGCTGCGATTTACAGTCGTCAAGTTGTTGTTAATAAATTTCAAAGGACTTTAAAGGAATTCTATTAAAGTCCTGGTCTCAAGGTGATGGTAAAAATGGAGGAGAGAGAAAGTGTGGCGTGAGGAGGATGCCATTATTGTTGACAGATTTGAAGCGTACAAATTGCATTACGGGGATGCGGGAAGAAGTGGGAAAAAAAAGGAAGGAGGAGGTTTTGAGGTATTATATCCATCTGGAGAAAGTATGGGCGCATACCCGGTATGGGCCAACAATGTCCATACCGGGGTATGCAAGTAATTTGACAGAAAAAGACAAAAAAAAAGTTGACTTAATGGCAATTTAGACAACTTTGATCATGTAAGAGAGAAATCAGATCAACTATAATGTGAATCATATCATATGTAAATTTGTATAATGGCAATTTAGACAACTCTGATCATGTAGGAGAGAACTCAAATCAACTATTATATGAATCAGATCAACTATAATGTGAATCAGATCAACTATAATGTGAATCAGATCATGCATGTATGCATGTATGTAAGTAAAAAACCAAAAAAAAAAAACAGAAAAAGTTGCATTTATTTACAACTTTGCCACAGTATGGACACTGTTGGTCCATACCGGGTATGCGCATATCAGCGCTCTATCCATCTCCATCTGGGCCTTATATATGGGTCGGCCACATAGAATCTTATAGGTGTGGACGGCCACATATAAGAATTTGTGTATTCTAAAATGAAGAAGCGGGTTGATAGAGTCATACGGCAAACAAACCATTGTTCTCATATTTTTTGCCGTATCATACTTATCTTTAGGTACATCTTTGTTTACCAAATTTCGTTACAACTTTGTTATTACGTTATTACAACGGATCTCGATAACAAAAAATTCAAGAACTTAAAAGAGAAATGGAAATACTCAAAGAACTTGCGCGTGAAACACATTAAAGTTATCGACAAAGACTTCTCCAGATGCTAAGGTATATGACCTTCGAATGACTGAGTTTTTCATCGCAAATTATATATGTGGATAGACGAATGGTGGATTTATTTTTTATTTAATGATCTAATAATTTCTTGAATGTACTATCTTCTTGCTAATTCTTCATCAACTATTAAAGTAACGGTACGTCTAAGGACTACACTATAACCCCAGAAGGGGGTTGGCTAGGCTAGAGCTAGGCTATGATAAGAAAAGAGTAATTTGCAAGTTGTTTTGTGTGTTGTTGTTTTGTCGTTTGATGATCGCTCTTCTATTTATAGAGAAGCATGATGCGTAACTTCCGTGCTTACTTGGAGGGAAAACATTTGAATCATCTTTGATTCAAACCTTCAACCGTTTTCAGGCGCTGAACAACTGTAACCTTACACGTTCTTCCTTATGTGGATACGTCTAATGATTGCTCTTTAACCACTCGTACGCTTATCATTCTTGACTTTCATCTCCTGATGGTCTTGGCAATCTCCTCTTATTGACTTTGACTTGTGTTGACTTTATCCACTGGGCTTCATACTCTTGTTGGGCTTTCATGTTAAAACCAAATTAAACCTTTTGAGATCTAATACAATGTACCATAATAAATGCTATTGGGCATCTAAAAATGGTAGTAACAAATTGCCCCCCTGATTTGTGGAGTGATGTACTCAGCACCCACAAATTATGAGCAGAGAAGGACTCTCAATGGTTATAGCCAATGTCATCCAGTAGTATTCTGAATGTGACTTCTTCCATTGTCCTAAGATGATCGATGAACTTTCTTTTGGGATGACTGAATTTGGTTGAGAAGAATAGCCTTTCGTGCATTCCTTCTCCTTTCTTTCTAGCCATTGTGAAATCCATTAAGAAATTTTCTTCAAGATGCGAACTTGTAGGATCATTTGGAGATAACCAACAAGGACTTACATCATAGGTCATGAGATCATACCAAATTTGACATGCACATTTGTATTGTACCAAATCTCTTGATGATGACCCATCCATCAATCTATAGATTTTTACTTTCTTTGTTGTTCCCTTAACAAAAAGCCTCTTTAGATATCTCCAAGGCATGTTAGGTTTCCACATTTCTTCCGTAATGACTTTGCCCCATGATTTGCAAACCAGAAGAGATGTGACCTGATCATTCCTTTCAAGTTTAGGAAATATCCATTCTTTCATGAGATCTAAATTGGACCCTATTTGGAGGCCTTAGATCCCTTTCTATTTTTCGGATCCTGTTGTATGACAGGATTATCCCCGAAATATTTTTGGATAGAAGAAACCAATTTGGTGGCTTCATTCTTGATAAATTCATCTTTATCTCCAGATATGACATTCAATGCCTTGTGATGATTTGGGCATTTTGATGGATATGACATATGTTCTGGAGCAGCTTGGCGAAAGATGTGGTTATATGTGCAATCCATTTTAATTAAAATTTTGAGTTTTTTTAGAGGTTACACATATGCATATATATAAAGCATTTTGATTCCTTAACCGTTCAATAATTCTCCCTAACCACTTAACTTTATTAGAGCGGTTTCTTAAGGGATGCGAGTCTTAATTGGACACGTGTTTGTTTCTATTTCACTTTGGTGAACCAAAACTGATGTCAAAACAATTAAGTCATTGCAAATATGTGAGAATATATTTAATAAGATTACCATTTGAGGTAATTTCATAACATTGATAAAATGATTTATCTTTATGAAGATAAAATCATTAGTTACATTTTAATTAAAAATGCTTGGATCTAGAGACAACATTTGGAAGTGATTTTTACATACTATGTTTACCATAGCATTACATTCGTCAATTTCCAACTCGCGCCCTGCACTACTCCTAATAACTGCAAAGTAGTAATCTTCTCCAGGGGAGTTGTTGAACCTTGCCTTGAAGATAACCCTATGGTAGCTATTGTCCCAGGCATATCTCCTGTCGATCAGTGCGATATACATCCAAGGAAGGAAATATTCTTTGGCCAACAGCTCCCATAGTTGGCAGACGCACTTAAAAAGGACTATCCTTCCCTGATTTTCATCTTGGCCCTCTTCTTCTTCCTCTTCATCTTCTCTCTCTTCCAGTATTCCTGGAGGAGGGAGGAAGGGTTGGTCAACCTCTTGTGGGTTGACCTCTTGAATCCCTGTGATACAGGATTCAACAAATGATTGAGGCGCGTTTATTTTTGGAGATGGAAGTTTTTGGGAAGGTTAGGAGATAAAAGGTTTTTTTGGAGATGATGCTTTCAAGAGATGAGTAATGTGAAGATTTCCTTACACTTACCCCTTTTATAAAGGGATTTACTGTCTCTTGAAAAACGGAAAGTTACGCCCTTTGGAAATGGGCTTTAGAGTAACTGTTCTTCAGAAATGGGCCTTTAAATCACGCGCCCTTTGAAAATGGGCTTTTAGATGACTCCAGGACCTTATGTTTTAATTTGTTAAAACTAGGCTTTAACTTGACCCAATTACACATGATTTAAAATAAAACGTATCACGTATTGTGCACGTGTTCTCTTTTACTGTTCTATGTTAGTTGTCTTCTCCATTAATACCCTTTTCAAGGATTTCAGTAAGATCGGAGAGTTTCAGACAAATTTAATTCTCTTTCTAAAAGTTCACAACCATTACTAAATTTCAATTCAAATTTCAATTCACCATGTCTAGTGAAAGAATTCGTGAGGATGAAATTCGTGAAGCACTTGCCAAGAAACACGATGCCATGCAATCTGAGGCAGCCCGTCAATTATGCAACGCTATTAGAGTGAACCTTGGGACTTATAAGTCTCAAGTGTTCTGGTATGTGTACAAAAGCTCTGACTCTAATACTCCTTTGGAGGAGAGAATTGCCACTATTGGTCCTTGTTTTCCTTTCAAGATTCAAAAACCAAAGTGCCAACTTGTCTTAGAGCAACAGTGCTACCCATTCTTGGACCATATTATTCTAGAAGATAATAAGCCTAGAATGCTTCCATTTGCCCCAAAATCCCTTCAACATCTGCATTGGCCTTTGACCAGCAAACCTTTTAAAGGTTGGATTTCAGGAGTGGATGCAAGAGCATGGTTTTTTCAAATGAAACCTTTTCATGACAAATGGTCCAAAAATAAAATATTGTCCTTCTTAAGACTAGCTTCTTATGAAGCCATCCCTTTTGATGGAGCTAAATCTAGTGCCCTTCTTGGCATCTTGGGACCCCTGCCATCAATCGCTTCTTGTTAGATGGGGACCAATGAGCGTAACATTAGCCGATATTGCCTTTATTCTTTGGGACTTCTCCAACGGGTAAATATGGAATTGAACTTCCTATCTTTCACCATGTTAAAGAACACAATCAATTGTACGATCAATGCTTATCAATTTTTCGCCGATTGCTAGTCCTTACGCTGGTGCTAGCAAGTGTGGCTTTCAAAAAATTTGTTGATTTCTTCCTCAATAAGGATACTAATGAGGAAGTTACTTCTCAAGAGGAAGTACTTTTTCTCACCTTTGCTTTCTCCAAATTGATGTTGTCTGAGAGTTGGAGGAGTAGTAACATTATGGCTATCTTTAGGCTGTTAACATCTCCTCTACTTCGAAGAAGTAGCTTTGGCTCTGTTCTATTAGGACAACTTTATAGATGTCTTTTCGGGAGTAGAGAATCTTTCAAAGGTTTTGGAATTCATACCTCCGAATCTCCCATATTCTCTTGACAAGGGATTCGGACCCCTTTGGCTCTTGACTTGTTGGGGTCATATGTATCTACCCTGTCTAATGGTTATCAAGCCCTTTTACGCTTTTAAAGCATCTAGGGGTTCGAGAGGAGGAAAATCTTTCTTTTGATCCCCTTTTGTTCCTCTCAAGTCTTGATGATTGTAGGTCGTTATGGTGAAGTCGGCTTCAATCTCATATCTCAGCACGAGTTTGGCATCCAAGTTTAATTTTCTCATACTTCTTGGTTTCTAAGTCCAATCCTGGTGTCTGGAATATTTTTTCGGATAAGATGGCTGTTTCTGTTGCAGATGAAACTTGGCGCCATCAAACAATGCCTTCTTGGCTAAAATCCACTGAACATCCACTCTGGTACCCTAGGGAGTGGAAACTTTTAGGGTAGTGTTCTTAGGTATAGGGATTTAATAGCTGCTGAGCCTGAATATTTTGGCTTTGAGGCTTATAATCCACAGCTGGTGCCTAGGCAATTTGGATTGGTCCAAACACTAGCTATTCCTTACTTCTTGACCCGTAATGATCCTTGGACTTCAAGGGGTCGTTTTGAAGAAGGTAGAGCCTTTTAGAGCAGAATTCTTGGCCTTACTTCCATGTCCATATCTCCTTGGAAATGGATCACTAAAGCTGTTAGAGGCTTCCATCTGTGGTGGGATAATGTCTTCCCAAATGACTCAATGTGTTCTGATGCTTTGGCGAACTTTGAGGGTTAGCTCTTCTTAGGCTGTAAGTAATTTTATAACTTTTTGTAGGAGTGAATATTACTAAACCTTCTTTATGCTCTACTTCTGACTTTTTAGCAAAAGCTGGCAAGAAGAAGTTAAGGGTGCCTGATGGTATGACAATGGAGTCTAGATATGATAAGCTCTATTGGAATACCATAGACAAAGGGTTCCTCCTCATACCTCTTCGGAAGATGAAGATGATGCTGCTTATGAGCAAGGGTTCTCCTATGGAGATGTTCAGTCTGTGGATGACATTCAATCCATGGGACCACTGGAGCAAATTGACCCTTTCAAAAGAGCTGCAAGGAAAAGAGATTATAATTGTCTCTCTGCTTCCAAGGACATCCAACCCGAAGAGTTAGTGGAGCAATCTGAGCCTTCTAAGAAGGCTTCTAAGAAGAAAGATCATGGTTGTATTTCTGCCTCCAGGCCTTTAAGGCATTCCTACAGGAAACGTCCTAAGTTAGAGGTTTGTTCAGGATTACCGCAGTATACCATCTCCTCTGATGAAGATGATGACAAAACCATATCTCAGATTTTCAAAAGGAAACCAGGAGTTAAAGCAAGTAAGAATCTCACTTTACTCATTTTATGAGAAGTTTCACTTTTCTTAGCGTACTAGTTAATTTGTTCCAGGTTCCTCTGGTGCTGATGATAATGAGCCTAAGATTATTAGTGACCCTTCTTTTAAGAAGTCATCACCTCTTGGCTCTATTAGCAATGCCCAGGAGATGCTCCCCAGGTAGCTGATCTAGAGTTAGTTTCAAAGGGTGGCTCTATTGATGAATTTATCATCAATCATCCCATCTCAAGTGGTGTTGCCCCCCAGTTGGAAAATGTGGCTACCCTTTCTTTGGAAGGGTGTACTGCCCCCCAGTTAGAAGAAACTGAGCATTTTGATGTGGAATCTCCTGAAGAGGAATTATTTTATCATCTTGACGAAAATCCCTTGGAACCAAGTCCTTTGGATATTGTCATAGCAATTCCTTCTATTGCTAAAGATGAAGTTTCAAAGACTACTGTTCCTATAGAGGTTACACCTTTGCGGAGCAGTACTGACCTTGTAATTACCTCTGTTTGCAAAGGTTGTTCATCAACTTCAAGCATCTACTTCGGGGGGAGTCCGCCTCTCTTTCCTCATGAATTCATTTTAGATTTCCTCTATATGAGTCCATGTCCTCATAATACCGAGACTTCACTCTCTTGCTAACTTGGCTTCGTTCTTTATGATGCAGAGGGAAGCATTCAAGGAGCAAGTGTGATGAAAGAGTCTGATGGGAGGAAGGAAATTAGTCTGCAGACATCTATTATTGCAAGGGATCAAACTGTAAGTGATCAACGCACTTTGGCCAACAATGATCATTCCAGCGATGAGTCATCGGCACACATAAAACAAGAAGATAAAATCGAAATCTCGCTAACCTTAACCAACAACCCTTATGATCGGGCTCACGCACGGGCTCTTAAGCAAATTTTGGAATCCACGACTTCTCAAGGCTTTGAATCTTGGATGCCTTGTCTTGATTATGTTAAAGAAACTCTTATTCTTCAACAATGTACTGCTTGAATCAAGAGTCCAACCTCCAAAATTCTCGGCTCGAAACTTCGGGAAGAGGACACTTCTTTGGAAGTCCAGGCTAAGTCCTTCAAAAATTTCAGTAAGCAGATCCAAGATTCCTTGAGTTCTTGTGATCAGAAACTGAAACTTCTTTCTGAGGAGAGGTAATTTCTACAAAATCGCCTAGCTGAGATAGATAAAGATGAGGTTAACATTGTTCATGAAAAGTCTTCCCTCCAAAGCTCCATTGTAACTGAAGAGGAAAAATTACACCAAGGGCGAGCAAACCTTCTTGCTCATTTGAGGCAAGAAATGTTCAAAGAGATGGCAGTACAACAAAGCTTGATTCTCCAAAAGGAAAAACTCTGTAATGCTTGGTCTGCCATAAAACACCTTAGTTTAGCTGTTAGACAATGTTGGAATGTCTAGTAACATTATTACTCCCTCCGTCCCAAAATACTCTTTACACTTTCCTTTTTCATTTGTCCCAGAATATTCTTTACACTTCTATTTTTGGATATGACCCACTATTATTTTAATCCTTCTACCTTTTGACTATTGGCCCACATTCTCTCTCCTCCAAATAAAATAATACCACTCCAACTACCTACCAACTCTAACTATGACCCACATTCTCTCTCCTTATAATAAAATAATTCTACTTTTACTAACTACTAACTCCTATCACATCTACTTTTCAATAAAATAACAATTGATAACCAAACAACAACTTATCATCTAAAACTACGTGCCTTGATAAGTGTCAAGAGTATTCTGGGACGGAGGGAGTATTAATGTTGTAATTTTAATGATCCCTTGCTGTTTGAAACAATTCTGCATGTTTCTGTTGAAACACAGGATCATGTTGTTCCCATATAGATGGGTGATATTTCCTTAGAAATTTGTCATTCAAGGCTCTATCTTTTATGTTGCCATCTATATCTTTTAATAAATATGCATTTCCAGACATTTTCTTATGAACGATAAAAGGACCCTGCCACTTAGGTGACCATTTCCCTAACTGTGGATCTTTGTAAGCTGCTTCTGGTAGGAACATTTTCCACACTTTATCATTCTCCTGGAATTCTTTGGGCACCACTTTCTTGTTGTAGGCCCGGGCAACTTTTTCTTTCTGGATTCTCATTTTGGCTAGGGCTTTTTCCTTAACTTATAGAGCATCCATAATTTCAATATTCATCGCCTGTGAATAATCATCTCCTGATAATCCCATTTATTGGGCTACCCTTGATGATCTTACATTCACTTCAGCTGGGATCACTGGAGTATGCCCATAAACTAAGTTAAAAGGCGTAACCCATGTTGCTTCCCTTTTTGAGGTTCATGTAGGCCCATAGGGCATATAGCAACAACTCATCCCATTTTCTTGGATTATTATCTATGAGTTTTGAGATCCCCTTGACTATGATCTTATTGGTAGCTTCAGCTTGACCATTTGCTTGAGCATAGTAAGGCGTTGAATGCAATTTAGTAATCCCAAATTGGCTAAGATATTCCAATAGATTAGGATTTCTAAAGACTGTGGCTTGATCAAAGGTTATAGTTTATGGAATTCCAAACCTTGTAAATATTTTTTCTTCCAAGAAATTTATGACAACATGAGTATTGAGCCTGTTGAAAGCTTGAGCCTCCACCCATTTGGTGAAGTAATCAGTTACCACTAGGATGTATGAATGCTTTTTAGAGGATGCAGGATTGATTTCTCCTATGGCATCCGCTGCCCATCCTCTGAAAGGCCAAGGTTTAATGATGTACTTAAGTTCTGAAGCTGGTGCCCTGCTGATAGGCCCAAACTTTTGACATCTTTTGCAACCTTTAGCATAGTCAACACAATCCTTTCTCATTGTAGGCCAATAGAAGCCATGTTCATGCAACAACCATTTCATTTTTAGGCCGTTTTGATGAGCACCACATAACCCTTGGTGAATTTCTGCCATGAGGGTCAGGGCCTCTCCAACATCCACACATTTCAAAAGTAATCCTTCAGGATCCTTTCTATGTAATTCACCGAATTGCATGCAAAACTTAGTTGCTGCCATTTTCACTCTATTTGGCACTTTTGTCCCAGTTGGGTCCTGGAGATAATGAATAATTTCGTTTCTCCAGTCCATCTCCTCCCTTAATATTGAAATTCTATAGATTTCCAATATATCCTCTGATATTTTTTGATCGAGTTCAATGAGAGGTACTAGGACTTTCTCTTGGAGAATGATATCTTCATTTTGTGAAAGTATCTCCTCTCTAGCAGAAGCTATTTGGAATAGCTGATCTGCTACCTTGTTTTCTTCTCTAGGAATGTGTATGAAGGCGATTTCATCAAATTGTTTAGACAACTTTTGTACTTTCTTACCATATTCCTGAGATACTAGCGATATACTTTTGAACTCCTCATTTATTTGATAAATGACTAATTGAGAATCTCCATATATCTTTGCTTTCTTAGCTCCCAATTCTAGCAACATGTATAGTCCAATTAATAAAGCTTCATATTCAGCTCTATTGTTGGTGCATGGACCCTTCAGGGCTACTGCTAGTTTAGTTGGAATCCCATCAGGAGATAAAATATATATTTCAGCTCCTGCCGTTTATCTGGTATTGGATCCATCGAAGAACAAAACCCATGGAAGGATATCTTCATCAATTATTCCTGAGTCACAACATGGATGGGTTGCCAAGAAGTCAGTTAAAGCTTGACCTTTTACTGCCTTTTGTGGCACATACATTAGGTCGAACTGAAGTAAATGTAAACTCCATTTGCTTAGCCTTCCTTTTAGAAAAACCTGAGATATCATATACTTTATGACATCTGTTGGAGATATTACTTCCACTGTAAAGGCCATGAAATAATGTATGAGCTTGATGGATGCATCATACAAGCACAAACACCATTTTTCCGCCATGGTATACCTTTTCTCACTGTCATGCAGAATCCTACTTAAGTAGAATATAGCACGTTCATGTCCCTTCTCATTTTCTTGAGTAAGGAGACTACCAATGGAATCTTCACAAGCAGATAGGTATAACCTTAATGGCTTCCCATTCTGTCTTGGAGGTATCAATACGAGAGGGCTTGCCAAATCTTGTTTGATTTGATCAAAAGCCATTTGATGCTCCTTGTTCCATTTAAACTATGATTCATGTTTTAATCTTAGCAAAGGTGAAAACTTTTTGGTTTGCAAGCACAAACCCTGCATACCCATCCATGGAAGATATGTATTCATATCTTGATGCTGCATCTATTAGGAGATCAGCCACTGGCATAAGGTATTGATCTTTGGGGGTAGCTTTGTTTAAGTCCCTAAAATCAATGCAGATTCGTATTTTGCCATTTTTCTTAAAATTGGAACTATATTGGAGATCCAGTCAGCATATTAGCAAGGTCTTATGAACTCTGCCTTGAGGAGTTTGTTTATTTCCTCTTGTATAGGCTCTGTTAGTTCAGGCGCCAGTCTTCTAGGACTTTGGGCCACAGGTTTGAATCCTTCTTTGATAGGTAATTTATGCTCTATTATTTTCCTATCAATTCCAGACATTTCGTGATGTTCCCAAGCAAAACAGTCCTTAAATTCTTTTAGAATTTTTATGATTCCCTACTTTTCTTGGTTAGTGAGGAGCTTACTTATGTAAGTAACTTGTGGATTTTCATCATCTCCTAAATTTATTTCCTCTAGTGGATCATGAATCTCTTGTTTAATATCCTCACTTTTAGCCCATACTTTCTCATCCTCCTTTTCTAAGGATTCAGTTTCGTGTAAAGTTGAGCAACATGCATTAGAATTTATAAGAAAATCCTCTTAGTATTTTCTAAAAACTAAATCTTTCATTAGTTGATCAACAATAGGGGTAAACCCATTACAACATTCTTCCTGGTTTATAATCATAATAAACTTTTATAAGGAAAATACATCCTAAACTCTACAAACTAATGAGAGCTAAGGGTTGATCATAGTCTGGCGCCTGTTGAATATATTCACATTTTGATTGAATGTCTTCAACTTCTGGGGCGTCATTAACTTCTTCAATGAGAATTGCACCTGAGTTTTCTACTTCTTGGTGAGTTTGTGACTCAAGTTGTAGAGCAACCTAAATTTTGATGGTAGGAACTGACTTTAGAGAGTCCCTAACAAAGACAGAATCAGGAGATGTAATTAGACAAACTTCCTCATCTGCTTGAACCATCTCATAAGTATCACCATTCCACAAAATTACAATTTGATGGAGTGATGATGGAATAGCATAATTATGATGTAACCAATCTCTTCCTAGTATGGCATTATAGTGAGTACCATTTTCGACTATGAAGAAACTGGTATAGGTAGTTTTAGTTCCTACTTTCATCTTTAAGATAGCCATTCCTTCCACTTTTTCAGATAAACCAGAAAAACCAGTTATATTGATTTGTATGTTATGCAAATCTTTTCTCGTTTTTCCTAGTTTTCTAAATACAGAGAGTGGCATAATATTAACAGTAGCTCCTGTGTCTACCAATACTTTGCCTAATTGGACTCCCTCAAAGTCAACATTTAGGAATAAGGCTTTAGTGTGGTTATTATTGACATCAACTGACCTAAAGATTTTATCTATGATTAATTTCTCTAGGTTAACTTTTAGAGATGTTTTGTTAGGCACTTTCTTATGAGGTGTATTCAAATAAGATGACAAGTTTCGAGAAGAAGTAATTTTAAAATTACCTGCCCTTTCTTCCGTATCAACTTCATCTGCCCATGATGTAGCATTGGTCCGAAATTCGGTTGGTCTTCGATTTCTTGAATTACTGTTGGTAGCATGACCACATTGCCTTTGCGCGTCTTGCTCCTCTCCCATTTCTGTTTGAGGTTCACCCATTAGTGGATCTCCATCCAGAATTAAGTCGCTATCAGAAACCAATAAGTCCAAATCCTCATATCCAAATTCTGAATCATAGTCCTCAATAAAGCCATTTCCCGGATTCTCTTTCATAAGAGAGTCACTTCCCTGAGGCTGCTGGTCACCACTCCTTATAGGTGGTGGATCATGTTGTTCCTTTTCCAAAGGTAACAACTTAGTGATTCCAGCTTGTAACGCCTCCTCGTCAATTCTGATGTTTGCTATAAGGGATTCTTGCACATTTTGAGTCTCGATTTGCGCCCTTCTTTGCGGCGGCTTTCATACTTAACTCCTTCATCTTTATTGTCCTACTTTTAGGAAAGTTTTGGACGTCCGATAATGGCCATGGCTTAGCTGCTGACTTGATTTTTGGCCTCACTTGGTCCCCATGGGAATTCACCCTTCTTTTAAGAATTTTAGGCACATGAGTTTGATTTGACTCCTTTTCCTTCCCTTTTAAGAGAGGACCTGAACCGGGGTTGTCCTGTTTCCTAGGTCCTTGACTTCTGGTCCTTTTCTGGAATGGACGCTGGTATGCAGGCACATAGGTTGGATCATTTGGGATGATCTGAGTTCTAACCATTTCGAAGGTTATCCTATCTGCACATGGTGAGCACATACCATTTCTTAAGGCTTTCAACCTTTCTATTGCCCTAGTTTGCAATGGGAATTTCTGAGCAGCCTCTTTGTAGGTTTTAGCTCTTTCCTCAAGCATTATTGGAGCCAGGTTGGCATCATTAGGCATCTTAGCTTTGGCAAAATTGGTCTTGTAGGCTTCTAAACCCATGGCATGATGTTCCATTTCTGAGACAATGAGTCTTTTGAGACTTAACTGCCTAGTTGGGAACCCCCTGAAAACTTGGCATTGATCTGCGGTATGCGATCCATTCATATGCCATCTGCACATATCCTCCAATCCCTCTTCATTGGCTATCTTTAGCATAACCAAGATTCCTTCGTCAAGCAATCTGTTGAAGAGTTGGTTACCTATTTCGGTAGCTTGACATGCCTGCAAAGTAACAGTAAAAACATGATTAGTCTCTACCATTCCACATAATAGTTCAAATGGTTCGTCCATCCCAACTATATTAACATCTTCTTCATCAGGAAACATGATATTTTTCTTATCAATTTCATCCTGGATTTTATTTCTAAAAGCAATGCATTTAGAAGTGTCATGAGTTACTACATCATGCCATTTACAGTATTTTTTACCCTTAACACTAGAGGAAAAAAACCCAAGGGCTGCGGTCAAAAGGGGCCCAAGGGCTGCGTTTTTTGACCGCAGCCATTGGACTAGCAGCCCTTGGCATTTAGGAAGGGTTGCGGTTAAAAACCGCAGCCCTTAGCGCGTTAAGGGTTGCGGTCAAGTAAAAAACCGCAGCCCTTGTGACCCAAAAAAAATAAAAAAAAAAATTTTTTTTTTAGCCCAAAATGATCCCGAAGAATTATATATATAGAAAAGTATCATTTTTCATTGCAAATTCTATTTTTATACAAATATATAGGAAGTTACAAAAATATGGTACTGGAATTCAATTTGACAGCTTCATATTTTCTCTTGAGGAGCAGCATCCTCTTGTACATCCCATCCAGCTTAATTTCCAAACTCCTGTATTTCTTATTAACCTGAAAACATATGGACGCCGTTAGACTCAACTTTATACTGAAATGAATATTAATGAGCAGGAGATGGCAGTTTGAAGACAACACATGTTGCTGAATTGAATTCATTAACCTATTTTAGGAACTCATTAAAACATGAGTTGTTATCTTATTCCCAAGAGTCTTGTTATCCAAACACAAAGGAATTAAAAAATATTAACTCAGAAGGCAAATCACTTTTCATACACTAAATATAAAGGGAAAGGGGGGTGGGGGAGGTGAGAAGAAGTTGATTAATAGAAGTTCGACCAACATCACAAATTAAAATATGTTTGTTCGGCCACAAGTTTACGAGAGATACTCGAGAGATGTAAATCACTCGATCAAAGGAATAACCAATTGCACTCAATAAGGTCAAGAATTTGCGTAACATTAGATCTAACTATTTCGGGTGGCGGTTTCTTTAGTAGATGATGAACAACGAGTGAGACCGAAGAACATTAGCCAAACAACTCCCAAATTCCTAGCTAGTCGAAGATCGATTCATTAGATCTCTTTGCAAACACCCTTCATATCCCGATGTACCATTTGCATCTTAGTTGTGCATTTTCTGAACCGGCTACGTTTGAAAATCAACTTAGAGAGATTGATGAAATAAAAGAACAAACACATGCATGTTAATAGGACCTAGTAATCGACTCGGCACGGGAAGCGGATACGAATGATATTAGCACTAGCACGAGAAGAACGAAAAAAAAAGCAGATCAATGGAGGGAGGGGTGTGCTCCTCAAAAACATAAAAAAGGTTGAATTTTGATACAGTATCCCTACTTTGCAGCGAGAGACTTAGAGTTCGGACAATGAATAGGGGACTTTTATGAACAGGTAATATTTCGGAGAAAACGGGAACAATGCCACAATAGGGAGGCGAGAAGATGATGTAGATGATCACTCTCAATAAAAGCCGGTATTCTACAACTCACATTAATGGAAACGACAACGAAAAGAAAGAAGGCTGGCCCCTACAACAATAAGCAACTTCCAAATCATTGGACTCGGATCGGTAATAGAAGGTCTTAAGTTTATTTTAAAACTCAAGCAAGAACACAATCTATCTCACAGCAATGCCGGTGCTTTCGTGCCTTGTCCTTTACCAACTTCCCTCTCGTCACCAAACCCCGATGTTGCCCGCCACATGTCATATAAGAACTCCCGATGTGAAAAACGGACTAATAACTAATTTTTGAAGAGAACTGTCAATGCATATTTACAATCTATAATGGACAACTATTGCGGATGGAAAGGTTACGCCGGTAGCTTAATTGCAAATCGAAAAGGCCAAGTCATATACTCAAAATCGAATTTTGACCACCCTTCTCGAGATATTTAGCAAAGAAAGAAAAAAAGAGCACATTGTTAGATAAAGAGATCAAAGTACCTTCCACTTGATTTTATTCCCTTGGCAAGAAATTCGGCATTCACTTCCTTGGAACAACTTGTACATTGCTCAAGAGTAGGGTTGTTGCTATGCCGGAACCCATTAAACCCCCACCAATAACAAAGAACTTTCTTCATACGTCTTGGTTTCGGTCCAACATCGAAACTTGTACATTGCTCAAGAGTAGGGCCGTTGTTATGCATGCCAAGACCTTTGGCGGTATCCGTTAGGACTAGCTCTTTGAAAACTTTTGCCTCTGTAGTGGAACTTCTCGGATCATGTTTATGTTGTAAAAACAATCATAAGCATTCAAAAATTCACAAAAGAATACCTTTAATACCCAAAGCATAGCCCCCATGTATTATACCCTCCTCGATAACATCAAGACAAGCTAGATCTTTGAGGCATGTTTCGACGATGCTGTTTTTGCCTTTTTGTCTTGCTATCATCGGGAATTCATGAGATTCGGAGAGGGAACCTAGCTTGTCCGTCATGTGGAGGGAGCGTACCGGGAGGTTTCCTCCCCCCTCGCAATATCTAAAGCCCACATGCGTGATACTTTTAGCAACTCTTGAGGTGGTACAACAAACATCAATGAGGCCAAACTTCAATCCTTCCTCAAACGTTATTGGTTTTGATGACTTTAAAATTATATCGGACCACGAGAGAAAGTCACAAAATATACAAGTTAGAGTTTGACCATAAGAAAGTTTCATTCTTACCAATCTTGTATAAGAAAGCTGGATGTAAAACATAAATCATCAATTCAAGCAAGAAACTGATGCATTTGTGTCTGCGGATAGGAAAGAGTTAAAATTTCGTCCATTTCCTAATACTTTAGACTTTAGTAACTTAAGGCTTTTATATTATCATTATGCCGGTTTGACCCTTCCTAATACTCTCATCTTCAATGGTTGAGTACTTGTGTGAAATAGCGGTGAAACTAAACCAACTTGATTACAAATATTAATAGATCATATACCCTAAAAACATTTTTTTGAATTAAACATCAAAACTACAAAGTATAGTTTTAAAGAGCTACATGTTGCTATCAATTGTTATTGACCAAGGACTTCCACGGAAAGTTTTCAAACTTAATCGCATGTGAGGCGCCGATACGGCGATAACTCCTCCCGAAGAAACCACTCTATAAGCTACGGTTTTGAGATGGTAATCCGTTTTATCAACGGATGCTTTGTCGGTTCATGCAATAATTGCAAAATGGTAAGTACAAAACATAAGAGGTCTCATGTTCTTTCAAACAATGTACAACTATTGAGTGCGTCGGCACTCACCACGGCTCATTCTCTAGATAGTTATGTATCCTGCTACCTGTCTCCACAACAACTAATTTGAGGGGAAAAATAAACAAACTAGTCAAGTGCATAGATGGACTGCGTTTCTAATGAATCATTTTTCCGAAACAAATAATTAAAATGAGAATCAATCCCGATTTATAAACTTGGATGCACTAGCTTGAATACCAACCAAAGATAATGAAAAGCTTAAGACTTATCACAATTACATCAATAATAATGTCAAAGAAAAAGCAATATCTATCTCAATGAGACGGATTTGCATGTTACGATTTAGAATAGAGATTATGCTCAATCTAATGATAAACCGAAATCGCTTTCCTGCATGCATGCACCTTATGATGAGGTATTCTCACAAGAAAATAGATAAGCAAAAACAAGGCTTACCAACATCATCTCAACGGCCTTTTTTAGACCAACAAGCACGGGAAGACATTGTGTCCCCTGTATAAATGTCCACGATTATTGTAAAAACCAACTTTAGTAGGAGGGTGCAATTCAAAAGGCAACTCTAACTCACCTCCAAAACCCGGCATAACTCCAAGTGATAGCTCGGGCAAACCAAGTTGCGCTTTCGGTGCGGAAATGCGTGCATGACATCCCTTGAGACAAGTACAAAAAATTTGGGAAGGAACTAAAGGGAAAAAGCGACAATATTGACACGCACTCCACCCCCCAAATTAAATGTCTCGCTTCCTAGTTCTTATTTTGGACCACCACAATATAGTCATTCAAATTTTTTTGCTTAATCCAATCCTTTTTGGCTTTCTCCACGCTATTTATTAAGATTAATCCCATTTGCAAATGATAAATGAGACATTAAAATTAGGACAGAGGTAGATTTACAAAAGAAGGGGTGAGAGGAAAATGGCACGAACCATAGCCAATTCTAAGCCACCCCCAAGTGCAAGTCCTTGAATGGCAAGAATGACGGCTTTCGTGAATCTAAAGTCGGTAAAACCAATATTACCATTACCACCTTTGCACCACATTCAACATCATTTCTATAAAAATGCTTTTCGTATGATACTCCAAAAAAAAAAAAAAACATGATTGTTTTTTGGCAATTACCTTCGATTGTGCCGAACAAATCAAGCGATACATCCCAGCAACAAAGATACATCCCCTGCCAAACCAAGTATCGTCATGTTAACTTTCATAACCAATCTAATCTAATACAAAAAACTTCCACAGACATGAGCAATCAAGTAAGTTTGTTTTACCAATTTTGTGAACTTTACGAAAGACATTGATGTCAAAACCGCTGAAAACCTCCCACTCTCACCTATAATGAGCAGTAAACACATGATCATCGACTCAAAACAGTAATTACGTAACATTCAACCGACAAAATACGGTAAGATCAAGTAAAATCTCAAACCCTAGAAGAATCGAAAAGCTTCCTTCATCCTCATTTTCGAGGTAAATCAATATAATTATATAAATTCGAGCGGCTACTTGATAACTCAATTAAATCGCAAAATCAAATCGGTTACTACATAACAATTTACAATTGAAAAACTTACAATACACAATATCAATGATCAAATGATTTCCATCTTACCAGGTGATAACGATAGCTTTAACATCATTTCTCTTCAAAGATTCATCATATAACTCTTTTAATCCGTCAATTACTACAAAAGAAAATTAAGAAACAAACAAATATATATAATTCGCAGGTTGAAAATTAAAAAATACACGGAATTCGATTACGGAAAATTAAAAACTAACATGGAATCGCCAAGGAATTAACAGGAGGATTGGAAAGAGTGATAAGAGCAAATCCATCGTTTCCGACCTCCATTGAACCTCGAGGTTTCGCCATTTTTACACTTTGAAATTAGGTAATTTTCTTCGGAGATTTTGCGAGAGAGAGTAGAACATGATTTATCGAGTAATGAGATCGGCACGGCGAGCGCCGGGAAGGAGGTGGAGCACGGCGGGCGAAGGGGAGGTAGCGCGGCGGGCGAAGAGAAAGAAACGGGGTGGGGGAGAAGAAGAGAGGTAGGGTTTGGGTGAGTACACACGAGTCACGACCCTTTGGAGAGAGAAAATGAGAGAGGTGAGTAACGTGGGTGGGGTTGGGAATGAATAAACGTGGATTAAACAAGGCCCAAGAGGCTGCGGTTAGCCCAAAACCGCAGGTCCTTAAGTGTGAAGGGCTGCGGTTTTGGGCTAACCGCAGCCCTTTAGCTTGAAGGGATGCGGTTTTGGGCTAACCGCAGCCCTTTAGCGTGAAGGGCTGCGGTTTTCGGCTAACCGCAGCCCTTGCCTTTTTTTCCACTAGTGTAACTTCCTCAGCAGTTCTTACTTTATGCCTTCCTATCAGTTTTATCTTTTTGTTAGATAATAACCAGTCGAAAATAGCATTAGATTTCTTAGCATCAAAAGTATATTTCCTCTTTTGTTCAGACTTCATATCTTTTGGCGCCAGAAATTCTCTCTTCTCTAGAGGAGTACACTTATAAGGTACTCCTTGAATGATTTCTGCCACGTCCACTTCTTGTGCAGTTTCAAAATGGAAGGGTTCGTCATTCTGGGCAAAGAAGTTATGGTGTCTTGCTGCGCTTTCAGCCTGTAGGTTCCTTTCATACCTCACAGCCAATTCTGCTAATTCAACAAAATCGCTAAAAGCATGACTATCGAACCTTTTTCGAAACTAAATTAACATTCCCTCTTGAGTCATTTGTACAAATTCTCTTTCAGGGATGCTTACATGACACCTGATCTTGGCCATTTTGAATCTAGATAGGTAGTCTTCTATAGACTCTCCTAACTTTTGTTGGATTCTAGCCAAATCACTTAAACTCACCCCGGGCTCAGTGCATGCAAAATGATTTGTAAATTGCACCTGCATGTCTTGCCATGAGTGAATGGAATTTGGCGGTAAATTAGTATACCACCAAAAAGCAGTCTCAGTAAGAGACATGGAGAACATTCTAAATTTTAAGAAATCATTGTCAGCTGCCTCCCTGCACTGACAATTGAACCTAACTAAATGCTCTTCGGCAGAAATTCTATCATTGCCTGAAAATAAGGTAAAGTCAGGTATCTTAAACATTCTAGGAAATGGATTGGCTTTATCAATCCATTCAGGGTAAGGTTTTTGACCAATTTGCCTCTGATTTTTCCTAGAAGAATCCCTTACTAGTCTTTGGACTAGCGCCTCAACTTGTGCTGCCAATTGATCCTGATGCATTTGTATTCCTGGATATCCCATGTTCCCATTTCCCATGCTTCCCGTGTGATCATATACAGGATTGGGGTTAGGATTGAAAGGTTGATTTTGATAACCTCCCATAGGAGTCTCCTGGTATTGCATAAAAGTAGGATTGGTTGCACCTTGCGCCATTTGCGGTGGGAATGTTTGCCCATTTATGGGCATCCTCTGTTGACGAGCGCCAGTTGCTTGGGCAAATGGAGCTTGGGGTTGATTATACCCCAGGGTATTCCCATAATGCGACGTACCAGCCATATTTGGTTGGTTCTGAGGCGTGTAACCATAGGGTAAAGAAGGACTTCCAGCCACATTTTGCTGGTTGAAAGGTGCATACGCATACGGTATACTATTGTTATTTGTAACAAAAGCATCCTGCCTTTGTCCTCCCTGTGATGGTCCAGATTGATGTGTGTTGTCACCAATTTGTCCACCACCCATGGAAAACGAAGGTTGGTGATGTCCTGACGCCTGGTGCCAGCCTGGCTCCACGCCCGCTGCCATTTCACCACTTCTCCTAACGTTCCCATGATTACCCTCTCCATGACTCAAGGGTATGGCCCTTGTTTGGTGTGCATGAGAGGAAGTTTGTGGATCGCCTGAAATAAGTATATCTCTATTTTCAGGGTGGGAGAGATGTACCCTCGGAGGGTAACCTAGTGGAGGAACATCTGGCTCTATCCCAGGATTTCCTCTTGCTATATTCAATGGGACCTCTTCTAAGGCCTTAACTAATTTCTCATTTAACTGATAGTGTTTTTCGACTAGTGGTTCTAGACGAGTAATTACTTCAGTGGCAAGAGATGTCGACAATGCCGTGAAAGTTGCACTCATAGTATCATTGATATCTACAAGTATTCTGTCGATCTGCCTAGAGTTGATATCTCTATTCTCCTCACTTATCCTTTGGAGGATATCTGTGAAGACCCTGGCAGATTCGTGGGCTAGAGTCCTATAATTGGAGTCAAAATATTGTCTCTGACTCTCTCTGGCTTCTAACAGTAACTTCTTTACTATTTCTGTAAACTTTCCATACATTTGTTGTACAAGTCCACGACCAGTATTACTTGGAGATGAACTTTCTCTTTGTGGGGTCTCTCCAATTGACTCTTCATGAGTATGGTGATCTGATTCACCATTGTTACTATACCCTGCGCCCTATTTTCCGGAGGAGTTGAATAACTTATTTCCATGTTTTGGAAACTTATTCCCTCTTGAGCAACTTCCTTATTCTTTTTAGAACGTGTATCCGGCATTTTCTTAAAAGCAACCGTTTTTATTTTACAGTTGGTTTTTCAAAAGTATAAAGAAGAAAGTTCACAATGTGTTTATGAATCTTCTTCGATCTCCCACTGTGGTCGCCAAAAAACATGTTGGTGCAAAATCAATTGGTTGACTTTGCAAGCAAGTCAATGCACACCCAGTAGTTTGGTACTGAATGTCACGGGAGACTTAGCCCCTGGGGGTTACCGGTTTTAATTAGATAAAATCTTGCTAACGTACTTTGTTGCAATTTAATTTAGGATTAAATCACAACGCCTAATAAATTCAGGCGAAATGCAATAAATAGAGCAAACAATAATTAATCTATTAATTAAAGCACAACATTCCCATACATGCCATAAACTTTTAGGAAAGAATTTTACAACACATAGGGGAAAAAGCCAGGCTGGACAACTAAAGGGAAGACACGAAGGGAGTTACCTCCATGGTTCCTTGCTTCAATCGGAGAATTACAGGATTCGTCGCCAAAACATGTTCTACGTCTAAGGACTAAACTATAACCCCAGAAGGGGGTTGGCTAGGCTAGAGCTAGGCTACGCTAAGAAAAGAGTAATTTGCAAGTTGTTTTGTGTGTTGTTGTTTTGTCGTTTGATGATCGCTCTTCTATTTATAGAGAAGCATGATGCGTAACTTCCGTGCTTACTTGGAGGGAAAATATTTGAATCATCTTTGATTCAAACCTTCAACCGTTTTCTGGCGCTGAACAACTGTAGCCTTACACGTTCTTCCTTATGTGGATTCGTCTAATGATTGCTCTTTAACCACTCGTACGCTTATCATTCTTGACTTTCATCTCCTGATGGTCTTGGCAATACCCTCTTATTGACTTTGACTTGTGTTGACTTTATCCACTGGGCTTCATACTCTTGTTGGGCTTTCGTGTTAAAACCAAATTAAACCTTCTGAGATCTAATACAATGTACCATGATAAATGCCATTGGGCATCTAAAAATGGTAGTAACAGGCGGTGAGCTTTAGAGAGGTCCTTCATGCCTTGTAATAAGTTATCTGAGTCAATCCATATTATAATTCTTTCCAGCTTGTTCCCCTTAATGCCTTGAAGTCCTTTGAGTAAAGCTCCAGCTTCTGCTTGAAGAGGTGAACTAGCGAACAATTTTCCTTTGTCACTCATTATGATTCTATTTCCTTCGCAAAGGACCCAACCAAACGCCGCAATCGCACTTCTTCCCGCTTCTTGGTCAACAAGTTTCCACGCTCCATCAACTATTAAAATTTTTGAGTATAAATCTTGACCCCAATTTTTTTTTATTGTAGTTTCTTGCTTGAAAATTTTGTCTCGTGGCCCAGAAGTCTTCAAGTCTTTGGGTTGAATGTTTGTACCGAACGTATTATACCATCTATTTCTCCATCTATCAACTGAAACCAGAATGTCTTGAGTGTTTTGGGGGTTTAAATCTTTGAAAATGATTTTATTTCGAACCATCCAAATGCACCAAAAGATAGCCAAATGATTTTTATTTGAGGATAAAATAGGGGTTTTAATATTTTGGTTCCTACCCTCTTCACATATATAAGAGAGATTATCAACGAAGAAAGCAAACCCTTTTCTCTCTATCAGTTCTCTCGTTGTCCCATAGAGTACCAGTGACCGTTGACCTCCCGGAAACCGTCACCTTCCGGTAAACGGCTTGTAAATCTGCGCTGCTGCTATCCTTTGTGCCTTTCGCTTTCTTCCTTAATTCTTCGGCTCTTCGCTCTTACAGGTTAGCTCTCTCATCCCCATTATAAATTTGGGTCTCTAAATCTTGAAACTTTAACGTTTAATTGTTTATAATTTGATTGAATTTTGGTTTTAAAACCTGAAACATTAATGCTTAATTTTTTGTAATTTGATTGAATTTTGGTTTTAAAACTTGAAACTTTAATGGTTAATTTTTTTTTAATAGAATTTGATTGCATTCTGGTTTTAAAGCTTGAATCTTTAATGGTTACCTTTTTATAATTTCATTGAATTTTGGTTTTAAAGCTTCAAACTTTAGTGGGTGATTGTTTATCAATTTGATTGAATTTTGGTTTAACCTATTTTTCAGTGATCAATAAGTCATAGTCTTGATCAAATTTTATTATTTTATTTTTTATCTTTGATTAATCGTTCTTTTTTGTTTATCAATTTATTGAATTTTCATTTAACATGACAATGTTACCCGACTTTGCTATATTGGCTTACACGCCCTGTTTTACAAACCAGATTAGCAAATTCGCTGTTAATCATAAGATGAATTGATGGTGCATGGATGTTTTTTTCCATCTTGCGGTGGAGAGAGAAAACTAGATTAGTAGGGCATTTTTTGTGGTGTTGATGGGAGTTTTTATACGTAAACTTTATGCATAGATTATGCCATCTTAATGTTGACCGTTTTCTTTGATTATGCAGTCTGAAGTTCCCATTTCCCAATCAGATGGCACAATCTTTGATTGACGTTTTCTCTGTCACTATCTTCCCAAATTGCTTGCCTAGTGAAGTTTATGGTAATATTGTAGTTTTTGACGAAAGTAATTCTGAACAAACTCATAAACTTCCTGAGGTCTTCTCTGAAATTAGTCAAGTCTTATTGCTCAAGGGTCTTGACATTGTATTGTCGATGCCAAAACCTGTGATGTCTATAGTTCTCAGGGACAAAGCTCATAATCATGCTTTTATTGCCAATGGAGTTGTTCATTTTGAGAATAAAACAAGCAATGACTATGAAGAAATCAAGTCCTCCCTAGTCGCGGGAGATTGTGGACACGCCATTGTGAACTACATTGCACTGGCATCTGCACATGTGGCTCAGATATGTATCGAACTCAAAAACTATGATGCTAGTTCTTCTAGGAGGATTCCCGCTTTTGGAAGTATTGTTGCTCGCTATGGCAAGACTTATGGACGCATAACCTGTGATACTTCAACAGAATTTCTCTCGACAACGCTCTTGAAGTCTGAAGATACCGTCAAATCAGTCTATACCACTTTTCTCTGATGGAGAACGTCAATTTCTACAGCTCGAAAGACGTCTAGTGGCTGTTCCTGCATATTCGTCTTTGGTAGTTGAAGCAAATTTAAGGGAGAGTTTTACAAAAAAGCACTTTTTTTATGGCACTGCTGTAAAGGTGGCCTCAAAGGGGTACGCGCGTTCGAGTATTTATGATGTAGATAAAATTTATAGGTCTGATTTAAATCATGAAAATGCTACTTTGTATGTTTCATTGCTTGAACCTTTTCGGCTTCAACACTCATACCACAAAGCCAGGTTATGTCGTTTGTCTAAGATGCCATATGTTGGATTCCCTGGAGGACATCTACTGGAAGTGTTTTCTGTTTTCATTGGTCGGGACAATGATGATGATTTGAGTGTCTCAGGTTTGATCACTGTTAATCACGAGAGAAGAGCACTTGTTATATTCAACAGAGATGACAAGAATCCTGATAGATTGTTGGATGCTAGGAAGTTGTTATCTATCACTGGTCCTTCTAGTCCTTCTGAGTTTATGTATGCCTATGAATATTTTGACATCACTGTGGAACTAAAGGATGCTGATGACCGTCTCTTGATCAAGCAGGGATGTCTGGATTATGACGGAATCACAAATTTTAATCCTGAATTTGCATATGACAGGCCCTTTTGTGCTGTGATGCAAGGTGAGCGTGGTTATTGTGCGATTCACTACACAAACTTTAATAGGGCTGAAAGGATGGCAGTGAATTGTGATTTATTGTGCAAGGGTATTGATGTTGCCGGATATTATGGTAGGATTGTTGCTTGGTCCGACTTTTTTGACTATGCAAGCGACTACGACAAGAAATATTATCGGAGAATTTTATTTGACAAGCCTGAAGATGATGTAGATATCCTAGAGGAAGTTGTTTCTAAGAAGACAAAATATGACATTCCAGATGATAAGGTGATAGAAGTAAAATTATCCAGATCATATCTTGCTCTGCCAGTTGGTAGCATATTGTATATCGAGGTAAACTTGTATGCCGGTTCCAATAAGGGAAGAGGTCTGCTTGAACACTTGCGGGATACGTTACAATTTCAACTTGGTGATGATTCTCTGAAGATAATTCGAGAAAATATTATGACATTTTACTTCACATGGAAAGAATCCAAGGTTGAGGCCTTTTCGGTTGCTAAGTGCATTCATGTCTACTCCTTTTCTAGGTTAATCACCCTCCTCTCTCCCCTCTCCCCTTCCCCTCTCCCCTCCCTCCTAAAAGACCCTAATCTTTCTCATCCAGATTATCTTTTAGTTTTCGTTGCTTTTGTTATTAATTTAATGATACTCTATTTTCTCTCTTTTTTAGAGTTTTTACCCAATTCTTGGTTATTTCTCTCATTCAGAGAAATATTATGACATCTTACTTCACGTGGAAAGAATCCAACATTGAGGCATTTCCTCATGGTTATGGCCAATGGGTGGGTTGGGCGAGTTGGGAAGCAACCATGAGCAAAAAAGGTCGACCCTGAATTTACCCATGTCATGAGTACGGAGGGCTAGGCAAGCTAATCCAATGCAAGTTGTTAACGGGTCGAATGGGTTCAGAGGCCTGATGAGTCCAATATTTTCTTAAAAGAATAGGTTGAATTAGAATGGCCATGTGGATTAGGTTATATGGGTTAATTAGCTAGATAGGCTTTCTTGGGCCAACTTTTATTTTTGAATTGTGGATCAATTTATGCTCAAATTGAACTAGGCCAATGATTTGGCTCGGATTTGGATGGGTTGGGTTGGGTTAGGTTGGTCCACTTACCATCACTAGTTCCAGGGCCGTCTCAAACAATTCATATACCAGTTTTGTGTTGTTATAAGCACACTAGAGGAAAAAAGTCCAAGGGCTGCGGTCAAAAAGGGCCCAAGGGCTGCGCATTTTGACCGCAGCAATTAGACTAGCAGCCCTTGGTATTTAGGAAGGGCTGCGGTTGTTAACCGCAGCCCTTAGCGCGTTAAGGGTTGCGGTCAAGGCAAAAACCGCAGCCCTTGTTGGGTTAAGGGGCTGCGGTTTTGGCCCTTAACCGCACCCTTAACCCAACAAGGGCTGCGGTTTTTGCCTTGACCGCAGCCCTTGTGACCCAAAAAAATTAAATTTTTTTTTTTTACATTTTTTTGTTCTAAAATGTTCCCAAACAGTTATATATATATAAAAGTATCACTTTTCATTGCAAATTATGTTTTTTACACAATTATACAATACATTACATGTGTAGAGAATATACTCCAAAAATAGATTACCCCTCTTTTCATCCTCACTCCCTTCTTCAACATACTCCAATTTTACAGGCCTGAAAGTGTGGTTGTCCATCAAGCCCGATATGCGAGAGTTACCAGCCCGTTACAGTCGAACCCCTTGAGTTTGGTGACCCATGGTGGAGTGTAGTCATCAAGATGAACCAAGTGTAGACAGGACTTTTTGGTATTCATTCAAAAACAAATCCAATAACAGCATCATTTAAATCGAAGTACTATAAATATTAGGATTTTTTAACTAGAATAATACAAACTTTGGCCCGTTCTCTCGCAATAATACAAACTTTTGATTATTTTTTAATAATACAAACTTTAGGCCAAAATTCCTCCAGTAGGTCAATGTGACCTTTAACCTGTAAAATAGGTTAAATCTTTTTCTCTCTCCTCTCCCTCCCACAACCAACTGAACCACCCCTAACCCACCGCCCCTCCCACCAAGAAACCACCCCCCCCCGCGACCACCATAACAGGCAACCCCAAATCCCGAAGCCACCCCCGAGTCTCCCGTAACCCCACCCGTAACCCCGAAGCCACCTGAACCACCCCTGATCCCACCAGCCCTGAAACCACCCCTGAAACACCACCCGTAACCACCCCTGAACCACCTTTGCGCAGGATGGATGTAGTCAACACTTCCTAATACAGTATTAGTAGAGGTGATCATTTGCGGGCTTGGGCGGGTTGCAGTCCAAGCCCTTTTATGCGGGCTTAACTACTTGTCCATGACCCACCCAATAAACGGGCGGGCTTGTCCGCGGGCCTAACGGGTCTATTAATACTTTTATTTTATTTTTTCAAATAAGTCTACTTAATTTCCTTTACTATCTATAGATTAAAACATAATTTTGGTTAAAATAGAAAAAAAAGTTGATAATCACAATGTAAGATAAAGAGAAGTGAAAAAATTTCGTTACAAAAATGTTAGAGGACGACAAATTATCAACAAATTAAGTTGTAAAGGTAAGAATAAAGATAATTATGTGTTACCAAAGCTATATTAGTGCAAATAAACTATATATTCCAAAAGATAAATCACCACTAAATTACTAAGATTAAAAAATTACATTTCATAGAAAATAGATATTATGATAAACGGGTCGGGCGGGCTTGCCCGTGATATATTTAACGTTGTCCATATCCGCCCATTAATATTAGCGGGCTGGGCTTAGCCCGCTCATTTAGAATTTTTTTCCAAAGTTTGTTGTCCAAACCCGCAACTTTAGCAGGCCGTCCCGTCCGTGAACAGCTCTAAGCAGTAGGATCAACAGTTGGAGTAGTTATGTTTCAACACTCTTCAATTTCACCAAATCAACAACGAATTCTACACAATCAATCAACTTCGAGCAATTTGCTAAGCAATCAACCTCAAACAACTATTCTTCAACAACAAGAATCAATTCTCAAATTTCTGTAAAACCTCAAACGACAATTCTTCAACAACAATAGATTAACCTCAAACAATTTCACAAACTCGATCAATCTCCAATTCACAGAGAGAACACCTCCAGAGTTCCAGTAACAACAAGAATTATGGAAGAAAACTTGAAAAACACCTCCAAAATTCCAATAACAGCAATAATTATGAAAGAAAAAACTTGTAATCAAGCAATTACGTCGAACAGAATAGAAACATATAAACTCACAAGGAAATCATTACTGAACTTATAGAACCAATGGCAAAATGAACAACATCAAGAAAATCCAGAAACAAAGTAGTTCTGCAATTTTGTGCGGAATTAATCACAGGATCTTCGTGGTTCAGCTGTGATACCGTGTTATAATCAATGATTTGAATATATTTGATCAAGTATCAACTAACATTGTGGAAGTAACTCTAAACAAAGCTTTCAAGCTTTTATTGAGAGAAGAGAATCTTCATTATAACATAATGATGAGAGAATGAAATCTAATGAGTAAAATCCATTACAAGAAGAGTATTTATAGCTTAGCTAATAGCTGAACAGGTTGCCAGCATGGCAAGCTCATAACAAAAAAGAGAGCAGTTAGTTAGAAACTAACTTGTTGAGGAAGCTAACTCTTGGATTCTGTTATAACCATATAGTCTTTAAATTTCTATGTTTCATGAGCCTGTTAACTTCTAAAAGCATGCAATTATGCAAATTATAAATTCAGGCTTGTTTTTGTGTACTTCCGCGATTTTGCTGCTTGAACTTTCGTCAAAAAAGAATCAACCCGAAAAAGCAAGGATTCAAAGGAACATAAAGAGATTGGTGTGGGTATTAACGGCGACCGTGGCCATTTGCATGTAGCACTCCTGGTGGAGGAGCTAAGAGAGGGGGGGATAAGAAAGGAAACTGGAAGAGATTCCATGGTGACGGTGAATATGGTATTTGCAAATTAAATATTAACATGCAGGCATCTTTCTTCCCCAGAACCATCCTCTCCAGTATTGCTAAAGTCTGCATAGGGGCGGGGCTACCATTATCGGGCCCTACTCAAATTCTTATACTTAGGGCCCTTGACTTATATGGAAAAAAAAATTCACAAATTTTTTAACCAAAAACTTCGATTCAATTTTAACCTTTAGTCTCCTACAACCTTATACAAACAAAACAATTAAAGTTTCATTTTTTATCAACCAGAATAAAAGATTAATTGACAAGAATTATTTCATGTAATTTTTTTTTGATAATTTGGTTTATTTTATTAATCAGCCAAAAGGCTTTGAGATACAAACAATTTTCAACCCCCTAGCAAGGAGAGTGAACAATGGAAACATGAAGTTAAAATGCAGTGGCTACAAATCCACACTCCTTCAACAGCTTCATGGGCATCCCACACAAAATACCCACCATTGACATCATTAGAAAACAAAGAAAGATATAGCGACAAGGAATAATCCTTGCACACAACAACATTTCAGAAACTAAATTATTTCATGTAATATAAAATTGAAACATATAAAGATGTAAAATTACCTTTGAAGAAATATATTTGACTTACTTGCTATAGTTGCGCAATTTTCCATTCTTCGACTATAAGTTTCCCCCCTAAAAAACTGTAAATTATATTTTGGGAACGAGTAGATAATATTAATGGAATTTGGGATTAACAGTAGATAATTTGGGTTTTGGAAATGAAGAACCGAAGAAGGAAGACCAAAAGAATGTAGATGAATATGGAGAATTGAGGAATTTAATTCATGGAGCATTGTACGAGACAAGGCAATTAATGAATTGTCTCGTAAATGCTATACTGCGTTTGAAGGAGGAAAAAAAAAGAGAAAGTGAATGTGATTGTGGGTGACTTTTGGCTGTCAAAAATAAAAAGAGGGGATCTTGTGTATTCTCTAGGATTTGAACCCTGTATCCAAGGTTAAAAAAGCTCATTATCTTACCAACTCCTCCATATCGATTTGTTTCTAATATATTTACGATAAGTGTTTAAATATAAAATTTCGGGGCCCTCTAATAGGGGCCCTATGCGGTCGCCCAACCCGCAAGGGGGCAAGAACCGCCCCTGTGTGCAATGACTTTCTTTGGGGAGACACGGATGATCACAAATGCCTCCATTTAGTGGACAGACAAACAACCTTCTATTCTAAAGACCAAGGAGGGTTGGGAATAAGGAACCAAAAAGCTTTGAATAGGGCAGCTATGGCCAAATTAGGGTGGAAGCTTTGTCATGGGCCCGATAGTCCTGCGAAAAAATGCATTTTTTCTAAATATGTTCATGCAAGTCACATCACTAAATTCAAGTACGGTCACATGTGTGGAAGGGTATAGGGCAAGGTTGGGGTCTTTTGACCAAAGATAGCAATTGGGTGTTGGGGGATGGGGCATCAATTAACTTTTGGACCGACAATTGGTTAGGGATAGGGCCCATACGAGGCCTAATTACAGGCCCTTTGCAGCCTAGTGTTGAAAACCTTAAGCTAAGACACATCATTAGAGACAATTCGTGGAACCTCCAACGGATCCCTATGGAAGCGCCATCATCACTTATTGATAGGATCATGGCCATTACGATCGAGGAAAATTCATCTTCACCGGATTTCCCCACCTCACACCTTGTCTCCCCTAAAGGATTTTCAACCTCTTTGGCTTACAAGTGTAGTCTAGAGGAGAGTATGCCTCCCCCCCTCGAAGCTAACATTTACAAGGTTTGGAGGGCCCATATCCCCCCCCAAAGATCAAGTTCTTCCTTTGGCTAGCGTGGCGAGACCGCCTTCCCCACAAAAATCTCTTGTTCATTAGAAAAATCGTTCTCCTTCCTACATGTCCGTGCTGTCCACATCCTTAGTTCATCATACCTCTATGCAAACATGGCTTGATCTCTCCCCGGACCCTCAACTCTTAGATGGAAGCCTCCCAATTTGGCTAGAAAAGAACCTAGTGAGTAATACTTTAGTCCATGGCCTCCATTGGAGGGATTTATTCCCTTGGGTGTGCTTTGAGTTATGGAAAGCCCGAAACCTTGTGGTTTTTGAGGGCACACCGGTAGCCCAAGCCTCACATATTACTTTCCTTACACGTAAGCAGGCGAGTGAATTTATCAACCTCACATCCAAACCCCCTACTGAACCACCCCTAATGATCACCCCTAGCCCATGGTAATATCCCCCTCAATGTGTTGTCGGACCATAGGGACCCTACCCATAATATCTATATTGATGCTTCATTTACCAATATTTTGGACCCGGTTGGGTTGGGTGGCATGATCAGAGATCCTCAAGGTCTTTGGGTTCTTGGTTTCTGCAAAATGACATATGCTAAGAATCCTTTGAGTGTTGAGCTACTTGGTATTAGGGAAGGATTCCAGCTTACGTTGGAGCACAATTTTCTGCATTGCATTTTATACATTGATTGTTTGCAGGCAGCGCAGAGTATTCAGGAGGATGGACTCCAGACTAACCCGTGTATAAACATTCTTAATGAGTGCAGGGAGCTGTGCCGGCGGTTCAACAAGATTGACATTGTCCACATGCCTAGGAGAAACAACCGGACGGCGGACCTATTAGCCAAGGAGGCTAGGAAGCTAGAGGATTGCATAAATGTAACTAGGAGATTCCCCATCCCCCCTATTTTTTGCATAAACGCATACCTCTCGGATTGTAATAACTCTTAAGTTTTTTCGCCCTTTTCACCGAAAAAAAATAATTAAATATTAATTGAAAAATGATGTAATATTTAATTTAAATGTACGGTTAAGATTAGATATCATAGATTAATGGTACATATTTCACATATTAGCGTGGTGATTAGCAGTGGTTGACATTCATTGAAGAATTTTGCAAAGAATTTTGCAATCATCATCCTAAGATTTACTTAATTATTATGAGCGCTCACCATCAAAAAATATCTTATTATGAGCGCTAAACTGAAATATTGAAATAGAGGCCTCGCTACAACGTTAATGATCACTAGTGATTAGGCTAGCTAATCACACTGAAGGATATTATACACACACTCCAAGCTAATTAAGTCTCTAACTGCATTCTAAGTATGAAAGAATATAGAACCATCAAAAGTAGAATATTTGTTAGTCTAGTAACTTAACTCTAACTGCTTTCTGGTAATTAACGCATTATAATTAATGGATTATCTAGGAAGCTCCTACTACTACAGTTTAAAGTTGATGGTTTTATATGTTTTTTAATATGTAAGAATAAAAATATGGGAGAACAATTTCACGATCAAAAGTTTTACTACTACGTTTGAAAAGTTAGTATTAAAGTGTAGGAATTTAGATGCTTAATGCGGAAAACGAGTATCACATACTCAAACATCTAACACCAAGATCTTTGCATAAATTAACATGAATCAACTAAGAGTGTAGAATATACCTCTTGATGCGTGAATTCCACTTCCACTTCGAGCCTTCTAGTGGAGATCCTTTAGAACGTCAATCGTCGTTCCTCTAGTGTTGGTCCACGAACAACCCTTAGATCACCACGTATGCTAGTACGGAAGAGAGAATAAATCTCTTACTTTTGAGGTGTGATGGCCGAAAATGAGGAGAAAGAGAGGAGCAAAGAAAATCAGATTTTCTCTACAAATATGATGTAATCACACCTCTCCTTTGTAACCCCCATATCATTATATAAGGTGGTTACAAAGAGGTGATTCATGAGGCTTTATTTTGCCTCATAATGTCATACATTATGAGCCTAATAACCTCATGAGTTACAACTCTTCCATCCATCTTTAAAACCGCCCAACCCATTTCACAAATGGATTTGGGTAATATCCAAGGGTTGTCACATTGTGTGACCTCATAGGACCCAATACATATTAGTAGTTGGCCTAAATATACTAGCCCAACCAACCGCAATTAGCTTCTAGCAAAACGTTGCGGTCACCTAATATTATTGAATATATTATCTTTATAATTCGTCCATATACATTTAGTTTATTACACTTGATCGAGGACAAAATCCTTCAATCTCAAGACAAGTGTGTAACCTTCAAATTCCTTAAGTCGCTTAATGTCTAACTTGATGACATGGTAACATCGTATGTAAACCATACCAATATTCAAGTTGTTTCTTGAAATCCGAGTTCGAACTGTCGAAACAAATGATTAACTCCTTAATCCATTTGAGCACGGCCATGCATTTTTAGTTCTCGCTCTTCAAGAGGCCAATACACCAATCCTAACTCTTAGGAGGACTTTATCCAGTCTTGTATAACCAAAACTCCCACTCAATTCGTAGCGATTCCGATCACTTGCTTTTATAGCCTCCTTTTACGGCACGACGTTTTGCAGTGTCAAAAACATACTAATCCTTAAGTAAGAATAGTGTCATACTCATGTCTAAGGAATCCACTAAATATATTAATGAGATTCTCATAAACCTTTTAGAGAACTCCCACTAGGTCTGCCCAACGTGTATCAACTATACACGCCTATGCAAAAGACTAGACATCTCGATGTCCCCATAGCCCATGAAACTGCGCTATCAATCAACTTGCAATCTAGTCCATCAAACAGAATCATTTACGTTCATTTTTAATGATTCGAACTAGGGACAAAAGTAAATTATAACTCCTGTTCACTGGATAGGGTTTCATTCGTCAAATCACATATTTGACAATCCTATCAAACGTTATAAAATACTTTGAACGTTTTATTTAATACTAAACCAAGATTAAATAAGAACATAACCTTTTATTAACAAACATAACCAAACATATCACAGGAGTAACTATAAGCGTGAACTAATTAAAAGTAAATAGTACACAATCAAAGCCACTCTCCTACATGCTTAAGTCCTATAGCCCTAGTATGACTCTCATGCTTAGGGCGAGGCAATGGTTTAGTCAAAGGATCGGCGACATTGCTATCCGTATGAACTTTGCCAACTATTACATCTTTTCTCTCAACGATTTCTCGAATGAGATGAAACTTCCTAAGTACATGTTTACACCTTTGATGTGATCTTGGTTCCTTAGGCCGAGCTATGGCACCATTGTTATCACAATGTAAAACAATACCATCTCCAACACTAGGCACTACTCCTAGCTCCCGGAATGAACTTCTTCATCCAAACGGCTTCCTTTCTTTGCATCTGCCGCAACAATGTACTCGGCTTCTGTTGTAGAATCAGCGACGAGTACTTTGCTTTGAACTTTTCCGACTCACTTTGCCCCTCCATTTAGACAAAAGATGAAACCAGATTGGGATCGGAAATCATCTTTGTCGGTTTGAAGCTTCGCATCCGTGTAACCCTCAACAATTAACTCACTTTCACCTCCATACACTAAGAAATTATCCTTAGTCCTTCTTAAGTACTTTAGGATATTTTTAGTTGCACTCCAGTGTGCGTCACCGGATTTGATTGGAATCGCTACACATGCTCAAGGCATATGAAACATACGGGCGAGTACAAATCATGGAGTACATAATGGACCCTATAGCTGATGCATAAGGAATATTACTCATTCGCTTAATCTCATCAGGTCCAGAAGGACACTGAGTCTTGCTAAGCGAAACACCATGTTGCATGGGTAGAAAACCTCTCTTAGAATTTTCCATATTGAACTTAGTAACGATCTTATCTATATAAGTTCGTTGGCTAAGTCCAATCATCCTCTTAGACCTATCCCTATAGATCTTGATCCCCAAAATGTACTCAGCGTTTCCAAGGTCTTTCATAGAGAAACAACTCTTCAACCATTCCTTGGTGACTCGAAGCATGGGAATGTCGTTTCCTATGAGAAGTATGTCATCTACATATAAGACCAAGAAAACTATGTTACTCCCACTTTCTTTCTTGTAAACACAAGACTCTTCTCCGTTTTTGAGAAAACCAAACAGTTTGATTGCCTCATCAAAACGAAGATTCCAACTCCGGGATGCTTGCTTCAATCCATAAATGGACTTTTGAAGCTTACATACCCACCTAGGATATTCTGGATCCACAAAACCTTCCGGTTGTGTCATATACACATCCTCTTTCAAGAACCCATTCAAGAAAGCGGTTTTAACATCCATTTGCCAAATCTCATAATCATAGAAGGCAGCAATCGCTAGGAGTATCCGAATGGATTTAAGCATTGCTACTGGTGAAAAGGTTTCGTCATAGTCTATACCATGAACTTGCTTGAACCCTTTTGCAACCAATCTTGCTTTGTAAACCTGAATGTTACCATCTTTGTCTGTTTTCACTTTGAAAACCCATTTGCAACCAATAGGTGTAACCCCATCGGGTAAATCCATCAAGTCCCATACTTGATTTTCAGACATAGATGCCATTTCGGACCTCATGGCCTCGAAGCCATTTTTTCGGAGTCTTCACTCATCAAAGCTTGCTTGTAGGTAGTAGGTTCCTCAAATTCTAAGATCATTATCTCGGAACTTTCGGTTAACAAGAAATCAACAAACTTCTTGTTTGGTATTCTTGATCTACTTAGTCCTACGAGGGCCGCAACGAGGAGAAATTTTCTTCTCAACAACTTGAGAATTTTCGCACGAATTAGATTCGAGTGGGACAGTAGGAGGTTCGTGTACAGGATGCACGTCCTCCAACACTTGGTCAGTTATGGGAGAAGATTCTACCAAAGGAGGAACTACTTCAAGCTCCACAACTGGCACTTGTGCTTCTGACTCTAACATAGGTTGAACTATGTCCATTTGTTGCTTTTCTCGAACCTCTTCGAGAAATATATTACTCCCACTTGCCTTTTTGGAAATAAAATCTTTTTCCAAAAAGACACCATGACGAGCAACAAACACTTTGCCCTCAGTTCGATGGTAGAAGGAATAGCCCTTGGTCTCTTTGGGATAACCCACAAAGAAACACTTATCTGATTTAGGGGCGAGTTTATCTGAAAGTAAACGTTTTACATAAACCTCACAACCCCAAATACGTAGAAAAGATAAACTTGGAACTTTTCCACTCCACATCTCATATGGTGTCTTTTCTACTGCCTTTGATGGAGTTCTATTAAGTGTGAAAGTAGCAGTTTCGAGAGCATATCCCCAAAAGGAGATGGGAAGATCAGCAAAACTCATCATAGACCGAACCATATCAAGTAGAGTTCGGTTCCTCCTTTCGGATACACCATTCAATTGAGGTGTTCCAGGCGGAGTGAGTTGTGAAAGAATTCCACAACTCTTCAAGTGATCACTAAACTCTTGACTCAAATATTCACCACCACGATCGGATCGTAGTGCCTTAATTGTTTTGCCAAGCTGGTTTTGGACTTCATTCTGGAATTCTTTGAACTTTTCAAATGATTCCGACTTATGCTTCATTAAATAGACATATCCATATCTACTTAAATCGTCCGTAAAAGTAATGAAGTACCCAAACCCTCCCCTAGCTTTTGTGCTCATTGGTCCACACACATCAGTATGTATTAGACCCAATAGATCACTGGCCCTTTCACCCTTTCCAGTAAAAGGTGACTTCGTCATTTTACCCATTAAACATGATTCACATACATCAAATGGCTCAAAGTCAAAGGATGTTAGAAGTCCATCTTTATGTAACTTCTGAATGCGTTTCGCGTTTATATGTCCTAAACGACAATGCCATAAGTAAGTAGGATTAGTATCGCTTGATCTATGTTTTTTCTGTCTATGTTAAGGACATCTTTGTCTAAGTCTAGGAAATATAGACCATTAGACCTTTTAGCGGTGGCATAAAACATTGAATTCAAATAAACGGAGAAACAACCTTTCTCAATTGTAAATGAAAACCCTTCATTATCCAAAACAGGGAATAGAAATAATGTTTTTGGTAATAGCAGGAACATAATAACAGTTATTAAGCTCTAATATAAAACCAGAAGGCAAAGGTAGACTATAAGTCCCAACTGCAACGACCGCAACCCTTGCACCATTTCCAACGCGCAGTTCTACCTCCCCTTTAGCCAAGGTTCTACTCCTTCTTAGTCCCTGCACATTCGAAGTAATGTGAGAAACACAACCGGTATCAAATACCCAAGAAGTAGATGTTGCTAAATTAATGTCAATGACATAGATACCTGAAGAAGAAGCCCCAGACTTCTTATCCTTCAGATACTTCGGGCAGTTACGCCTCCAATGACCAATTTGATCACAATGGAAGCACTTGGCATTTGCGGCCACCTTTGGCTTTGCCTTTGCCTGTGGCTTATCAGCAGTCTTAGTGGCAACTTGCTTGCCCTTGTCCTGCTTTTTCTTGCCAGCCCATTCCTTCTTAAAACCCTTTCCCTTTTGAACCATAAGAACTTCCTTCTTAGGTGCAACAGAGATGTTTTGCTCGGCAGTCATGAGCATCCCATGTAACTCAGCAAGGGTTTTCGGCACCCCGTTCATATTGAAGTTCAACCTAAAGTGGTTGAAGCCTTCATGAAGTGAGTGTAGTATGATGTCGTGCTTGACTCTTGGCTATAAGGAAAGCCCAACCTCTCCATTGTCTCGAAATAACCAATCATTTCAAAGACATGAGTGGCGACTGGCTTGCCTTCGACTAACGCACACTCAAGAATAGTCTTGTGAGTTTCATACCTCTCTATCCGAGCTTGTTCTTTGAAACATGGTTTTCAATTGTCGGATAATACTTGTAGGCATCCAAGCATGCAAACCTCTTTTGAAGGCTTGGTTCCATAGCCGCAAGCATAAGGCAAGTAACAATTACTGACCTTTCTGCAATGGCCTTATGGGCCGCCTTTTCGGCTTCAGTAGAGGTGGTTGTTAAAACCGGGATCGGGGTTTCAAGAACATCCTCTCGACCTTCGGATCTAAGAACAATTCTTAGATTCCTTTCCCAATCAAGGAAGTTTTTGCCGTTCAACTTATCCTCAAGGATTGAACGTAAGTTAAAAGGTGAATTATTGTTGTTACCAGACATGATATCTACATAGAAGATGCAAAAGTAATAAGTATGTTTATCATAATAGCTTTTAACAAATTTTAAACACTTTTAAAATAAAAGCTATGCACTTGACCAATTTTCAATGTGCCCCTTTTGAATCAAGTGATTCTAAGATCCTATCAAACATGATTTATAAGTGGACTTTGGCCTCAACTTAAAACCAAATTTAAAAGGTAAGTAAACTCTTTTACTAATTACAACAATTGTAATTCTTAGATGTTGGGTGATTGCTAAGGTGACGAAAGCTCCCAGGTAAGGAAGTTACCCACAACGTTGGGGAGAGCCTTCCTAATCCTAGACAGAACTTGTCACCCAAACACAAAACCCAATCCTTTGCTTCAAAATCCAAAACCGTTTTGATGATTTTGTTGGGCCAAACCAAACTAAACATGCAAATTTCGAAAATTTACTCTACTTAGCCCAAGATTGGAAGTAACACTCTGCTTTGGCAGAACCTATTACTAACGATCAAGATTTTAGTAGATGTTTATTTGGAAAAGCAATTACCCAATATTAGCTTTAGGGATGTAAGTAAATTATTTATGTGATTCAATTACTAGTGAACTCATTGCAAAAATAAATCACATGCATAATAAAACTTAGAAAGCATTCAAAAGCAATATTTAAATGCATAAAATAAAATGTGATCCTAGTATGGCCCCTAACCCTAAAGACTACTCTTTAAGGCCTCCATCCTTGAACCACCTTGGATCTCCATCCTTGTGCCCCATGGAAATGAAAAACATCGGATCTCCATCGTTGAATCAATTCAACTTGAATAATTTTTTTTTTTTTTTGAAAACTTAAACTAATATTACAAAAATACCAACGATGCATAGATCGTATTTAAATTACAAAAATACATTAACGATACGCAGATCGTAATTTCTATCCAAGTTTGGGCCATACTAGTCACCGCATGCATCCATAATATCATATATATATATATATAACATGCATTTTAATCAACTATTAAAATAAGATATTATGCTTCAACAACTTTGAAACATAATAATACCATCCAAAGTTAATCTCATATTAAATTAAATGGTTAGTGCCTCAAGACAAATTTCAATCATATTAGAATTTATCTCCCAAGAGCTTTAAGATTTAATCTAACAAATTTAATCAACTATTAAATTTAAAAAAAACATAAGCACTCTAAGGCACCACATACATTTTAATCATATTAAAACATAAAACCATAGCATGATATTTAATCACAAATATTAGCATGAAAGAATTAATCAACTTATTAACACTAACATCCTAACATAAAATTAAATACCATAAAATGAAACTCCCATCATAATTTTAATTCATTTAAGCATTAGCATAGGATACCAAGCATAATAACTACTTAATATGCATTAAGGGATAAACGGATTAAACGTTTTTATCCGTTGAAAGAGCAAACGAGCCAAGCGAGGCAGAACACTGCTCGCGACCCGCGAGCTAGGTCGCGACTCGCGACCAGTGGTCGCGACCCGCAATGCTCGTCGCGACTCGCGAGAAGCTCACTGCTTCCGCTTTTCCGATTTCAATTCAGGCAATTTTAATCGAAATGCGTATGATTTTCTTTATACACTAAACATGTTTACGCATAAATAAATCATACTAGGCTTCAAATTCAAGAATTCATGCTATGAAATTATACATAATCAAATTAAGCATAAAAAGTCAAAGCATGCAATTCATGAATCATACATATATACATCACATTCTAATTAACAACTTAACTAAAACATGAAACAATATAACAATTATATATGTATACATGTATCGAAAAATGTATAAACAACTTTTATACTCCCACTAGATTAAAATCAAATTTTAATCATGCAAACAATATCCTCATGCTAATACCCTCCCCTAAACGAATTAAAATAAAGGGAAAAACATGCATCCACATGATCATATTAATCTATGCAATAGGCTAAGCGATACCACTTGTAGGAATTTAGATGCTTAATGCGGAAAACGAGTATCACATACTCAAACATCTAACACCAAGATCTTTGCATAAATTAACATGAATCAACTAAGAGTGTAGAATATACCTCTTGATGCGTGAATTCCACTTCCACTTCGAGCCTTCTAGTGGAGATCCTTTAGAACGTCAATCGCCGTTCCTCTAGTGTTGGTCCACGAACAACCCTTAGATCACCACGTATGCTAGTACGGAAGAGAGAATAAATCTCTTGCTTTTGAGGTGTGATGACCGAAAATAAGGAGAAAGAGAGGAGCAAAGAAAATCAGATTTTCTCTACAAATATGATGTAATCACACCTCTCCTTTGTAACCCCCATATCATTATATAAGGTGGTTACAAAGAGGTGATTCATGAGGCTTTATTTTGCCTCATAATGTCATACATTATGAGCCTAATAACCTCATGAGTTACAACTCTTCCATCCATCTTTAAAACCGCCCAACCCATTTCACAAATGGATTTGGGTAATATCCAAGGGTTGTCACATTGTGTGACCTCATAGGACCCAATACATATTAGTAGTTGGCCTAAATATACTAGCCCAACCAACCGCAATTAGCTTCTAGCAAAACGTTGCGGTCACCTAATATTATTGAATATATTATCTTTATAATTCGTCCATATACATTTAGTTTATTACACTTGATCGAGGACAAAATCCTTCATAAAGAACCTCTAATTCTCAGCTCTTGACAATGTGGAAAATGTGTTGCGCGATGTTGTCCCCTTTAACCGCAATTTCTAAGCTCATTATAAAAACCTTAGCTGGCCTTCTTCTTCTGTTGTGTTAGTTTCTTGAGTAATAATCTTAATTCAGTGTTGATGCATGGCCTCCTGCTGTAACTTTATTACTAACACTATAATGTGGTACGTCTTTTTTTCTGATGATCTTATATGGTACTCCGATCCCTCCGTTTTTTTAATTGTTACATTTTCTCTAAATGGTTGCTTAAACAATGTAGCAATAGAAAAGAAACAACCATTTACCTTATGGTGTGTAGCAACTATCAGAGTATCATTGATGAATTGACCTTATGATGTGTTGGTTTGTTTAGCATACTATACTTTTGGAATTGGCCCAAACGATATGTTTGGATGATGAAAGAATTTGGACCTGTCCTTGGCCCAAAATTCTATTTTCTTGCACAATAACAGTACAATTTAAATTTCTGTTGGCCGGTCTCCAAACAACATATTGGAATTAAAGATTCCAAAACTGAAACTCTAATGGTTTCCAAACACTACATTTGAAAGTGAACATCAACATTTCATATTACATACTATATGAATTTAGCAATTTCAAATCAAATGCTAGTTTTTGAACAATACTTTATACATTAATTCAAGTTTTTACGCTATCTCGTACCTTCTTGATAAGATGCAGTATGATGCTGTACTAATGCAATCTTACACTTCTTTTTGAAATTGAATTATTCTTGTTTTGGCAGATGCACAAATTGGACTGGCTCGACGAGACAACAAATACGATTCACCTCATGGTCCGAATGAGGGAAGTTATGATGACTTGAATAAGTTTGTAATACTAATTACAGGTTTAATTTTAATTATAGTACTTGTGTTTACAATTCGGACTCTATTGGAACGTTGGGAAATGGGAGCCACTCCCTCTACACAAACCTCCAATCCCCTAACTCAATTCAACATCATAGACACCAATCACACCATAATGCCAATCATAGAGTACTTTTCTGTTTGTTGAGGGTTAACCTTTGACGATTTGCATCTAGAACCATAAAATCACCACAATATGCCGCTTTAGTACTGTCCTCAATTGGCTAATAACATTCCCCATTGGTGGCAAAGGCTAGCAAAGACGGACTATATGTTTCTCCCCCAACTGCAATATAAGTTGCCGAATGGGAGAAATAAGAGAAAAAAAATTAAATTAGGGGTTTATTAAAACACACGTGCAACTCACCTGACATGGACAACGTCGGACATCTGAGTCAACTCCCCAACTCCGGTGCAAGGTAGTCTTTCACAAAAAATAAAACAATTTACGGTTTTTTCACCATATACCCCTGACAAATTTTTTTTTGCACCATATACCCTTTCAACTTTTGAAATGCACCATATACCTTTTACAAAAATACATCGACATACCCTTTTTGTCGACGGACGTTAGGCCCCCGTTAGTGGCAAACTTATTTCATGATGTACCCCTAATATGGAACTTAATGCACCATATACCCCTAAATTATGTTTTAGTTATAACGGCTACTTTTCCAGTTTAAAAAACTAGCCGTTAGGAAGATTAAAGGCCAGCCAGGGTTCTTTATAAAGCCATTCCTATGTAAACTGAATCCCTTAACATGAAGTATGAGTTCTCATTCAAATACATGCTCTTCAAACTACGATTGTTCATATATTAGGGTCCCTAACTCTTATTGCATTTGTGGGAGAAAATATGCAATAAGAAGTTCTGAAACTGCAATAAATCCTCAGAGGCTGTACTACAAATGTGATTCATGCAATAGTTTCAGATGGTGCAAAGGAAGTTATGACCAAGGTAGCAGCAGCCATGGAAGGGGATTCAAGCACAATGAAGGCAGTAGAGAAGAGGGGGAAAGCTCTGACAACAGTAAAATGAAGGAAGAACTAAAGCAATTGAAGAAAAAATTGAAGAGGCAACAAAAATTAGTTAATGCAGCAATAAAAGTAGGAGTACTCATGTTTGTGATCCTAATGTTTGTAATATTTAACTACTAATGTAGCTTATCTACTAATGTAGCTTTACAAAAACTATCTTCTTAATGATGATATAACTGTGTTTGACAAAAACAGTGGCTTTCAGATGACAAAGTAGCTTTACAAAAAATAGTGCCCCAATTCACAAAAAAAGGCATGCAAGGAGCATCTTGGAACCCTTCAATCTTCAGTTCTTCTTACTCTTCTTCCCTTAAGTTCTTTGCTTTGAGGTAGTGGTAGCTTGAGTTGCCTTTCTTTTCTTCGTGTGTAGTTGAGATCCTTGCTTCTTCCGAGATGATTGGCCGGTTGAAGTAGAGGCTTTGTCCTTCTTCCGAGATCCCCGCTTCTTCCGAGATGCTTGGCAGTTGAAGTAGAGGCTTTGTCCTTCTTCCGAGATCCCCGCTTCCGAGCTCCTTGGCCGGTTGAAGTAGAGGCTTTGTCCTTCTTCGAGATCCCCTGCTTCTTCCGAGCTCCTTGGGCGGTTGAAGTAGAGGTTTTATCCTTCTTAGCTTTTTTAGTGGCACCACCTCCACATGTCCTAGCATTATGTCCCACCTCTTTGCACTTGCTGCACTTAACACTAATGTGTCTCTGACCCTTCTTAGCTTCATTTGGCCCTCTCTTCCTCTGTTTAGCAGGCCTCCCAGCACCTCTCTTCATAGATGGGGGGTTAATGGTCGCAGTGTAATCGGCCAATGGCTTGGGTCGGACATAGGGTGAATGTGTTCCCCATATGTGTGCTTGTAAGCCTTACCCTTGAAGTAAGGGGACACAAAATCGCAGGGCTCGAAGCCTCTCATTAAACATAACCTTCAATGCATGTTTTGCAAGGAATGCCACACCCTTGCCATTTACCACACTCACATGTCATGTCTCGTGAGCTTGCAAGGAAAGTAAACATGACCATCTCGACCTCAAACTCACCACCCCCACAACTTGTTGCATAACGGAACTTGGATTCATCGACCCTAATTGCTAAAAAAATTCGCATACTCGGTCAATTGTGTTGCTTCCATATCGCCAGACCTTAGCAAATCTAGCCCCAAGTCTCTTCATTGACCAATGCCTTATAGCTACAATGAAACAGAATCTGTGATTAGTTATGTGGTTCATGAATGAAAAGACAATGAAAAAACATGAGGAGAAAACACAAACCTTCAAGTAATGTAAGCACGGGAAGATCTCTATAAGGCTTGGTGCATGCATTGAAGCTCTCCACAAAGTTTGTTGTATTATGGTCACAACAAACTTGTGGGTCAAACACATGCCTACTCCATTGTTACGTGGTGGAATCCAAATACTCCACGGCTTTGGCATCATAGGCTTGTATTTCATTCATGGCCTTGTTAAAAACACACTTGTTGTATGCATTTCTTTGCCGGTCCAAAAGAGCTTGTGGAATCTTTGTACTCTTTAGCGGCATTCTTGCAATTCATGTATAAATGTTGGCAACACACTCTTCTTGTTGCCCTAGGGAAGACGAGAATGCAAAGAGGCTTCAACACCACGACCCAATGAAATCGGTAACTAATTAGCAAATTAGTAAAAATGCAATGATTGAAATACACACAAAAGCTAAACAAAAAAATACTCACCCTCATCCCATCACTTGATGAAGGTCCAATCATCTCTTTCATGACCTTCTTGTTGAAACACAATTTGGAGGTTTTACGAAGAAGTAAGTCCAAACTTTCAATGTTCTCGGTGTCCACAATGCCATAGGCAATCAAGAAGATCTCATTATTTCCATCAATCCCCTAAGGCCGATGAGAATACCCTTGTAATACCCACTTAGGTGGGCCCCATCTATGCCTATAATAGGCCTACACCCTTTTATAAAGCCCCTAAACTGTGCTGCAAAAGAGAAGAAACATGCCACAAACTTAGGGGCAACACTTGCAGTGTTCCCAGTCCAAGTGACAAGGGCATAAGAGCCGGGGTTGGTCTCTTTGATCAGCTCTGCATACCTTGGCAACGGTCTATAAGACTCCCCAAACCCCCATATATAAACTCTTTTGACATGACTTTAACCTTGTACGTAGAAGCCCGCTTTTGACCCTCGGCCTAAACCTCTCCAAAGCCAATTTCGCAGCCCCTCCTTTGGTACATCAGGGTTTGCAGAAATGTGGTCAGCAAGGTGTTTGCAGAGCCACACACAGCTCACCATAGGATTATCCTCCAATCTCCCACATGTTTTGTGCTCCCCCTTCAATGTCTTGATTGCCCAACTGATTTTATCAGCAATCATAGAGGCATGTATCCTCCAACTGCATCCATCCATTGAACAAGAGGCAGTGAACCTCTTAGTGTCAGCCTTTTCAACAGTTATTGCAAACCCCTCCCGGATGCAATAATCCTCGGCACTTTCAAAAACACTTGCCTTGGTTGGAAAAATCAACCATTCTTCAAGCTTGATAGACCCCAAAAGGAGTTTCATCCTAAACCCTCCCATTGTTGTACACTCGTCCAAGCTAGAACTACCATCAAGGCAATCCTCAAAGGTCTTCGAAGGTAACAGGTCCTCAACTTCAATCTCATCCTCCCGAACTACAAAATCAGTCATCAAAATGTCATCATCATCGTCTCCCCTCACCTGAATCACAATAGGTCCCATCAGATGAGGCATCACCCTCTAAATCACCATACTCCTCATCCAAACACACAGGAAGTGTGACCTTCTTCCTCCTGTACCCTCCCTTCCAGTGCCTCTTGTTTTTGGGTACATAGGTCCCAAATTTCTTGGGCTGTGCTCTTAGGCACCCTAAATCCCTCGAGTCTAGTCCTTGCTTTGCTTTTTTTGGTTTTAAAGAAGATGGAATGTTAGTTTCGGGGAAGGAAGGTGTAGGTTGTGTGCCTTGCCTAGAAACCGGGAGGAAGGGGTTTCTTGCTCGGGAATTGGAGGTGAAAAGGGTGGTTCGTGTGTGTGTGATACGGGGCTTTGTGTTTGGTTTCTTGTTCTAGGTCTCCTAAGCTGGGGTGGTTTTAACCCTTTTCTTTTTGGGGACCGAGGTGGTGGTGTAGGCTCTGCGGTAGGAGAAGGAGGTGGTGGTGTGTGTTGTTTGGGAGGTGAAGGTGGTGGTGTAGGCTCAGTAGGAGGTGAAGGAGGTGGTGGTGTGTGTTGTTTGGGAGGTGAAGGTGGTGGTGGTGTGTGTTGTTTGGGAGGTGAAGGTGGTGGTGTAGGCTCGTAGGAGGTGAAGGAGGTGGTGGTGTGTGTTGTTTACTAGGTGAGGCGGTGGGTTGAGAAGGCCCCGGACAACACTCATCGGTCCCACGACTTGAGTACACCCTCATGTACTCAACTACTCCGCACATCATCCACGAGATAGGACGAGGCACCTCAATGGCAACACAAAAACTCCTTGCCAATTCAGCTTCCCTCTCCTCCTCTTCTTCTTTCATTCTTCTCTCCTCTTCTTCTTTCATTCTTCTATCCTCTTCCTCCTGCTCCTTCCTTAGAATCTCTTGCACTCTCCTTATATTCTCCAGTTTTTCCTTCTCAGCTTGTTCCCTTAACTGAACATATGACCTAAATACTATCCCAGGGTTGTTTGTTTCCTCCACCCACATCTCAATGGTGTCTGTGCCCCTTCCAAAAGACCAAACCTTGCCCAAGTCCTTGTCACTCTCAATCTCCATTTTCCTATTAGTCCTAGGATTATGGACAAGTAGCCTAAATGCCTTAGGGAGATACACATCTTGTTTAACTGCCTCCTCCATTACATCCTCATACAAACCCATTAAGTGACACATGTCAGTGTCTTCAACCCTCACATCAAAATCCTTACTGTCATAGTGCAAAAGTAACCAAACAGCAGCCATCCTAACCAAATCAACAACAACAATAAATTTCCAACACAAATGAGCATACTACATTTGAATGCAAGGAAAAAAATGCAAAATTTTGCTATGATTAACTAAAGAAAAACTTCCATAAAAACCGAAAGAAACTAAACCCTAAAACGCAGAAAACCCTAACCAACAAAATTCCAAAAGCATAAATTATCAACAACACAAACAAAGGGATAAAGAACTTACTTGGAACGAAAAGGACCCTTGAAATTTTTGAACTTCAAACCAACTTTCGCAACTCACCAACTCCGTGTTTTTTCCCCTCCTGAAGAAGACCCAAGCCAAATTTTGCACCAGCTATGAACCTCTTACAATTGCGCACAAACCAGTGTCTAGATTTCTCAAAATGGGTTACAGATTTTTGGATTCCATGGATGCCTAAGCTCTAGTAAAACAGAGGGTTAGAGAAGGTGAAAATGAATGGGCGTGGTTTTTTTGGAAAACTGATCATTTACTCCAACCATAATGGCGCCCAAATTTAGTGGCAATCTTGTAATAAAACACTAACGGCAACTTCACGTCTGTTAACAAAAAGGGTATGTCGATGTATTTTTGTAAAGGTGGGGGGTATATGGTGCATTTCAAAAGTTGAAAGGGTATATGGTGCAAAAAAAAATTTGTCAGGGGTATATGGTGAAAAAACCGAACAATTTATTAGGTAGTTTTTCGCAATAATTTTTTATTAAGCAGTTTTTCGCAAAAAAATGAATTTATAAGGTAGTTTTTCCTAAAAAAATCCTAAATAAAAATTAGTACTAGGATTGGAAACAGAGAAGCGCATAGAGGGGGAAATGTAAAGTTCAAGATTCGAGAACATGGAAAAGTTAATTAATTATTTATTTTCGAATAACTTTTTTAATTATTTTTTTTGCTCTTGATCAAGAAACTAACCATTATAATTGTGTTGCTTCAAATGCGAAAAGCTCCAAGGCATATCATTTCCCAACAATCAATTTGCTAACTTTTGAACTAAAAATTTGAAGTCAAATATATTGAGTGAAATTTCCAGGAAAGTTCAGCACATGGCAGGGAAGATGAGAATAAGAGAGAAAGAGAGAGAATAGCTAACTTTGAGGTAATGCTCAGATATATTTCATTCACCTAATGATTGACAGATTACACCCTTCCTTAAATACTAAGAAGCTAGGAAAAAGACAAACATAACAGCTAGTTTATTACAGCTCATAGAAGACTGTTTGTAGTAGTGGAAAAACATTAAGCTAAAGGTAATTAGGTAGCACTAATATCTTCATTACTCTCCCTCAAGCTGGAGAGTGAGTCGAAGGAGAAGCTCCCAACTTGTTGACATGAGCTTGATGTTGATTGACTGTGAGGACTTTAGTGAGGATGTCAGCAAGTTGATCAGAGGATGACACATAGGCTGGTGAGATAAGACCTTGTTTGAGCTGGTCTCTAACATAGTGGCAATCGATTTCCACATGTTTGGTCCTCTCATGGAGAACTGGATTGGCAGCAAGGGCTAGAGCAGTCTGGTTATCACATTTCAGCAAAGTAGGAGGAATCTTGTGAAGGCCTAGATCTTTTAGTAGAGCAGAAAGTCATGTAACCTCACAAGTGGTTAAGGTCATAACTCTATATTCAGCTTCAGCTGAAGATCTTGCTACAACTGGTTGTTTCTTTATTTTCTAGGATATGGGAGATTCACCAAGGAATATGCAGTAGCCTGTTGTGGATCTCCTTGTGATAGGGCAACTGGCCCAGTCACTATCACAATAAGCTGTGAGGTGAGCTGCAGAGGATGAAGCCAGTAAGATACCTTGTGAGTGAGTGTCTGCTAGGTATCTTAGCAGTCTCTTGGCAGTTTGCATGTGAACAAAAGTGGGGAGCTGCATAAATTGGCTGAGCACTTGAACTGGGAAGGCTATATCTGGCCTAGTAATGGTGAGGTATATCAGCTTGCCAAGAAGTCTTTGGTATATGACTGGATTGGGGAGAGGATCACCCTTGTCATGAGTGAGTTTAGTGTGACTATCCATGGGAAGTTGAATGGGATTGGCATTGGTCATATTGTAGGACTGCAGCAAGTCAAGAGTGTATTTCTTTTGTGAGAGAAAGAAACCACTGGCAGTTCTATCAATTTCAATGCCTAGGAAGTACCTGACATGACCAAAAAATTTCATGTGAAAGGTATTTGAGAGGAGAGTTTGGAACTGTTGAATGGTAGGTAGATCATTCCCACATATGAGTAGATCATCTACATATATGAGTATGATTGTGAGGGTATGGGTGGAGTGGTGAGTGAATAGGCTATAGTCAGACTTGGACTAAACAAAACCAAGTTGGAGAAGAGTGTGGGAGAGCTTGGCAAACCACTGACGTGGGGGCAATGTGTGAGGGTGCCACAAGGGTTGTACTAGTTTTTGGATCAGCAAAGTCTTTATACCATAGAGGTGGATGGTGAGTTCTGGTGCTCTTTCTTAATGGAGGAGGGGGTGTTTGTTGGTGAGGAGAATGTATATGTGGAGCAGGGGAGGGTGGTGGTGTAGGAGCATGAGAGGTTAGTATTAGTGAGTTGAGTGGAGTAGGTTCTTCATTTGATGGTGTAATCAAGAGATCATCAAATGAGGTAGGATCAGGGTATTGATTTTGTGGGGTTGGTGTAGGTAGAGATTGCATATATGAGGTGAGAGATGAGATTTGAAAAGGGAAGATTTCTTCATGAAATATGACATCTCTGGATACAAAGTGCTGCTTAGTTAGAAGGTTGAGAAGCTTATAACCCTTCTGTTGTGAGGGATATCCCAAGAACACACAAGGGACCCCCCTGTGAGCAAATTTGTCAGATGTGAATGATGGGTTAGTAGCAAAAGCTAAGCATCCAAATACCTTGAGATGCTTATACTCGGGTGGATGTTTGTGTAGCTCTTCAAATGGTGTCATGTTGTGAAGCACAGGAGTAGGAAGTCTGTTAATAATGTGTACTGCAGTGACTAGTGAGTACACAGTCACCCCAATAAGCCAAAGGTAGTCCAACTTGGAACCTTAAAGCTCTTGATATTTCAAGTATGTGCCTGTGCTTCCTCTCCACCCTAGCATTCTGTTGTGGCCTTTTTACACATGAGGTTTGATGAGCTATTTCATGTTTGGCAAAGAAGGCTTGGCAAGGTTTGTCATCAAATTCAAGGGCATTGTCAGACCTTATGAATTTGATGTTCTTATTGAAATGGTTAATAGCATAGTTCATGAAGATTTCAAGAGTAGCAAGGGACTCAGTTTTGTATTCTAGTAAATACACCCATGTTGTTCTAGTGTTGTCATCCACTAGGGTGAGAAAAAACCTGTATTTGCCTTTAGTGCAGACCTTGTAAGGTCCCCAAATGTCCATATGGACAAGGTCAAAGGGTTCTGGAGCTCTTGAATTGCTCAATGAGAAAGGTAATCTTGGGAATTTGGACATAGGGCAGGTAACACAAACTCTTGTGTTGTCATTTTTGAGAGGAGAGATGTCAGGTATGTGTTTGAGCTTGGTTATGGGAGCATGGCCCAATCTGTGATGCCATAGCTCCAAAGGTTTGGATATTTGAGTGTTTTAGGTGGTTTTTTCAACTGCAAGGCACACATCATTACTAGTAATGTTCAGCTCATCATTGCTCAGGTAATAAAGGCTATTTTTAACCTTTCCAATCCCTTTCACTCTTCTGGTGCTACTGTTAATTATAGTGCAGTAGTTTGGATGAAATTGAACCTCACATTGGTTGTCTTTAATCAGCTTTTGCACAGACAAGAGGCTATGTTTAAAGTGAGGCACACACAAGACATTTTTCAGTTTCAAGCCATTAGCAAGGTGAGCATTTCCAATGTGAGATATAGTGGCAGTGTCCCCGGTAGGTTGGTTTATTTCAGGTGAGTTTTGAGTAGGTGCAAATTGGGACAGATTATGGAGGCAAGGTGTCATATGATCAGAGGCTCCTGAGTCAATGATCCACTCTTGAGCACTGTGTTTCATACTGTTGTTAGAGTGAGTCATGTCAGAGAAATGATGATCAAGCTCTTCATCAATGTCTATTTCCTTGGTAGGGTTGATTTGTGGCAAAAGTTTGGCTATCTGTTCAAGTTGATGAGGTGTGAAAAGAAGGCCAGGGTTTGATTGTGAGGCATTGCTTTGCACAGCATTAGCCACCATCTTGGTGTTGTTTGAACTCCAGTTGGAGTGGTTTGTAGGAGTATAGGAGTTGTTTTGGGAATAGGTAGGCTTGTATTTTGAAGGGTTGTTTGGCTGAGGAGGTTTAGATCTAGGATGGTTCTTTGGATAGCCAACAACAGTCCAACATCTTTCCTTCACATGGCCCTTTTTACCACAGGGCGGTGCAAGAGGTCACAAATCTCTCGGGAGGTGGTCTCGCTATACATAGCAGAGACTTTCACATCCACCTTGTGAGTCTGCAACAGGTCTCTCTGAGCCTCCTCTTGCTGTATTGCAGCACAAGCAGTCTCCACAGTAGGTAGTGGAGACAGGAGCAGCAGCTGGCTCCTTTGTGGGTTATAAACATCATTCAACCCATTCAAGAATTCACACTACAAGAAAGGTGGTATTTAACGACGGCTAAAAGCCGTCGTTAGTTCAAGTAAAACCGTCGCTAAAACATCACCGACGGCTAGCAGTCGTTAAAAGGCAGTCGGTGCATAGGTGGTCGCTGATATTGGAATCAACGACCGCTAAGCCGGCGGTAAATAATTTAACGACGGTTTCCTGATAATTAGTGACCGTTTTCAAAAACCGACGTTGGCACCAAACCAACGACTGTTTTAAACGGCCAGTAAATCAACGACGGTTTTGAACCGGTCGTTGATTTCGACCCTTACCAACCGTCGGTGATTCACCATCGGTTATAAACGATCGTTGTTTGGGCCACATCAACGTCTGTTATAAACCGTCGCTATTATGTAAAAGCAGTCGTTGAAGTGGATGTCCTTGGATGCATAGTATACCTTACAACGACTGCCTAGCCGTCGTTGATTTAATGTTTAGCCGTCGTTGTTTTGAAATAATATTATTTTGAATATTTTTGTTGTTAAGAATAATTAAACCTGTACCAGCACAGCTGCATGCTTGTGGACCACACTAAAGTTGTTCCTCCATCGCATTCAATTTTTTCAATTACAAAAATATGCAATTTTGATATATATTACAATTTGCATTGATACTTGTATAATTACATGAAATAGATTACAATTATGTACACAAAATAGATCCCGATGTCGGGAAATAAAGTAGAAGTCGGTGTTTACAAAAAATATATATCGACAAAGCTAGAAACTAATAAGCTAGATGCCGATAAATATAGACACTAAATGTCTATAGTTAGACAAACTACCTAGATTAAATATATGTACGCAAAATAGATCCCGGTGTCGAGAAATAAAGTAGAAGTCGGGTTCCAAAAAAAATAACCCGACACATCTAGAAACAAAGCGAGATGCCGATAAATATTGACACTAAATGCATAAAAGTTAGTTACCTAGTTGCCAAAACCAAAAACACTACACTGTCAAGGGTGTCTCTGTAGCACTACCGCCACCACCAAACCCTGGGTCATCGTCTGGTCTGCGATGTGGAGGGGGGCCTGGGTTGCAACCTGAGGACATGTGGCCGAAACTAGACATGTTCCTCATCATTTCCTCAACGATGGCCCGACTTGACGCTTCCACCCGTGCTGCGACCATTGCCTCCACCTCTTCCATCCGCGCAGCGACCTTTGCCTCCACCTGCGCCTCAATCTGAGAAAAAATGGACGGCTCATATGGTTGTGAAGAGCCGCCATCTCCTCGCCCTGATGAAGAGTTGTAGTACAAATGATCTCCCTGACCCAACCCCTGAACTTTTCTCGGTTCCTCCCCCCAACTGTCTCCCAATACAACAGATCAGGGTTCGGCTGTGACCCCTGAGTGGTACAATGATCCAGCTTCTTCTTGTACGTCTCCTGCATTTGGTTAAATATACTCATATTCAAGTAAAATAAAGTGGGTAAAATGGCTACATTTGGTTCTAACTTTCCTACTTTGTGTATTTTCAATCAAAACAACTTATAAATACATTAAACTAACTATATATATGATGTTTGAGGTGGTTATAACTTAAACTAGCATCAAACTACTCGTATTCATTCAATTTCAAGTAAAATGGCCTAAAATGGCCTATATTAGCCTACATTTGGTTCTAACTTTCCTACTTTGTGTATTTTCAATCAAAACAACTTATAAATACATTAAACTAACTATATATATGATGTTTGAGGTGTTTATAACTTAAACTAACATCAAAGTACTCGTATTCAAACATTTTCAAGTAAAAAGGCCAAAAATGACCTATATTAGCCTACATTTGGTTCTAACTTTCCTACTTTGTGTATTTTCAATCAAAACAACTTATAAATGCATTAAACTAACTATATATATGATGTTTAAGGTGGTTATAACTTAAACTAGCATCAAACTACTCGTATTCATTCAATTTCAAGTAAAAAGGCCTAAAATGGCCTAGATTAGCCTACATTTGGTTCTAACTTTCCTACTTTGTGTATTTTCAATCAAAACAACTTATAAATACATTAAACTAACTATATATATGATGTTTGAGTTGGTTATAACTTAAACTAGCATCAAAGTACTCGTCTTCAAACATTTTCAAGTAAAAAGACCAAAAATGGCCTATATTAGCCTACATTTGGTTCTAACTTTCCTACTTTGTGTATTTTCAATCAAAACAACTTATAAATACATTAAACTAACTATATATATGATGTTTAAGGTGGTTATAACTTAAACTAGCATCAAACTACTCGTATTCATTCAATTTCAAGTAACAAGGCCTAAAATGGCCTAGATTAGCCTACATTTGGTTCTAACTTTCCTACTTTGTGTATTTTCAATCAAAACAACTTATAAATACGTTAAACTAACTATATATATGATGTTTGAGGTGGTTATAACTTAAACTAGCATCAAACTAGCATCAAAGTTCTAACTTTCCTCACTAACCCCCTGCCCTCCCCCGCGGCTGCGCACTCCCTCCCTGCCCTCCCCCCTTCACCGACCCCTGCACTCCCCCGCCCTCCCCCTCGGTGACCCCCTGCCCCCTCGCCCTCCCCCGACCGACCCCCCGTCCTCCCCCTCACTAACCCCCGCCCTCCCCCCGCCGGCCTCGCCCCCTCCCCCGCCCTCCCCCCTCACCGACCCCGCACTCCCCTCCCCCTCACCGACCCCTGCGGCCCCCCGCCCTCCCCCGACCGACCCCCGCAGCCCCCCCCCGCCCTCCCCCTCACCGACCCCCGCACTCCCTCCCCGCCCTCCCCCACCGACCCCTGCAGCCCCCCGCTCCCCCCTCACCGACCCTCCCCGGCCCCCTGCCCTCCCCCTCCCTCCCCCTCGCCCTTAGTCAAAAGGGCATGAGTGTAAACAGACTTAAATTTCCTGATCAAAGGCAAGTTTTTGTAGTTCATTGAGTGTAGGAAGTCATTATAGGACAGGATTCATGTTTAGCCAATTTTGTAGGGTAAATAAGTAAGAGTAGCCATCAATGTTCAACTTTAACAGCATGAGATATTGGTGTTCATTGCACACACACATCAACACAATAAATAGCTGCATTTCGTATAACATCCACCACCATTTGTGTCCTAACTAAGATCACATCTAGTGAATGAAGCAAGCAATCAAAGGAAAATGAACCAACAACAACAACAACAACAAAATTAACATTTTTAACAATTCTAAATTATATAATCTGATATATAAACACCCCTAACAAGAAAAATTGCAATTTATTTTCCAATTCTCATGAAATTGATAAACCCTAATATGTAAAGTAAAACAAGAAATCAACAAAATTGAGCAGATTAAGATGTACCTAGTCACGAGTCACGATTCTTGGAGGTTGTCCGTCCACCGTCCTCCACCGAGTTCCGAGCCAAAACTTGAATTTAGGCATTGCCAAAGTTGGGGGAAAGATTTTGAGTGAGTGGCCAAAATTCAAAAACAAATTATTAAATAGGATAGATTTAGGTATTACCGGCGGCGAGAGGAGAAAGATTTGGAATATCCGGCGACCAACGGTGATTTTCGCCACCTACACCCCAAAATCCCAACTTTTAGGGTTTGGTTTCATAAGAAAAAAAAATACAATAAATTGAAGCTCACCGGCGGCGAAGAAGGCAGGCGGCGAAGCTTCGTCCGGCGTCCGTTGGTTGGAGGGAGGCGGTTTCGTCGGCTTTCGTTGGTTGGAGGGAATACCAGCTTCGTTCGTTGGTTTTGCGAATAAAACCCGACTGGAACAGGCTAATTAATTTAACCCCCCCCCCTCGACATCAGCGACGGTTTAAGACCGTCGCCTAAAAAAAAAAATTCAGGTTTAATTTAACCTAAACAACGACGGCTTAAAACCGTCGCTGAATGCGACGCCTAAAGTGAAAACTTTTCCTTTTTTCATTAAGCTAAACAACGACGGTTTACAACCGTCGTTGCCAGTCAGCGACGGTTAAACCGTCGTTCTTCACATAATAAACAGTCGGTGACTACCGTCTATTTAAAGCCGTCGCTGTATATTAAATCACCGACCGTTTTCTTGACCGTCGCTGTGTAGCCGTCGTTATTTTAGCTATTTCTTGTAGTGTCAAACAATTTAGACTATTCTCTTTGCAAGTTAATAGTGTCAACAAGTTTTTGCACTTCAGCACTAGGGCTACTCACAGCGGGGAGCATATTCAAAGACTCTAGTTCTTCCCATAGGGTTTTCATGGTAGTATAATATTCATTAACAGTCAAAGATTATTGCTTAGTTTCATACAATTCTTTGCTTAGTTTATACTTTCTAGAGCCATTAGTAAGAGAGAATCTTCTTTCCAAACTATCCCAAATATCTTTAGCAGATTTCATGAACATCACAGATTTCTTAATAGTAGGAGAAAGATTATGAGTGAGCTAAGCTATTACCATGTTATTGTAGGTCTCCCACATAGCAGCTTTAGTCTCATCATCTGTGGGTTTTGCTACAGTCCCATAGACAAAGCCCATTTTTCGTTTTGAAGCTAGCTGAATCTCCATAGCCCTGCACCATGATCTATAGTCCGCTGCTCCCTCAAGTTTATCCACCTGAATGGATGTTCCACCATTAGATGGGTGTATGAACAGAGGGTTCATCATCTCTTCAATAGTGATTTTGGATATTTAGGAAGATGTTTGGAAGAAGAAAGAAGAAAACTTGGAGAAGAAAAGATTATGCAGAAAAAGATTACACCTTTTTTCTGTGAGAAAAATATTAGGTTTTCCAGAGGGAAAACAATCAGTAGTGTATGAGAGAAAACGGCGCTGCAGGGGTAGAATGAGGTGAAGACTGATTAAGGTAGAATGTCATTGTGCCACGTGTGGCTCTGATACCATATTGAGTGAAATTTCCAGGAAAGTTCAACACATGGCAGGGAAAATGAGAAAGAGAGAGAATAACTAACTTTGAGGTAATGCTCAGATATATTTCATTCACCTAATGATTGACAGATTACACCCTTCCTTAAATACTAAGAAGCTAGGAAAAAGACAAACATAACAGCTAGTTTATTACAGCTCACAGAAGACTGTTTGTAGTAGTGGAGAAACATTAAGCTAAAGGTAATTAGGTAGCACTAATATCTTCATTAAAATAAAAATTAAACTAGGTTTCTTTCTCGGCGGAAGGTTTTCGAAATGGATTTATTAAAGATTCAATTTCAATTTTCGAAATATCAGCCTAAAACAAGATTTCCTTTAAAAGAGGTAGTTTCAACTTGTATATGTTTTTTGTGAAATAACTGGACAAGTAGAAAAAAAAAGTACAGGGAGAAGATATGCAACATCAGAGTAACAATTTGTAGCAAGGGGGACTCACCGATGCAGATTGCGATTTTGCAAAGAACAGTGGCTGACTGAGAAATGCAATAATATTGATCCATTGGTACAAGTATAAATAGCATTGAGTAAAATCATGTTACTTCTTTTTAATAATATCAAAAATCACATTAATGGATATAAAAAAATCGAGGACGGATAGTCGGTTACTTCACGAAAAAAGTATAGACAATGGTATCGTCTTGGTGGCCGTTTGGTTTACATGGGAAGTCAAAGTTTCCATGAAATTGCAATTCATAGGAAATAAGTTACTTAATCAAATTCATGGGAAATTGGTTAAATTGTTTGGTTGATAATGGGGGAATTAAATTCCCATGGTAATTTCTATTTACTTAGGGGGACCTAGGTACGTAACTTCCTCCGTCTTGTGGGAACTCAAAATTCTTAGGAATTTCTAATTCCTTCATTTTGCTATTTTGTTGTCAACCAAACAACTCACCAAAATTTCAATTCCTAGAAAATTCTATTTCTCATGTTTTTTATATCAACCAAACAACCACTTGATTCACAATAAATATAATACTCCCTTATTCTTAATATTTGATTCATACATATTTGAATGACACATGAATCAAGGAAACAGAGGGCGATAAATATGTACTATGCATGTGATTAAACAATTTAATAAGGCTTTCCATTAATAAAAACTTACTGAAATAGATCAAGTGTTATAAGATTTTTTTTTGAAGGCTAGTGTTATAAGAACGGAAAACATTTCAAATAGAAATATACTTCAAGTACGTAGATATAAAGACGATAAAGGTAGTATCTCAAAAAGTTTAGTTGAATTTCATAAATTACACGTTATTTGGTATCATTATTATGGCCTTAGTTATTTTATTATTGCTACGGGAGAAAGGGACAAGTAGTGTACGAGGGGTCCACAGTCCATACAATCCATGTACTACATACAAATTAAAAAAGAGAAATGATTTAGTGGGGATGGGGAAAATATTTTCAAAAATGCATATGTAGCAATTACTGTGAAACTTAAAAAAAAATCTAACAATAGTAAAAAAAATGAAGGAACTTTTTTTTATTGAGGGGAAAAAATGAAGGAAGTTTATTGGTATCTACTTATCACTTCTTATGCGTAATCCTTAGGGTATGAATTAACATTTTTCTATAGATTAATATAGAAATAATAATCTTTACAAAATCAATACACTATCCGTGAAAGCATTAAAAAAAAGGAAAATTTTCAATAACAACACTTAGTTTTGGATTTTTCATTTTGGTAACCAAACTTAATTTAAATTATCAATGGTAACCCTGTGTTGTTTGTTTTACATGAGAGTTTAGAATGTGGTATTAATTTATAACCATTTTTTGTTTTACGTAATCCTTTGCCTCTCGTTGAAAATCTATTTCATTCCCTCTTTTATGTCTATCTGGACACTTAATAACCTTAATTAGTTTGAAAGGGCATTTGTATATAACTAAAAATTGTTAATGAAACCATCTTCTCAGGTATAACAATAAATATAGTGTTATAATTGATTATAATTGAAAATTAAAATTTTAATTTGGCTACCAAAAGAAAAACCGAAAACTTTAGGTTACCATCATAGAAATTACCAACAAAAAAGGCACATATATCTCTATTGTATAATCTCTTCTTATTTTTCACTTTTCTTAAAGAATACTTCATCTTTTTTTGTTAGTGGCACCATTAGACATTTGGACACTATCTATCAGTCAACTTGGACTATATTCTCTTACCATTGTATAACAAAAAATATATATATAGTCATCAAGTGATCCTTTTTTATTTGTCTTAATGCAAGGATTCTAGATATCAATTAACTTGTTACTCCCTTTTTTCATTTTTTATATTCCTACTTGGAATCTATTTTGGAATTAAGAAAGTCAAACTAGGAGCATAAAAATAAATATCAGGGATATTTTTTTTTCCGAGAAGTCAGGAATATATATATATATATATTAGAGGTCATATATAGAAGCGTACTAAAGAACATGAAAAAGAAAGCGGCGCAACTAAAGAAACAAAAAAAATATGAATTAGTTTTTGCCTTTTCCATCCTCCCAAACCCCATATATTAATATAAATATGTTAGAAATAAACACCGCAAGTGCCCAAAAATCCAGAAGTCGAAGTGTAATTTGCGAAAATCAACAAAAAAGAAAATCAAACAATAAATAACACATAAGATTTATGTAGAAACCTTTCGAACAAGGAGAAAACCACACTTCACTAGGACTTTGAAGACGATACAAGGAGATAATTTGATCTTTCCAGACTCGATAATCTCTCTTTAGGAGTCTCTCTTAGATGAATTTCTCTCTTAATACATGAATTATACTCTCTTTTTCTCTATTATAACAGTCTAAACATATTTATATATAACAGGGCACAAACAAAAGTTGAGTAAACCTCAGAATTCGCCTAGTGAAATCGAATTTGGCGAGTCGCCTACCCGAGTAACACATCGCACACCTAGGCCCCGCAGTATGTTTGGGCCTGGGTGAAGCCTGCCGGGCTAAAGCCTAAAACTCACTACCCAAGACAAACAAAATAAAGACGCTGCGAGCTATCAGCCTGCCCGAGCCTACTTGATGTTGTGTGCTTGCTGCTACACTTCTTCGTCGTTGCTCGCGCAGCTCGTCGTATCGACGCATTTGTCGCTGCTTGCTCGCACAGCTCGTCGCATCGATGCATTCGTCGCTGCTCACTCTCACAACTCATCGCGTCGACGCATCCGTCGATAGCCATCATATTTGTTCACTCGCTCCTTGAGAATCGAGAAGGATTTTCAACACATCGTACCCAATAAAAAGGAACTTAAAAGACAAAAAATTTGATTACTAGTCCGCACATTAAAAAAAAAGTTTTGTTTGGATTTGCAAAACAACTAGTTGTTGGACCGGGCGATACCCCGAATCATTTTACCAATGTGAATTTGAAGTCCTAAATTAAACACCTAAGATAAGTAGAAAAAATGAGTTAGATGAACAAAACATCAATCACCCTGTTGACACATAAAATGTCACTTACTCATAACAAAAATGAGTAGACACATTGTCACAGCTGATTTAGAAATGGCTACTCAATTAAGAAACTTTGATATGTATACTCAATAATAAATTCAAGAAGAGGGATTATGATTTATTTATACAGGTAAAGTGAATATAATCCAAGTATCGTGGGCCATAACTTTTGAGATAATCGGATGTTATGGTGGGTCTCCTTAATAATTGTGGGATATATTGTGAGATGTTCGTTACCATATTTTTGAATGCTTTTATTAGATGTATATTATACTTTTTTTTTGCTGATCTCCCCATAAAAACCAAAAGAGATTGTAGATTAGTTGGTTAGTGTGTTTTATATTTCAAATGAGAGGTTGCGTGTTCGAGTCTTCACACATATATTTTTGTTGATCACTTTGCATCATTTGTTTGGGAGGGAGGGGGTACATATGACAGCATGACATTTGTTTACCTTGGGTTATATATATATATATATATATATATATATATATATATATATATATATATATATATATATATATATATATATATATATATATATATATATATATATATATATCAGGGCACAAACAAAAGTCGAGTAAACCTCGGAATCCGCCTAGCGAAACCGAAGTTGACGAGTCGCCAACCAGAGTAACGAATCGCACGCATGTACCCTGCAGTATTCTTGGGCCTGTGTGAAGCCTGCCGGGCTAAAGCCTAAAACTCACTGCCCAAGACAAATAAAATAAAGACGCTGAAGCACGCGGGCTATCAATTAGAGAGTGAAAATGCAGAAGGGAGGGAAGAGAAGATGGGAGGGTGATTAAGGGGGGAAAAGGGAAGGAAGTGGGGAAAATTAAGGAGAAAAAAAATCATGTGAGGGGTACATGACAATTTAAGTAAGGTCAACACCAGTTTTCACCTAGTCAATGTCGGAATATTGGTCAAGGTTGTTTTAGGTAAAAAAAAATTTCATTAATGTTTTTTCCCAAAAAATTTAAAAGGTTGTATTTCGTAAAAAAGTGTATATAAAAGGTTGTCCCTTAAAAAAAAAAAAACTCATTTATGGCTTTAAAAACTTAAGTTGAAAAGAACAATTTATGGAACAAAAAGATGTTGAAAATAATCAGAATTTGCTGTTGCCAATAGCCCAATAGGCCCATCACGTATCCCTCATCTCTTAAACAAAAATAAAAAAGCCAAAACCTGGCCTGCCTACCAAAAGAACAATCCTCATCAATCACCCATGTGCCAAATCAACCGTACATTAAAAAAGATGAACGACCCAGAATGCTTCACTACACAGCACACGGATCGACATCCTCATCCGTTAGATGCAAAAAAATCCAACGTCTGACATTTACGCGGGATAACCCCCTCCAAAACCAAATCTCAAAATTTCAACAACCCATCCACTATATAACCACCCACCTCCTCTTTCTTCATTTCCACAACAATCTCATCTTTCTTCATTCACATCCACAACCCAAAATCAATTCAAACTCAAAAAAACTCAAAAAGAAGAAAACCCAAAAGAGGAGAGAGAAAATGTCAGTCTTTTGGGAAGAATAGGACTTTCTGGTTCAGCTTCATTTTCATTGATATTAGCAAGAATCCCGATATGTTCTCCTTCTACTTCCATCTCTGTGAATTTTTTTTACAGAACTGTGACAAATGAAAGCAGACATTGGTTCAGGCATTAACACAAACACCTTACATACTACTTCATTGGTTCAGGCATTAACACAAACACCTTACATACTAAAGCATACAACACTGACGAAGAAGAACAAAACAATGCCGAGTTCAATTAATCACACACACAGATTTGTAGTACTACACAAAATAACATAAATTGCAACTAAAGTAGTATGGGAGAATGGAGATGAAGAGATTTTTTTTCGTTGACTTTATTGTTGAAGGAGTTAAAAAGAATAATTTAGCTTTCTGGGAAATTATACTAAACTATCAATTACAAAGACTTAACATTTAATCATTGAATTATGCTTTTAAGAATTTGATTTTAGCATTTAGCTTATATGTTGTAGCAAAAATCAGTTAAACGTAGTATGTGAGATGAAGATACCTCATACCTGAAGTGATAAAGGGAGACTGGGAGAAAGATAGATGCCAGCACCGAGAGGGAAAAACCGAACAGCGCAGAGAGCTAGAGAGAGAGAGTAGAAATTTCGGAGATGAAGAAATTTGGGAGATGAAGAATACTGGTTCAAATTTGGGGAATACATAATTGAGATTTGAGAATACTGGTTGTCTGGTTCTTATTTTTTGGAGGGAAATAAAAAAAGGGAGGGAGGGAAATGTGTGAAATTTGGGGAAAAAATTCAATGGCTAAACTTTAGAGGGATTTACCGCCTTTTTGTTTTTGCTTTATTCAATGGTTAAACATAGAGGTGGCCAGTGGCCACCGTATTATTATAGTGAGTATCATAGAGGCTCATCAAATACTAAGAGTCTAAGACCCAAGCAACAAGTACTAAGACAGTAAGATCCAAGCAACAAGTATAAATATAATACTAAACCACAACACAAGTACATAACCCAAGCAGTCCCAAATTTAAACCACAGTATAATACTAAACTTAAACATTAGAGTTTAGAGGGAAAGGTGACACTAGACTTCATTCTAGTTTTGTTGCAGGCGCCAAGCCGACCCGAACTAACCCGTCCTGATGTGACCCGAATTTTCATGGACCCGGAATGGAGCCGTTCACGAATGGACCCGATCCGAACCCGCAGACAAAGGTAACCCGATCTTGACCCGACCCGTATGACCCGTTTGCCACCTCTACTTAAACATAGTAGTGCAGTACGCTGCACTCTGCAGTCCCCCTCATTTATTTAGATTCGCGGCCCGGGCCGGGCCAAAAGTCGGGCCTGTATTCCTGTCCATAGTCCGACCCGAAATTAATGCGGGCCATCAAGTCTGGGTCCAGATCCCATCTTCGGGCCATATTTTTGTGCCCAAGCCCGGTGCTTTTTCGGGCCGGGCTCAGTTTGATCAGCTCTACATAGCCCCGTCCGACGCAAATTGTTTGATTATTAATAAAAATATAATTTTCAGCAATAATTCAAGGAAAACAATCAGATCTGGCATACAACCAAATAATCTCAAAAGAATAATCAAACATCATTCTGGAACCGACGAACTTCAGCACCAAGACATGTCCAAATGTTGTAACCTTCATCGCTCGATTTTATGGGGAAAGGAGAAGAAGGGGAGAGAAAGATTGGCTCGATTGAAGATTTCACAAGAGATTGAAGAAGGGGATATGGAGCGCCGGTTAGAGAGCGATAGATGAGTGAATTAGAGTTTTAGGTTTGAGAGAGAGAAAAATGTGAGGGACTAGGGTAACTCCAAAATAAAAAAGGAATAAGTGGGGATTTACGTCAGATGGGCCTATATGATCCGACGTAAATCTCCTAAGCCTAATGATTTGCGTCGCACGTTAAAAACGTTCTTTTCCTTCCCATTCTTTTCTTTTTTCAATGATTTTTTTTATTTTTACCACCTTAGAAATAACTTGTTTTGCGCTTTACCACCTTTTTTTTTTCCTATTTTACCATCTTAAATTTTCCAACTCACTAAAATCTACCACCTAACTCGTGCTCCGACCAAGAATCCGACAAGAAAGGGCCTACATTTTGTATTAAAACAATTTCCCCCCTTTTTTTACACTCTCTCCCCAATTTCTCTTTCTTCCTTCACCATTCCATTTCCTAAACTATTCACATTTTAATCTCAAATTCCCTATCAACAACCTCTCTATAGAAATCATCAACTCCTCTTTGATATTTTTACAAAGATTCTTCTACCCTCTCTTTCCTCCACTTCACCCAAAAATCTTGAATACCAAACTCCTCTCTCTCCTCATTTATTTCGACTTTTCAGCAAGAGTAATTCCACAGTTACACTTTTGGTGGTTTGAGAAAGAAGACTGAGACATTATATGCCTATAATAATGAAGATGAATGAGAACCAAAGCAAACATTATGCAAAACAACACCATAGATGCCCCAATTTAGGCCCAATTTACCAAAAAATTCAATGAACAAATGTAGGCGTGTTTTTATTCGTCTACACGGTGTTAGCGCGTATTTGACTACCTCATTGTAAAGGTTTTGTTGAAAAATGTTTTGAAATAGTGAGAAGTCGCTAACAAATCTTTAAAGGAAGACTCATAAACCTAATTAGATATTGAGAAATCATAGGGACAACGTAGAAACTTATGCAATGTAGATTTTCCCGTCATGACTCCATTAATGGTAAATGAACCATATATTGAGTTCGAATAAGATCAGAAATCAAATTCGCCCATTGATGACCTCTAATTAATATCAATTCATATATATATTTATGCAAATAAACAACCACATAATATTTTAATGCAATATAATAATTAGTCTATATCGGCTCATTAAACAAACAAAAGACTAATTTTTTGTGACATGTTATTAAGCAATCAAATTATAGCGAACCTAACAGGTTGTCCAAATTATCTGAATTTAATGTTAGAACAGTTCTTTAGGTCTTTGATTAGCAATAATAATCATGTGAGGTTGTGAAAGCATTAAATCATACAACATGCAATGAATAATAAAAAGCAGTATGGAAAATAAATAAAAATTGAACAGAGATTGAAGAATAATGTAAAGAATAGCGTTAATTCCTTCAAGATTTACATTGTGACAAATAAATTGTTATTAGTAAAATAAGAATTAAATTGGAATTGATCCTCAGGAATTATACATTTGTCGTATGAGTCTTGTAATACGGTTTGTAAGATGATTGTCGTATGAGTCTTGTAATACGATTTGTAAGATGAACAATGTTGAAGCTTCAAATAAGAAATTCGAAGGTATGAATGTGTTTAAATGTGTTTGAATGTGAGTTTGAGTATAAGAGAGTATGTGTAGAAGTCGTAGGAAAGCATTCTGAAAATGTCGTTTGAAGAAACGAGGTATTTATAGGCAAAGGAAACCGAAAACGAATCGAAAAGATAAAATAAAACTATGCACATAGCGCAACGCTTTGCGTTTGATGCACAACCTGTGTGCCACATACACACAACTTTGCGCCAAATTGTTCTTCTTTCGGAGCAGACAATTAGGACGACAATATGTTTTATCCTTGGGTACTCAATAGGGAGACACGATTTTGTGTCTACGACAAGAAATGACCAAAATTGAGGAAGAATCCTAACCTATTAAACTGGACTGAGAAATCATATCTTTAACAATAGTGGAATCTTCAATTTCTCCTTTGATTGAAGTCGAATTTGTAAAAAAATGGTAAAACCCTAACTTGATTTAGGTTTCCATAAAAGAAATTTGGGTTTTCAGAGGGATTGAAAGACAAAAATGGGTTTTTTAATGAAGGGAAATGAAAAATCGAGGGTAAAGTGGAAAAAATGGGGGAAAACTAAACGTAAAACAATTATTTGGGCCCCATCACTAGATTTTTCGCCGAAGCTGAGTCAAGGTGGTGATTTTTAACGAGTTGCAAACTTGAAGGTGGTAAAATTTTTAAAAAACCAAAAGGTGGTAAAACGTAAAACAAGCTATTTATAAGGTGGTAAAAATAAAAAAAAATCTTTTTTTTAATAATAATATATTGAAAAACGATGACAACTCCATATGCAAGTATAATACTACAATAATTGTTTCCTAAATTCCTGTGCCCAAAATGAAATTGAAAGTATATTTTAAGATGGAGGGAGTACAATATACAAAATACGAAGTTTTTTATTATTTTTACAAATTGTATCTAAATATAAACAATTAACGTTGAAGACTGTGAAAATTTGAAATGATTAAATATTTTAAATAAAAAAGAGGAAAAATAACTGTTAACTGCATTATGTTTAACAAGATTTAAATCAAAGCAATTTTCTAAATACATTTTTCTGAAATTATTTCATCTTTTGCATATATGCATTATTTGTTCTGTTTCCTTGATAGCTTAAAAACTTTAGTTGAGAAGAACAATTTATAGAACAAAAATATGTTTTGAAAATAATCAGAATTTTGCTATTGCCAATAGCCCAATAGGGCAATAGGCCCATCGCGTATCCCTCATCTCTTTTTTTTTTTATATAAAAAAAGCCAAAACCTACCAAAAGAACAATCCTCATCAATCACCCATTTGCCATATCAACCGTACATTAAAAAAGATGAACGACCCAGAATGCTTCACTACACAGCACACGGATCGTCATCCTCATCCGTTAGATGCAAAATATCCAACGTCTCACATTTACGCGGGATAACCCCCTCCAAAACCAAATCTCAAAATTTCAACAATCCATCCACTATATAACACCCACCTTCTCTTTCTCCATTCCCACAACATTCACATATTCACAATTCAAACTCAAAAAAACTCAAAAAGAAGAAAACCCAAAAGAGGAGAGAGAAAATGTCAGGAAGAGGAAAGGGAGGTAAGGGTTTGGGAAAGGGCGGTGCAAAGAGGCACAGGAAGGTGTTGAGGGATAACATCCAGGGTATTACTAAGCCCGCTATTCGTAGATTAGCCAGAAGAGGTGGAGTGAAGAGGATTAGTGGTTTGATTTATGAGGAAACTCGTGGTGTTTTGAAGATCTTTTTGGAGAATGTTATTCGTGATGCCGTCACTTACACTGAGCACGCTCGCCGTAAAACTGTTACTGCCATGGATGTTGTCTATGCTCTTAAGAGGCAAGGTCGTACTCTTTACGGTTTTGGTGGTTAGATTTCGTTTTCCTAGGGTTTGTTGTTAATTAGGTTTTATTTTAATGGTATAATTTCAGTTGATTAGGGGAATCAAAGGAGGTTTGAATCTCTGTATTGTAATTGGTAAATCAGTTGTTATATGAAATATTTTGATGACTTTTGATTGTGATACATCATTTTTCATTGAGTTCAATTTGAATACCTATTCCGATTTTGTGCAGTTTTTGAATTTGTTAATGCTATTCAGCTGAGTTTATAGATCTGTTGAATAATCAATTGATTTTGTTTATTGTTTCAATTAGAGATTTACGGTTTCGGTGGTTAGATTTCGTTTTCCTAGGGTTTGGGTTTAGATTTGAATGTAGTTTGAAGAATTTTTTGTTCGTTTTTGTGATGTAATTGTAGTATGAATAGTTTATATGAAATATATGGGTCTTTTTTATCACGTCGTTCTTAACAATTTACAGTTTCATTTGTTTGGTTTTTAATGTTTGATTTTTGGAAGGAAAATGGGGATTGTTGATAGATAATTATACTTCTCTGTTTTTATATTGGTAATTTGGTACGTTGCTCATTTGCTGGAAAAATTAGGATAAAGAGACGACCCTGTGAACGAATTAGGGATTTTGATTTGCTGTATACTAGCAAAAAGCACCATTTAGATTTTAGACTTTGTATCATACTTCATCTCAGTATCTTTTATCTATGTATTACATGAACATCATAATTCCGTAAAAACACAAAGGAAATCTAGTTTACAATTTTCATAAATGGTAGCATAAACCAAACTATATCGTTTCCAGATGATATTGCGAGATTGAGAACATACTTCAAATGTGAGTCCATGGTTATTAGCATACACTCTTCATCTTAAATCAAATATAAACAACCGAACAATATTGCTACCAGATGATTTTGAAAGATCGAGAAGTTCCTTTAAGTGAGAGTCCAAGGTCATTAGCATCAACTCTTTCTCCTCATCTTGATATTTTATTTTAAATTTGCTCAGCTTAAGTTTTAGATTTTTAGCCACTTCTTTTTCTAGTTCATGGAAACTAGCAGTTGGAGAGATATGAAATCTAACAGTATCATCTTGGTAAGTGGCTTTCACAATGAATTTACTTAAACTTGGGCTCTCTTGCTGAGTACCCTGATCTGCACCCATCAGAGTGTCACAGGCATGTTCACGACCATTGCTATGGCATCGCGTTGCTACTCCGAACTCTTCCACAATGTCCATTGTCACATCAGGGGTTAAGTTGTTAACGACAATGCATTCATTTGCATCACTTAAACACTCAGGTGCATGTTCATGACTAGCTGGAGTATTAAAGGGTTTCACTAAATTGACCTGTGCAGGTTTACTTCCAGAAGATGATGCAGTATTGGTGTTCTTCTCGTTGGCACGTTGACTTTTCTTAATTCTGCTTGATTCCCATTTAATATCGGACTCCCTCAACCAGCGTTTAAATGTAGACCTTGGCACTGGAATGAATCATATAACATCAAAATGTTGAAGGATTTGGAAGAAACTATCAATGAAATGCAGTGCATGACCGTATAGTTCGCGGAGAATGGAAACGTACCACCTTTCTCTTTTGCAACATCTTCTAGCTTCATGTTTCTGGACCAGTATGGTTGAAGTTCCTCTCTAGTAATTTTAATCTTTTTTTTCTTACCTCTCACCTGGCCAACTATGGTGGATGTTGAATCTTTATCATTTTCTGCAGGGATAATCTCCATCTCTTGGTTTGGTGAACGGCAAGAAGCATTGTGACTTATTCCATCAACTGTATCTTCTCTTCCATCGTAAGTAAATTCTATTCGCACCAAAAGCAAAAATCTTTTAAATTGATAGAGTTCCCATTTATTCTTGTCAAAATCAAAGTTTGCTATTTTAATAGTTAATAATCACCAATATACAAGAAAATCATACTCATGGTAATCATATCAGAGGATATGCTTCTGAATTCCAAAGAGGACTGATAAAATACTTTGTAAAGGATAAAAACGTACCGCCTAGCTCCTTTCCAAGGTTCACTTGTGTCATGTTTTTATCCATCAGACATGGAATTTTCTCATGAGTAATCTCCTTCTTCTGTCTCTTTCCCTGCTTATTATCACTTTGTGGATTCTTCCTGCTCTGTGTATATTCTGAAGCATGATGGTTGTTCTCAACACAAGCAATATTATTCACATCACAAGAAGAAATGTGTTGATCAAATGATGGGATCCCATATTCAGTTTCCAAAATCGGGTTGCTGATATATATTTCATGTGTATCTGAATTGAGTCCTGTAGATGAAGTTTCCATCTCTTGATCTTGTGAACTCTCGCCAATTGTATTGCTTCTACCATTGAAATGAGTATCTGCTTGTATAAAAAAACTTAATATTCAAACCCACGCAATAAAAGTTAATATTATGTAACAAACTCTATCAGACCCCATAGATGGGGTTGTTGGAAGCACACTAACTTGATCACTTGACCATTAGATTTTGATTTTCAGATAGAAGAATTGCAACGTACTCCACACAATGATTTCTCAAATACTAGAAGCACGTACCTCCAAGAAGCTGCTTAGCATTAGCAGTAGGTGATATCTGCTGAGCAATGACGCCTTCCTGTGAATATTCTGAAACCACTTTGTCGGCTGACTCGGCTCCCTCTGCATAATCTACTACTGCGATCTCATTGCTTTTATCAGAGGTTGTATTTGACGTTTTATCATAGCTACTATCATAATAGCCTCTATTCTTGTAGTACTCTTCATCCGTGTCATCATACTTGGTTTCTAAATTAATTGGTAAATTTTCCTTTTTGAAGCACTTGGGCAGGATTACGTGTTTCAACTTTTGTAGCCTTGTGATGCAATCAGGAGACAGGAAAGGACGTGATTCTGGTACCGCTGATATCGAGAATGCACAATTCCACTAGCTCATCCAAATCGGGGGGCAATTCTTTGAGGCCGAAACAATCCTTAAGTTGTAATTCTTTCAAGTTGCGTAGTCCTGCTATGCTGGGAGGTCGGATGCCAGTGTAATAGTGACATCTTATAGAGAGCGTCTCTAGGTTGACCAACTCAAACTGATTCAAGGATACTATAGGATCTTCACAAAAATAGTCGTCACAGTCATAGTTACGGCAATAGTCTTTGCTATGCAATAATTCTAGGCGGTGTAGATTTGTAGGTAGTAAGCTGTCATTATCGAAAAAGCAATCGACAAGCTTGAGGTTGGTGAGATTCAAATGTGTTGGCAATTATACAAAATTACATCCTTCGAGAACCAAAGATTCCAAATTAGATAGCTTTTCCAGGCTATCAGGTAATGCCTCGCTTTCGTCACATCTTACAGTGAGACATTTAAGTTTGACGAATTGATGGATGTTCGATGGCAAGCGTGTATCCCTAACATTTAGATCTAAAGATACCAAGTTTGATGGCTCTGCCAGGCTATCAAGTAAGGAATCAATAGTGTGACCAGAACGAAGAGAGAGATGGGTAATCTTTGTGAGTGTGTCAGGGAGGTGCTGGAGGTCTACATCACTAGAAATATAGAGATGTGTCACATGTCTGAGCTCTTTCAGCAACGTGAGATCTCCAAACTTATCATCCAAAAATTGCAAATCTAGGAATTTCACAAACGGTTGATGATGGTAATTATTATGCAGCCATAGATGTCTCTTGTTGCTGTCCAACCGGAGGTAACAAGAGGGGTTCCAAGGTACATACATTGATATTCCCAAATTTTCCACTGAAGGAGGACAAAGAGGAAGATAATTAAGAAATGAAATTGAAGAACAGGAAAATAAATTAACATTATATACATAGTCTGAATTTAATCTTTCCTTATTTGCATAATTGGTTGGACTAGGAGGACAAACAAACTTTTTGCAATAGAAAGGAGAACCTGAAACAACAATGCTTGAATATATACATTTGAAATTTGCCGGGAATTCTTTAACGTCAGCGGGAACATGAGAATTGCAACTCTGAAGGGTGAGGTGGCGTAGGTTGACCGAGTCCTTTAAATTGGCAAGACTATAATTACATTGCCTGAGATGTAAGCTAGCCAGGTTGCTTAAACCTGTAGGAAGGGCCTTGATGCTGCAGCAATCTTTAATAATGAGGTGTACAACATTCAAATTTGGAGGCAATTCTGTAAGTTGTCAAGTTGGGTAGGTTTGCAAGACTATTAGGAAGGGACTTGATACGTCCACAAAATGAAAGAGAGAGATGGGTAAGGCTCTTCAGCTCTCCCAAATTTTCTGGTAATTCTTCCAGTTGACGACAAAATACAAGTTTTAACAACTGTAAGTTGGACAGCCTTGTGATGGTGTCAGGCACACACTTGAGGGGTTGACACCAATAGAAATAGAGGTGGGTGAGCTCAGACAGCTCCCCTATCATGTCTGTTATCTTCTCCACACCTTTCAGCGAATTCAACTCCAAGATTCGCACAGAGAGACGATCAGCAGCAACGGGGTGACTTTGAATCCATGCCACTGGATCCTCCTCCAAATACAGGTAACCGTCATCATATACGCGGGATACCTCGACATCCACTTCTCTCACACCTGACCGCCTGTATTCGACATCACCTGCTTCAGCTGCCATTATCCCAATAAGAACTAAGAAGATGAGTACCTAGAAACAGGCAGCTCACTTGGATTTTTAGTAAAATTGAAGAAATTCGATCCAAAACTATTTGCAGTGCTACTTTACTCTCTTAAATGGAGGATCTCTTTTTTTATTTTCTTTTCAGGGGTATGGACTATGGAGGAGCTGAGTATGAAAGCCATAAATAGATATTAGATAGTTAAGTCTTGTCAAAAAAGTTAAAATAAATAGATAGATTAGAACGAGTCAATGCAACTGAGCAAGTGAAGTCAATTCCATGAAAGAAAATTGCAAGTGAAGTGAACCCTTATCTCAAAAATATATGGACTGTGAAGTATTTCCCAAAAGAATAATGAAAAGAATGAGACTTGTTTAATATTCTCTATAAAAAAAATATGGATCGTGAAGACTGAAATGAAGTGTGAACACTTGTTTCAGGAAATGAAAAAAAAAAATGAACCTCCAAATAAGTGAACTCTTGTTAAAAAAAAAAAAAAAAAGTTGAAAGTAAACCCTACAGCCAAGGGGTTCATGACCCACCAACCAACATTGACTAGTTCAAATATCTCAGCACTAAACCGTGGCAGATTTTAATTCGAAACTTTTACCTTATTTTATTTTTGAGGCACTGTGGCATATTCTAAATATTATTCTATATTATGTATAATGCATAAAGTAAATTTTTCTTTCCTTGGTCAAATAAATAAAGTAAATTAAGGTGCATGCAACAATATGTTCATGATAGTACAAAAGCATAGGGTTGATGATTCACACAGAGGCAGATCTAGGATTTGGAATTTGGTGGAGCACGAAATTAACAAAAACTTTTACAAGTTTAATATATTTTAATGGTCCCTCATATTTATAAATAAATGCAATATGTAGACAATCATGCTCCTCTTACATAACCGTAATCATAGATATAGAATTATACATTATGACAGATGCAACAATATCTTACGTAATGACATTTGTTATGCCAATTGAGAAAACTTGTCAAACTTAAAAGATAAGTAGTACACAAAATCATATTATTGCATTTGTTTAAAATTGAAGGAAGTCCCTTATAAAAATGAAGGAAGTTTGTGATGTGTTTGGAGATAAATTAGTGCTTAATTAGAAATTTAAAGGAGGTCATAATATTAAAAGTGTGCTTGCAACTTTATAAATAATTTTTAAAGACGGAAGACCAAACAAAAGAACGAAAGAAATAAAAGAAATGGATAAAGTAAATCAACTACACAAATAAGAGCTGAAGTAAAGATGGTGTTAGATTTGAACACAAGACCATCTGTCCCCAACCTATGATCACGTAGCGGAAAGCCAGACCAATAGAGCAAAGACTATCAAGCGAAAAATGACCGAGCCATATCTATTTATGTATATCAATATATCCGACTTTAAAAAAACTAGAACATATTTTTGGTGGGGCACGTATCACCCAGGTCACTGGGTGGATCAGCCCCTGGATCCATGTATAGAGTCCATTCACCAAGCTTGACTTGGCTCACTTTGTGGGGATTCCACCTCATGATCTCAAGACTATGGACTCGAATCCCACCAAGTGAAGGGCACTTGGAGGAGGATTCTCCTTACCATTTTCCTCTCATTCCAAGTGTTTGGGGGCCTCCGGGTTGAGGGCAATCCAGAGGTTATTTATCTTACCAATAAAAAGTAAGTGTAAATTCCATTCATAGTACACCCAAAGGAACATCTATACAAATATATTAAAAGGCGTTCCAATTGAAGCCTCTGTGCCACGTGGCACTCTCCTCAATCTTCTAATGCAAATGTTTTATGTCCATGTGAACTCTTCAATTAAAAAATATATATATTGTGTAACTTCAAGGTATCGAACACGTAACCTCTGAAAAGAAAAGTTAGAGCTTAGCCATCAATACACTATCACTTTATTGTCTAATGTTTTAAATAAAATATGATAAAGTCTTATAATAATTATATTTAACTAAAAAGACTTAGAAAAGTATTTAGATCTCTAACACTTTTATTACAGTACTACCAAGAGACTATTGATGACATATATTTCTTACACCAATTCCTTTTAAGATATTATTTTCAAACCTCAAAGGTGTTTTTTTTACTTATCATGTCATGACGCTAATTTTTTAATTTCTTAATGGTAAAAAAAACTACGAAAAGTAGCAAATGAATTTTGAATTTACGAATAATAATTTTTTTTAATTGTAATTGACGTGAGGCATCGCCCAGGCCAAAATACTAGTTTATAATAAATTATAAGATCTAAGGCATGTTAATAATTAATCTCTCTCTCCTCAGTCCTCCATCTACAATATCAATATCCACTTTAATCAGTCAAGTGTTAGCTCTCATTTCATTTCTCCCCTACTCTTAACCACTTCCATTTTCTCTCTCTTCATTTCTTCTCCCTCTCTCTCATCTAAGGATGGCAATCCAGTCCGGATCCGACCCTAGTCCGCTCCGATCCGAAGGAAAAAATCCGAGCCGACTATGACAAAAAATTAATCCGAATCCGACGTAGAATAATAATTATTGCTGCGGTTATTAAGTGGATTATTGCGGCGGTTTTGACCGCACAACAATAAAGGACGCAACAATAGGTAATTAATCTATTGCTGCGGTTTTTAACTGCAGTAATAGGGTAACATATTGCTGCGGTTCCTACCCAAAACCGCAGCAACATGTATTTTATAATATTAAAAATACAGGTCTATTGCTGCGGTTTTTTTACCAAAACCGCAGCAATAGGTGACCTAGTAATTTTTTTTTTTTTTACCTCTAGTTATGACGGAAAAAATTTGTATGCAAAGCAGACCACAAAAAACAGAAATGAAACTAAAGAATCAACACCAAAAGGTGTAGAACATAACATAAATCAAAAGTAATCACAAAAAATCTCATTAATATATAAAGATTAAAAAGGTAGTTACATAGATAGTGCAAAAGATCAAAAATTAAAATGAAAAAGCAAAAATATAAAAACAACAGTTACAACAACAAATTACAAAAAATATATTAAAAATAAAAAATAAGAAAATGAAAATAAAAAAGAGATCTTAAAAACTACTATCCTTCGCCAGATCTGAAAGGATTCGCATCCTTTGCCGGTAAAGCCAAGATTTCGAAGAGAAGGAGTGTGGTGAGTTAGGAACTGTTCAACTCGAAAATCCACCAAAAAAAATCTGAACACCATGGTACCTTGATTATATGGAACTAACGTGGCTAGCAAAGATCTAATTATCACCAACTGGCATTGCCAAAATTCCTTGCCTTGATCTTGATTTATACAGCTTGATAACTGGGACCTTGTTCTGTTCTCTTGAAAAAACCGTTTCGAAGTGAAAAACGAGGAATGAGAAAGGCGACTGAGAGGGAGGGAGAATGAGGCGAGGGCGGCGGCGAGAGAGGCGAGGACGGCGACGAGAGAGGCGACGGTGATGGAGGAAGCTCGAGATTTGAGGACGATGAATGTCGGGCTTCGTTGATTGGCGACTTGAAGACGATGAACGTTCAGGCTCGTGAGATGATGAGTGACGAGGACGAGAGGTTGAGATGAGATGAGATGAGAGGATGAGAGGAGAGATGAGAGGATGAGAGCAGAGATGAGAGGTGAGAGAAACGGCGAGATGAGAGAATAAAAGTGAGGAAGCAATAGAACCCTAACTGCACGCGTGTTTTATATATTAAATCATAGTCTATTGCTGCGGTTTTTTCAGGAACCGCAGCAATATGTTCATATATTATTAAAAAAATAATATTTTAATCTATTGCTGCGGTTTCGGCCGGAAACCGCAGCAATAGAACTGGTCAAACAGTCAACCAAATTTGAAAATTTTTCCCGTTGACATCTATTGCTGCGGTTTTGGCTGGGAACCGCAGCAATAGGTGTATTTTCTATTTTACCTTTTCTTTGTACGTGATTTATTGTTGTGTATGGGTAAAACCGCAACAATTCCACCACAACAATAAGCAAAAATTATACTAGTGGACTCCGTTTAAAAAGTCCGACTCCGAGTCGGAGGAGGGTCAGAGTCGTATCTCATAAAATAATCCGACATCCAAATCCGACTCCGATTTTAAGTCAATTAATGCATTTTTCGTATTTATGTTATTGTATTATTTATGTATAATCTGACTTCGACTTTCAGCCAATTGTATTATATAAGATTTTCCCATTGAAGAAATGATTGTTAAAAATAATAGTAATATTTAGATTAATTGTACTATATAATATTTCCATATGAGTATTAGAAAAAATTGTAATGATTAGATTATTGTATTATAGAAGACTTTTCTATTATAAAAAATGTGCGGAAAAATAAGCCGGATCGGGTTCGGAGTCAGATTTTCGGATTTTAAGTCGGATCGGATTCGGAATCGGATGTTCGGATTTTGAGTCGGATCGGAGTCGGATTTTCGGAGTCGGAGTTGGCGTCGTATTTAAAATCCGACTTCTTGTAGGGTCGGAGTCGGATTATGCATAATCCGGTCCAAGTTCAACCCGTTGCCATCCCTACTCTCATCACTCAACTTCAACAAACTTCTCTACAAATCATCCGCCATAAGGCACATGAGGGATAATATAAGTAGGTCCACATCAGAAACTGGTGGATCAACCCCGAAAAATAGAATATAGCTGTTTCTCGCAAAAAAAAAATTAAATTTTTAGGTGTTAAGTTGGAAAAAAAAATTATGAAAGATTATTTCTCGCGAAAAGTGGCATATAATAGGTATATAAATCTTTCTTCACCCACTCTTTAACTTATTCTATTTTGATTAGAGTAAGTTACAGAGTGGGTGAAGAAATATTATATGGGATAAGCTACAATTATTCAGTTGTGGTAGTTTTGCGTGGTTTAAAATATTTTCCCTCTGTAATTACAAGAGTTTTACTATGTCATAGAATAATTTGATGTTGGATATCTTGATTAACTGACTACTTAAATGTATTCAGATTAACCAACTACTTAGGGGGCTTTTGGTCTTTTTTAGAGGAAAGGGAAAGGGTTTGAGAAGGGCGATTAGGAGAATGAAAAGGTTTACCGTTAGATTTCATAAGTTGTTTATTTAGAAGTATCAAAGGAAAACCTTAAAAATTCCACCACCACACATTTTTCCTTCCATAACCACCACCACCACCCTTTATCTTAGAATTTATCCTTCCTTCGTCGCTGTCCTTTCCCCTCCACCGCTGCCGCCGCCACCCCCTTTCCCGTCGCCTGATTTCCCCTCAACTCCTTCTTCTCTTCTAGATCCGGTGGTTATTGGGTGGAAGGGATGTTGTTTTTGGGTGATAGGGTGGTGTTTTCAATTGGTCTGGTGGTGTTTTCGGGTATTGGGATGGGGTTCCGGTAAGTCATGCGGTTGTTTCAAGTGGCTGAGCTGGATTTGGGGTGGCTGGGCTAGGGTTTTGGGTGGAGAGGCGATGGTTTTAGGTGGCTGACTGAGATTTTTGATGGTTGGGCTAGGGTTTCGAGTTGAGGGTGGTGATTTCGGTGGAGGTGTAGTGGTTGTGGTGGCAATGTAGTGGTTGTCAAGGTGAACATGGAGTAGAGGTCTAGAGGAGAGAAAAGTGATACCTTGACATGGGTAGGGGTCGGGAATCAATGTAGAGGAGTTAGGGGGTAATCATGGGGTAAAGGGAATGACTATACACTTAACAAACAACAAGAAAATCAACTTACTTAATTCCCTTGCCCTTTTCTAAAGACCCCAAACCAAACGCCCCCTTAATATTTTGTTTAAAAATTCAGGCATCACTTGTCTAATAAACCTTAAGATAGCTCAAAAATATCAAGAACGATGTCAGTAATACCTGTGTGGAAAGACATCAAATTGGGACAAGACAATGTATGGGGAAGAACCAAGCAATGCGCAATGCAAAGAAATGTCTTGAATAATGAAATCCTAATTAGTGATTTGAAATGTAAAAATATGTACATAGTCTAGCTCATTGAGAATGGAAACTAATTAATGATTTACGAAAATTATTTTTTGCAAGTTGATTTATAACACTCTTTTTTAAATGACATACGTTGTCATAAATCAATTGCATAGATACGAAAGGGGAACTTGTATTCTACATACCCATTATAAGTGTACTTTAAGAGATATGGAATATCATAAGTGTTCCCTTTGCTCTTATTTGTTCTTCCTAACTTTGCTTTTTTAATATTTTAAAATAATTCTAAATGAGAATAACACATAGAAACGGAGGAAATGTATCTTATAAGCAATTAATGTCTATTTACTCAAACCTGAGTAATTCAATGTTTGCTTATTAGTTTTAGATTAGTATGCTTTATTGTCCTGAAACGTGGGTGCTATGAATAGGTATGGCAACTTTATATGGATATCCAATTACCCAATCTACTTCATATTTTACAAAAACACAAATATTAGAATAGGCGGGGCAATAGGTTTGACAATTTTATACGGATATCCAATTATCCAACCTAATTGCTATTAAAAATAAACACAAATTATAAGAATAGGCGGTCTAATTTTAGCATAAAATTAGACAAACTCAAGCATATATTATTCTAACAGTACAAGCCCATTCCATCTCATTATAACCTAATATTATCCCTAGACATCTTGCACTAACCTAGTCGTCCATTTTATTTTCCTTCCTTCGTTTCCCTTTGAATCTCGAACTACAATACACAATTTTAAAAAGGAAAAATTTCAAAAAACTATCTTTCATAACAAACATTTTTCAAAAAACTACCTTTTAAAAATTATTTTTCAAAAAACTACCTTATACAACCCTTTTTTTCAAAATACTACCAATTGACAGCTAAATGAGGGTTTAACCACCCGTGACGGGTTCATTGCTACTTATTGCTGATCTCACGGCCCAGGCACCGCTGACAACCCACATAGGGTGCCAAACTGCCCCTCCTTTCATTTTCTTCGTAATGAGCACCCCCTCCAGCTAGCTTCTCTCTCCTCCATATTTTGTTTTTCTCTTTTTTATTTGTTGTCCAACCGGCAACAACACCTAGGGCCGCTGCTATTTAAGAGTCAACGTCAATAAAAAAAGTCAAATGGTAGTATAGTGAAAACATTATGTTATATAAGGTAGTTTTTTGAAAGAATTTTTTTATAAGGTAGTTTTTTGAAAATTTTATGTTATAAAAGGTAGTTTTTTGAAATTTTTCCTTTTAAAAAATATCCTTGTAGTTTTACCGAATGGATTAAATTAGTCACTAAATGAAGGAAAAATTGTGAAATAGTACCTTTTGTAGCACTGATTTTATGAACTAGTACCTTTACTGTTTTATTTTATCAACTAGTACCTTTAAGTACTCTAAGGTTTTAATTTCAGTACCTTTTCTAATTTTCCCGGCCAAAATAGTCAACAATCCGGCCTTGACTTCATTTCTCCATCCATTTTTTGTGCGTGTGTTGCACATTATTTCTTTTACATCCTCTCTCCCACTCGCCCATAATAATCCCTCCATTTAAAACCCTCCCTTCCCCAAAAAATAGAAACTTTGTCCATCTTCCTCAAAATTCTCCCTACCAACCCTAAATTATACCTTGTGAAAGATAGTTCAACTATATGAAATTGGATTCCAAGTTAATTCTTCTCCAATTTCAGATGTATGTTATCTCAATTCCTTTTGGTTTTATTTTCGGAAAATTAAGACTGATTTTTTTGTTTTAATCTTATACAATAATGTCTGCTTCAAAGTCTGGATCTTCCTCAGCCAAACGTTTCGCTACTTTGTGGTCTAAAAAGGCAAAAATGAGTACCTTTCCACAAGGATGGTGACTCAGTGTAGCAGAGAGACAGAGAGGAGAGGGAATGTTAGAGGAGAGTGAATGTGAGAGGAGATTGGGAGAGGATTTACTGAAACCGAACTAAGGTTGGTCAAGGAGTAAAGAGGAATATGAAGGAGCGAAAAATTGGGGTTGGGGGGGGGGAAAGGGAGTCAAAAGAGGAGATTGAGAGCACGCGCTTTAAGAAGCCAAAAAAACACAAATGTTGGAGGGAAAAAAGAAGTCAAGGCCAGATTGTTCACCATTTTGGCTGGAAAATTTGGAAAAGGTACTGAAATTAAGACATTACAGTGGTTAAATGTACTAGTTGATAAAATAAAACAGTAAATGTACTAGTTCACAAAATCAGTGCTACAAAAGGTACTAGTTCACAATTTTTCCCTTAATGAAATTAACTAGTCATTATATAGATTAAAGAATGAGATTACTCAATAGATTAAATTGGTCACTGAATAAATTGAACTAGTCACTGTATTCAGAAAGGTAGGTCATTCTCTTCTTAAAATTAGGTTTAGACCGTTGCCTAAATTTAAATTAAAAGTAGATAGTCTCTTACAAGATCAACTTAAAAAAATAGATTAAAACCCGAAATAAATGGTGGAAAAATCCATTGATGGATAAAGCTAGTTAGATTCGGATGGTTCTCCACCCTATCAGTCTATCCTCAGTCCTCACCCACCCATCCACTTGTTTAATAGAAATGGATTCGTTCAAGAAGGGCTCCAAAAGATGTTGATCGTATGATAAAAAAGTACTTCTAATTCCTTACAAATAAATTTTTATAACATATTTGTTTTCTTATTGCTTTATTATATTTTTTTTATCCAAATAAAATGTCTCTTGCTGAAGATAGTCACCAAATCTACTTGATTAATTCGTAAGTGACTAATGGACGAATACAAATGATGGATTGAGTGGATGAGGAATGGATCAAGTGGAGCTGATGGAAGTGGGTGATGGATGCTAGTGAAGCTCCAGCATATCCAAACTCAGTCCATTGATATTAGCTATGAATTGTACAAGATTGGAATTCTCCTCCCATTTCTATGAGATTGATGTCTTTCCAGTCTCTCGAAAAGTTGAGACCAAAAATCCAAAGTCGTGCTCAGTGGCGGATCTAGGAAATGATCTACGTGGGTTCGAAGTATTTAAGGAAAAGATCGAGATAAATTAATTGAAAAATTCCAATGTACTTATTTAAATTACAAATTACAACCAATCACTAAAAAAGTTAACATGTTTCGGCTACATTTTTAGAAAATAATATATGGACCAAAGGGCTATTAGAAAACCAATATAATAATAGAGTGATCATTGCCAAAAACGAAAGTGTTCAAACTAATTTGGAATAGAGGGAGTAATTTTCAATATAATTAGCAATTGATTAGCAGTATTTTAAACATTTAAAAACACACAGTATAAAAAATACAGATAGAATATTAAGCACTTTAAAAGGTATTAATTATATACAAGAAGATATCAACTATTTACAAACTAAAAAGTTGCAAGAAAAAAAAATCTAAAAGTAAATCGGTAGAGGAGTGATGATAGATAATAAATTTTATATTTTTTTATTTAAAAGAAACAAAAGGGAAACGAGTGAAGGGAAAGAAAACAAAGAAACAAAAGGAAAGTCGTAGAGAAAGAAAAGAAAATAAAAGCAAATATGAACAAATAATAAATAAAGCTGGTTTGGTGGCCCAATTCTTGGGATCTACCTTAGTTGTTTCTTTCCTTTCTAAAAAAAATAATAAAATAAATAAATAAAGCTGGTAGTACACCACAGGAGGAGTTGCCAAAGATAAAAAGAAAATGTTGTCATGGCCTCATGGGAATGGAAAGTCTATGGAGCCTGTCAACCACTAAACCAAGCTGTGTCTAACTGAACTACACGGACGGGATATTCTTATAAACTGTTACTATTTTCTGGAATTTTGTCTATTTTTTCCCGATTTTTTCCCTGGATTTTCGAGGGTTCAGTTGAACCCACTAAACCTACGCTAGATCCACCCCTGGTCGTGCTCAGATCGATTATGCATTAATCATCCATCCTAACAATTCAACTTGATAAGAGTATCATGATATCTTGGTTTATGTTCAAATAGCTTTCTATGCACGCGATGCGTGCGATGACAATTTTTTCATTGTGATATTTCGTAATGTCGACTAGCTAGTTTTACATGCACGCAATATATGCAGCGACAACTAATTATAATAGTTTGACAGTTTTTTCAATAAAGGCTCTATTATATTCAACTTATTAGAAGTTATTTTCAGCAAAAATAAGTTCAGATAAGTTCATATCAGTTCTAAATCTGATCTTATTATCCTCTATGTAATTGATTTACATAAATTGAAATTACATAAACCCATTAAAATGATCATTTCTTTACATGAGTACATGACTATAATGTTGTAGAAGTATATTGCTGATTTTTTATTTTGGCAATTTTTCCTTGTGATGAAGATTTTGATATTCTTAAATGAATTTGTTATCTTTATTTTTTTAACCTAAAATTTTAAGTTATTCTAATTGTAGTTTTTAAAAATGGCAAATATTTTGATTGATTGATTACCTATTATTATTTTAAAAATTTAAACAAAATTGATGTAATTAAAAAGTAAGGGTAAGATAGTCATTTTATAGGGGGACACCATACCTACTCTTTCACTTATATAATAGAGATAAAACATTAAGAAATAAGGAAATATGGATCATGCACACTTGTTCAAAGGGATACGTGGAAGATTGTTGGAATACCCCTTCAATCAAGGTGCCTTTCTCTAAGAATATCCATAGTCATCGAAGTGAGAAACGTAAACTGATTCCTTTGCTAAACCTAAGTGACATGGAGAGAAAGGATTTTCTGCTATTCCGTATTCTAAGGAGAAAGGATCTTCTGCTCTTCCATCAGCCACCACAATCACCACTTCACCGCCAAATCATGCACACTTGTTCAAAGGGATACGTGGAAGATTGGTGGAATACCCCTTCAATTTTGGGCGCGTATTGATGGTTGTGGTGGTGAATTTTGGCACGATTTGGCGGTGAAGTGGTGATTGTGGTAGTGGATCTGGCGGTGAAGTGGTGAATGTGGTGGCTGATGAAGTAAGCTGCGGTGGTGGTTGGCGGTGAATTGGTGACTGTGGTGGTTGATGTTAAATTAGGGTGTAAATTATTAACTTAAATGAACTTATGCTTATACTATATAATAATTTTGGCATTAAGAATTTACCTAAAATGGAAAGTTTTCAATTGTTGCAATTATTTTGTTACGGCCTAAAATAGAAATTGTTGCCCTTTTTTGGTTACGGAGGAAGTACTTTGTAGGATTATAAGTACTCTAAGCGGAATTTCATGAATCATATTCATAAGCACTTAAAACAGGATCTCATGCATATACATTCAAGAATCACATAATAGTTAAGAATTAACCTTTGACGCGTGATTTCCACAAAGCTCTTCGAGATCCGAAGATAGAACCGTAATTGAGATTCCTCTACTAGGTCCACGAATCCAGATCAATGCTCCACCAATGCTAGTTGGAAGGAAGAGGGACTCTTCTATTTCTTGGAGCAGTATTACGTAGCTTTGAAAGAGAGAGAAAAGAGGAGAGAGAAAATAATGAGAGAATAAAACTGACTACTTTATTTTCTCACCCCACACCTAATTATAAGAACAAACTTGGTTAGGAGTCCTCTCCTTTTCTTTCTCCTTGGCCGACCACTCCTAGAGTCCTACATGGGCTCTAGGTCATTCTTTTATTGATCCGGATTGTGAAAGTGTGACCTTTGTAGGATCCATCTAATTGGGCTTCGGGTTTATTATTTACTAAACCTGAAGTTCTATAGCATCCTCTAGCAAGGTGTATAGACGACCCAATTTAATGAATTTATTATCTCAATAATATGATCCATGTTATATTTAGTAATTGCATTAGAGTCAAGGACACAATTCCTTCAATCTCCCACTTGTCCGAGACGACTGTGCAATCTTCAAATTCCTTAAGTCTCTTAGTGTCCAATTTGATAGTATGACCATATTACTATATCATCCATACTAGTCTTCAAATTAATCCTTGAAATTCGAGTTCGAATCGACAAGCAAATGATCATCATATAATCCATTTGAGCACGGCCATGCATTTTTCAATTTTCACTCTCCAAGGGGCCAGGACATCCATCCTATCTCATATAGGAGGACTTTTCAATCTTGTGGCAACCAAAACTCCCACTCAACTTTTAGCACAACCCGAACACTGCCTTTATAGTCCCCTTTTACGGCATGACGTTTGACAGCATCAAAGTTATACCAATCATTAGGCTAAGTAGTGTTCCACTCATGTCTTAGGAATCTACTAATATAATTACGAAGTTATAGAAACTTCTAAGTAGGTCTGTGCGATCATGTATCAACTATACATGTCCATATGATTGACTAAACATCTCCATGTTCCCATAGCCCATGAAACGGCGCTATCAATCAATCTTATATGCTAATTCTTTAATAAGTCATTTATGTCCAATTTAACGACTTAGATTATGAACTATAATATTCTATGAATTCAGTTCACTTATGGTGTTTCATTCATCAAATGACATATTTGACAAAACCATTGAATTCAAGATATATTTTGGACATTTTATTTAATACCAAACCAAAATTAAATAAGATAAAATTTTATTTCTCATAAACATAAAATAGCAAAACCATGTCTCTACATTGTAACAAGTTTCTCTAAACCTAGTACAATCTAAAGCCACTCTAACATTTTCTTCAAGCCTATAGCCCTAGCGTGACACTCATGCTTGGGTTGAGGTAGTGGTTTAGTGAGCGGATCAGCCACATTCTCATCCGTGTGAACTTTGCAGATCCTGACATTCTTCCTGTCAACAATCTCCCTAATGAGGTGATACTTCCTCATTACATGTTTGGATTTGTTATGTGATCTCGGTTCTTTTGCTTGCGTAATAGCACCATTGTTATCACAGAACAACTCAATCCCTTCCAGAGTACTAGGTATGATATCCAGCTCTGTCAATAACTTCTTTATCCAAACTGCTTCTTTAGCTGCTTCAACCGCTGCTAAATATTCTGATTCTGTCGTAGAGTCTGCTACAGTGCTTTGCTTTGAGCTCTTCCAGCTCACTGCTCCTCCATTTAGACAAAAGACGTACCCTGACTGAGAGCGGTAATCATCTCTGTCGGTTTGGAAGCTCGCATCAGTATAACCTTTAACAACCAACTCACTTTCACCTCCATAGACTAAGAACATGCCTTTAGTTCTTCTCAAGTACTTAAGGATGCTCTTAGCTGCAATCCAGTGTGCTTCCCCTGGATTTACTTGGAACCTGCTACACATGCTCAAGGCATATGCAACATCTGGCCAAGTACTTATCATGGCATACATGATAGATCCTATAGCCGAAGCATAAGGTATGCTACTCATTCGCTTCAACTCATCAGGCTCAGTCGGGCACTGACTCTTGCTAAGCGATATGCCATGTGACATGGGAATGAATCCTCTCTTTGAGATTTCCATATTGAACCTTGCAAGAATTTTATCAATATAAGTTTCTTGACTTAGTCCAATCATCCTTCGAGACCTATCTCTATGGATTTTAATTCCCAGTATGTACTCAGCTTCTCCAAGGTCTTTCATGGAGAAACAACTTTTCAACCATTCCTTGACTGACTCAAGCATTGGTATGTCATTTCCCATGAGTAGTATGTCATCTACATACAATACCAAGAAGACTAAGCTGCTCCCACTAAACTTCTTGTAAGCACAAGATTCTTCTTCGCTTTTGATGAAACCAAATTTCTTGATTGCCTCATCAAATCGAAGATTCCAGCTCCGAGATGCCTGCTTCAATCCATAAATGGATCTCTGAAGCTTGCAAACCCTTTTAGGATTTTACGGATCCTCAAAACCCTCGAGGTTGTGTCATGTACACATCCTCATTCAAGAACCCATTCAAGAATCTTTGTTTTGACATCCATCCGCCAAATTTCATAATCATAAAATGCAGCAATCGCTAAAAGTATCCGAATTGACTTAAGCATTGCTACTGGAGAAAAGGTCTCATCATAGTCATACCATGAATTTGTCTGAATCCTTTTGCAACCAGTCTTGCTTTATAGACATAGACATTCCCATCTTTGTCTGTTTTCAATTTGAACACCCACTTGCATCCAATAGGGTTAACCCCATCGGGCAAGTCGATCAGGGTCCAAACTTTATTCTCAGACATGGAGTCTAACTCGGATTTCATGGCCTCAAGCCATTTCTCAGAGTCTGGGCACGTCAAAGCTTGTTTGTAGGTAGTAGGTTTTGAATTCTCCAAAATCATTATTTTAGAATTTTCAGTTAACAGGAAATCAACCAACCTCTTGTTTGGAATCCTTTCTCTACTAGACCTACGCGGGGCCTGAGCATCAAGAGAAATGTTCTCTTCAACTTCTTGAAGATCTTCGTTTGAATTAGATTAATTCAAGTGGGACGGTAGGAGGTTCACGCGTTGAATACGTCATCTCCTGAACTAGACTTTCGTCTTGTCGGGCCGTCTCTGACATGGTGTGAACCACGTCCAATTGTTGCTCATCTCGAATTTCTTCGAGAATTATTTTACTCCCACTTGTCTTTCTAGAAATAATTTTCTTTTCAAGAAAGACACCATCACGAGCAACAAACACTTTGTTCTCTTGACGGTTATAGAAGTAATAACCCCTTGTCTCTTTTGGGTATCCCACAAAGAGACATTTATCTGACTTGGGTGCAAGTTTTTCTGAAAGTAAACGTTTTACATAGACCTCACAGCCCCAGATCTTAAGAAAAGACAAGTTTGGAGTTTTTCCATTCCATAACTCATATGGAGTCTTTTCTACAGCCTTTGACGGACTTTTGTTTAGTGTATGTGCAGTTGTTTCGAGAGCATATCCCCAAAAAGAAATCGGAAGATCAACAAGACTCATCATTGATCGAACCATATCCAATAAGGTCTGATTCCTCCTTTCAGATACACCATTTAACTGTGGTGTCCCTGGTGGAGTCAATTGTGAAAGAATTCCACAATCTTTCAAGTGATCATCAAACTCTTGGCTCAAATACTCGCCACTACGATCGGATCGCAGTGCTTTAATTGTCTTACCAAGTTGATTTTGTACTTCATTCTGAAACTCTTTGAATTTATCAAAAGATTTCGATTTATGTTTCATTAAGTAGACATATCCATATCTACTCAAATCATCAGTGAAGGTAATGAAGTAATTAAACCCTCCCCTTGCCTTTGTGCTCATAGGACCACAAACATCTGTATGTATGAGGCCTAAGAGATCGCTGGCCTTTTCACACTTTCCAGTAAACGGTGACTTTGTCATTTTCCCCATCAAGCATGATTCACATACATCAAATGATTCAAAATCAAATGATGGAAGAATGCCATCCTGTTGTAACTTTTGGATGCGCTTTTGGTTTATATGACCCATTCGACAATGCCAAATGTAGGTTAGGTTTATTGATTCATTCGATTTTTGTTTCTTGCTATCTATGTTATAGACTTGTAATGACCTATCAAGCACATATAAGCCATTTATCAATTTAGCACTAGCATAGAACATATTATTGTAAGAAATGGAACAACATTTGTTCTTAATTTCAAAACAAAACCCTTCAGAATCCAATACAGAAACAGAAATTATGTTCTAAGTTATCGAAGGAACAAAATAACAATTATTTAATTCTAAAACAAAGCCAGATGGAAAATGCAGACTATAGCTTCCTATGGCAAGTGCAGCAACCCGTGCTCCATTTCCAACGCGAAGCTCTACCTCGCCCTTTGCCAGTCTCCTACTTCTTTTTAGTCCTTGCACATCATTAACTATGTGAGAACCACAGCCGGTATCCAATATCCATAAAGATGTAGAAGTCAAATTGATTTCTATAACAAATATACCTGAAGTGGAAGCCCCAGACTTCTTTTCCTCCAAGTATAGAGGGCAGTTCCTCTTCCAGTGTCCTATCTTGTGACAATGGAAGCACTGGCTTTCCGCGGCCACCTTTGGCTTGGCGGTTGGCTTAGGTTTTTCAAAGCAACAACAACAACTTGCTTGCCTTTGTCCTTCTTTCCTGCCCATTTCTTCTTAAAACCCTTTCCCTTCTGAACCATTAGAACCTCTTTCTTTGGTTCTTTAGGGATATTCCTCTCAGCATTGACCAACAACCCGTGCAACTCTTGCAAAGTCTTTTCAGACTCATTCATGTTGAAGGTCATCCTGAACTGATTAAAGTTGTCAGGCAATGAGTGGAGAATAATGTCAGTAGCCAACTCAACCCTGTAAGGGAATCCAAGTCGTTCCATGTTTTCGAATAGACCCATCATAGCAAAAACATGGAGGCCAACAGCTTGACCCGACTTCATGTGACATTCTAGTATCTCCCTATTGGTTTCATACCGCTCAACTCGGGCTTGTGTTTGAAACATAGCCCGCAGCTCTTGCATGATGGTATAAGCATCCTTGGTTTCGAACCTCCTTTGGAGGTCCGGCTCCATGGCTGCTATCATCAAGCAAGTGATCGGTACAGACCTATCATTGGCTTGCTTAGCACGACGTTTGTCGGCTTCAGACGACTCATCAGTAATCACAGGAAGTGGGGTTTCTAAGACATCCTCTCGACCCTCAGACCTTAATACAAGTCTTAAGGTTCTTTCCCAGTTGATGAAATTTTCACCATTCAGCCTGTCCTTTTCAAGGAAAGGACGAATGTTGAAAACAGAGTTGTTGTTGTTGTTAGACATAGTATCTACAGACAGAATAAAAGCAAAGTTCAATATTATGTTTATAAAACAACCTAAAACATGCAAAGGTTTCTAGGTTGATCACCTATTCAATTTTAATGTCCCATTTGAATAAGTGATTACAAGATCCTATCAACATGCAACACTAGGCAGACGGAGGCCTTATCTTAACGTTACATTCTCAAGGTAAGTAAACTCCTTTACTAATTATAACACTTTATAATTCTTGTTTAGATTAGTAAACATCGCATGCTTAACTATCTCTTGCTTCAAAACCCAAAACGCTTTTGATGATTTTGTTAAGGATAATCAAACTAAGTAGTAAAATTTGCAATTTTACCTTATCTCCCAAAATTAATGATAATACCCTGCAAAGGCATGACCTATTACTATTAATTAAGGGTTAATAAGCACTTTATATTTGGAAAAGCTAACCTTAATATTTGCGGGACCTAAGTTTATTATGTTGTTATGAATTAGTGAACTCTAGCGCATTGATAACCAACATACAATAAACTTATAAGCATTTTAAATAATAATAAAATGCAAAAATAAATATGATCTAGCATGGCCCCTAATCCTAAGAACTAAGCATCATGGGCTCCTCCTTGGACTCTTCATGGATCTCCATCCATGTTAGCCATGGGCCTTCTCTTGATGGCTCGTCTTTGGATTACATAAGTATCAAAATAATTTAAATAATATCTAAATTAAATAAATTACAAAAATACTTAACGATACGCAGATCGTATTTCAATTACAAGAATACATCACGATACGCAGATCGTATTTTCTAACTTAAATTTGGGCCATACTAGTCATTCATAGCAATTATATCAAATATAAAATGCCACATAATAATATCACATATTATACTTGCCAATAATCAAAATATCAAATATTCTTAATTAAAGCAAGAGGATAAAATATTTAAGTAATTCCGAACCACCTAAAAATTCTATCCTATAAAATCTAGCCTACTAATTTTAAATAGATTAAAGAATAAAATTATGAAATTAATTTATGACCCAGTCAAAATTAACTTAATTGGAATTTGCTTAATTATCTCAAAAATTGTTTTACAAAATTTCAAAAGGTAAATACAAAATCTGTTAGCGCAGTTACCGAAAAATTAAAAAAAAATTAAATTTTTTTTTTAAAAAAAACGCCGTGGAGGCTCGACCAGACTAGTAGCACAAGGGCTGCCAGTCCCAACTCACACGCGAGCACACACGGCCAGAACTCCGGCCATCCACGTCAAGCCGCAGCCACCGGAATTCGCCGGCAACACCATTCGCGAGCCGACGCCGGCAAAAGGCCCCCAGCGCCTGCCAGCCTGCAGCACGATGCTGCGCACGTCGTACGTCGCACGCGTGGCTGCTGCAGCCACCTTCCCTCGGCGACTTCTTTCGGCAGACCATCGGAGAAGCTTCCTTCGCCTACTGCCCGCCGACAGACCACCGGAGCAGCCACCAGCCGTGGCTGCTCCTCTTCCTCCCTTCTTAATTTTTTTTTATTTGAAGGAAATTAAAATTACAACATGTGTAAAATTAATTTAGTGATCTTAATTAAATTAAACATAAACTCTTTTATGCCTAATTCAGAAAATTAAATCAAAATCTCCATTTTAATTAATTTTAGGGTTATTCACATAAATTAATCTCTAATTCATATAAAACGCTTTTTACATGAATTAATTTTCATACATAAACAAATTTAAACATGAAAATCATATTAATAACATGAACTTAATATTCGAAATTTAGAGATCTAAAATCAGAATTTAAATTTCAAAAAAATTAAGGTTGAATTTTCAAAAAATTCGGCCACTTTATATTGAAAAATTAAGCAATTAAATCTCCATTTAATCAATTCTAATTAATTATTCATTCCATAATTCAATTCCTCCCCTTAATCAAATTAAAATTAGTCATGAACACATCAAAATAAATCTAATTATTATGACCTAAAATTTATATGCAAGAGGCTAAAACTGATACCACTGTAGGATTATAAGTACTCTAAGCGGAATTTCATGAATCATATTCATAAGCACTTAAAACAGGATCTCATGCATATACATTCAAGAATCACATAATAGTTAAGAATTAACCTTTGACGCGTGATTTCCACAAAGCTCTTCGAGATCCGGAGATGAAACCGCAATTGAGATTCCTCTACTAGGTCCACGAATCCAGATCAATGCTCCACCAATGCTAGTTGGAAGGAAGAGGGATTCTTCTATTTCTTGGAGCAGTATTACGTAGCTTTGAAAGAGAGAGAAAAGAGGAGAGAGAAAATAATGAGAGAATAAAACTGACTACTTTATTTTCTCACCCCCACACCTAATTATAGCAAGACAGACTCGTACAAATTGTTTGGTAAAGTTTCAAGTCTGAAACACTCAGGGAGGCTTAGGTGCAGCAAATTGGGTAACTTCATGATGCTCCAGGGAAGGGACTTGATTTTGGTACCGCTAATGTTGAGGGTGCTTAATTTGACCAACTCATATAGAGTTACTGGCAACTCTTGGAGGTCAGAACATCCTTTGAGAATTAATTCTCGCAAGTTGTGTAGTTTTGTAATGCTAGAGGGGACGGATTTGATTCTGCTGCCAATGATGTTGAGGGTGCTCAAATTGACTAACTCATTCAAATTTGCTGGCAATTCTCGGAGGTTGAAACAACTGTTGAGTATTAATTCACGCAAGCTGTGCAGTCCTGTAATGCTAGGAAGGAACTTGATGTTGTAACCCGAGATCGAGAGTGTCTCTAGGGTGGCTGACTGACTGAAATGTTGTTCAAGGATATCAATATCGGTTGGCTTCTCAGAAAATATATCGATTTCCAGGTGACATAAACGTGCAGGGAGTGAATCGATGCAGGAATTAATAAGCTTAAGTTTAAGGAGCTGAAGACTTTCTGGCAATGGTGAGTGAAAATAAGAGCAATAGAGTTTTAAAGTTTCCAAGTGTGATAGCTTTGCAATGCTATGAGGAACGGACATAATTTCAAATTAAAAAAGAGATAGGCATCTAAGGCTAATCAATTGATCTAAATTTTCTGGCAATTCTGTAAAGGGATTAGACTTAGACATTGCTCGGATATCTAACGTTTCCAAGTTAGATAGCTTAAACATGCTATCAGGAAGGGACCTGATGTTGCTAACCTGAAGAGAAAGATGTCGAAGGCTGACGAATTGATCCAAGTTTGACGGGCATTGAAAATCTTTACAACCCAGAACACATAACTCTTCCAACTTGTGCAGCTTTGTGATAGTGTTAGGCAAACACTTGAGGTGGTTACCAAAAGAGATATAGAGGTGGGTGAGCTCTGTCAATTTCTCTATTGAATCTCCTAATTTCTCAACGTTATCCGGCAGTTGCAATAACATCTTTCGCACCCGCATGAAAGAAGTGTAGTTAGATTCAAGCAATGGCCCAGGATCCCCCTTGCAAAAGGCGGAACCGGAAGCATAATTCGTGCACCACATAATCGGAAGTGGACTCTGATCAGCTGCATCCATTGTTGTTGGGATGGAAGAGGGCACACATAAACAAAATGTGAAAATTCTGGAGTTCTGAGTTTTGGAGGAGCTATAGAAGATCAGACAGATAGGTAAGGTCTTGAAGCTTGACCATTGCCACTACTACCTTTTTAAAATGATCTGCCTCTACTAGTTTGAACACATTACTCAATGTGAAAGGAATTTTGTATGTGCGCCACTAGCCCCACTATCATTCAAGAAAAGACTAAAATGAAGGATTGGGTCAAATATGGAATAAAAAACGCGTTAAAATGAACCCCTTAGGCTGTTTCAAAAAAAAAAATTGAACCCCCTTAGGCTTTAGTGATGAAACACCCCATATTTCATGGCAATCTGCCAATTAGGCCTTAATTCACCTTAGGCCTACTTGTTTTAGTGTGTGTAACATCGTTGAGTTAACTACCTCTCAAGGACCTAAAGTATTCAACTTTTTTCATTAAGGACCTGAATTAATTTTTTGCTCCTCCAAGGGATTACAAACAAACAGACTTTGATGATTAAGATGCAATGAATGCCATTTCTTGAGAGCTTGCAATTTATGATTAAATTAACTAAGAGTATTCATTCATATTTTTATGTGTCATACGCTATGCACTCAACTCTCTTTAACGACCTGTTCTTTTAGGCTGAATTGAACAAAACCGTGAGAAAAAACTAGCTGAATTGAAGTGAGCTGAAAAGAATAGGGCCTAAATAGAGAGAGAAATGCCAACAATGACTCATCCTTCTTTAACAGCCAATAATAGATCAGCCAAGTGGAGCTGATAAACAGACAAAATTATAGTAATCCCTAGGCACTACGTAGTACTGATACAGCATAGAATCAACTTGGAAAAAGATGAGCTGGAGTGCAACATTAAATCACTCTCTAAGGACACTTAATTAGGCCTAATAACCCTTACTTGCTCAATAGATTTCAACACATTTGCTAGAATAACACCGCCCTTTATCACACACAACAATCCAAAAAGACTCTTGCCTTCAATTGATTCTCCAATCATAATTTTATAGATCAATAACCGACAACCTTAGAATATTGTCTTCAATAGATTTTAAAAGACTAAGAGTGTCTTCCAATTGCTCATCGGTGGTCATCAGCACCCAATCTTTCTCTTCATCCTCATACGTGATTCTAGAGCTGCCTAACTCAATCTCTAAATTCATTAGTAGAAGAGCATTTGAACCTCACATTTATATCTCCCTTATAAGTGACTAGAAAACTACTTGAACTTCTACTCTCTTGTACATTACTTGACAATGTACGTTGTTCTGCACCATCCAAAAGCTTCAGGGCAGGTTCATGAACATCCATTCCGCTTTGAGTTGCCACAAGATTAATTATATGTCTGTCTCTGGTCTATGAGGTATCTCTTGTCTAATAAACCTCAAGATAGCTCAAAATCTAAAAACGAAGTCGGTATACCTGTGTGGAAAGACTTCAAATTGGGACAATTAATGGGGAAGAACCAAGCAATGAGCAAAGTAAACTGTTTCCCTTAGTAAACCTGAGTGAGTGAGTGGTATGGAGAGAAAGGATTTTCTGCTCTTCTGTTGTTCTAAGCTAACGATAACGTGGGTGATTCAAACGTGCATCGTAAAAAGAATGTGTGCCTGAGTGGAGGTTAATGGGCAAACTTGATTCATGATCATATTTGTAACTAAGGGTGTAAATGGATTGGACTGCATTGGACTTTGTCAAATCCAAATCTAGTCCAAAGTTTTTTGGGCTCGAGAAATCGAGTTCAAGTCCAATCCAAATATTTTTTGAGTCCAGCCCAGTCCAGTCCGATTACTATATTTTTTTTACTCGATTTAGATTCAATGATTCACAATGTTTTCTTATAATTGAATTTGAAAAATAAGCTCATTATATCCATTCCATAAAATAAGTCACATACATCTTTTATATTATATATATATATATATATATATATATATATTAAATATATGTCATATATATAAATATTTTTGGACTGGACTGGACTTATTGGACTTCAAAGGGGTGAGTCCAAATCCAATCCGAAAATATTTGAACTTGAAAATTTGAGTCCGAGTCCAGTCCAAAAAAGTTTCAATCCAGTCCAGTCCGACAAGTTTGGACTGGAGTGGATTGGACTCTAGACTTTTCGCAGTCCGCTTACATCCCTATTTGTAACCACATCCCTGAAGTCAATTTTTATTCATTGACTAAATATGAAGTCATGAAGAGAAACGTACATTGGATAATGTCCCTATTAAATTGTCCCTTTGGTTTCCAAAAATATCCAATTAAGTTATGAGTCTTTCTTTTAAGACTTGTTGATTTAAAGATTTATAGACAACTTATTTTTAAAATAAGATCCTTCAATATAGTAGTCAAATTTCACTCCTACCACATAGAGTTAAAAAAATGCATATAGTACCTCCTATTAGGCTATTACATAGACATCATAATTAATTCACAGAGTGTTGTAATTTACAATTTCCATAATAACAGCATAAGAAATCTATTTATTTGATTATGACATTCACAAATCAAATACTGACAACCGAATAACATTGTTACCAAATGATCTTGAAAGATCCATAAGATGCTTTAAATGAGAGTCAATGGTCATTCGCATCCACTCGTTATCCTCGTCCTTATATCTTATTTTGAATTTGCACATCTCAAGTTTTAAAGTCTGAGCCACTTCTTTCTCTAGTTCATGGAAACTAGCAGTTGAAGATAATTCAATTCTATAATTCTCATATTTATAAGTGGCTTTCACAATGAATTTGCTTAAACTTGGGTTCTCTTGTTGAGTACCCTGATCTGCACCCACCAGAGTGTCAGAAGCTTCTTCACGACCATTGCTATGGCATCGCGTTGTCATTGTCGCATCAGGGGTTAAGTTGTTAATGACAATGCATTGATTTGCATCATTTACACACCCAGTTGCGTGTTCATGACCAGCTGGAGTAGCAGAGGGTATCACTAAATTGACGAGTGCAGGATTACTTTCAGAGGATGATGCAGTATTGGTATTCTTGTTTTTGGCACATTGAACTTTCCTAATTCTGCTTGATTCCCATTTAATATCGGCATTCCTCAACCAGCGTTTGAATGTAGACAGTGGCACTGAAATGAATCATATAACATCAAAATGTTGAAGGATTTGGAAGAATCTATCAATGAAATGCGACCATATAGTTTGCAGAGAATGGAAACATACCACCTTTCTCTTTTGCAACATCTTCTCGCTTCATGTTTCTGGACCAGTATGGTTGAAGTTCCTCTCTAGTAATTTTATTCTTTTTTTTTTTACCTCTCACCTGGCCAACTATGGTGGATGTTGAATCTTTATCGTTTCCTGCAGGAATAATCTCCTTCTCTTGGTTTGGTGAACGGCAAGAAGCATTGTGACTGATGATCCCATCAACTGTATCTTCTCTTCCATCGTAATTAAATTCTATTCGCACCAAAAGCAAAAATCTTGTAAATAGATAGAGTTCCCATTTATTCTTGTCAAAATCAAACTTTGCTTTTTTAATAGTTAATAATCACCAATATACATGAAAAGCCATAGTCATGTGATATGCTTCTGAATTCAAAAGAGGACTGACAAAATACTTTGTAAAGGATAAAAACGTACCACTTAGCTCCTTTTCAAGGTTCGTCTGTGTCATATTTTTATCCATCAGACATGGATTTTTCTCATGAATAATCTCCTTCTTCTGTCTCTTTCCCTGCTTATCATCACTTTGTGGATTCTTCCTGCTCTGTGTATATTTTGAAGCATGATGGTTGTTCTCAACACGAGCAATATTATTCACATCACAAGAAGAAATGCACCAATCAAATGATGGGATCCCATATTCAGTTTCCAAATTCAGGTTACTGATATTTATTTCATGTGTATCTGAACTGAGTCCTGAAGTTTCCATCTCTTGGTCTTGCGAACTCTCGCCAATTGTGTTGCTTCTACCAAGTAAACAATAATCTACTTGTATTAAAAAAAAACTTAATATTCAAACCAACACAATAAAAGTTAATATTATGAAACAAACTCTATCAGACCCCATTGATGGGGTTACGGAGTGTTGGAAGCACAATATACTTTGATCACTTGACCATTAGATACTGATTGTGAGATAGAACAATTGTATAATGTGTTCCATACTTGACCATTAGATACTGATTGTGAGATAGAACAATTGTATAATGTGTTCCACATGAAATATGTTAAATTTAGAAACAATACGAAACGGGCCTGGGTGACCCGAACAAGGAGGAGGAGAGATTTGGTCCACTTTATAAGCGCAAGGGAGGTTCCATACTAAAACCAATTGGTGATAGTAGGAGTAACCCTTGTACCTTATAAAGTGGAACAATCTTTCCTCTTTCTCCAATGTGGGACACTCATAAGTGGACTTTCAATGGGTTTCAACAAAATACTAGCAGCACGTACCTCCAAGAAGCTGATTAGCATTAGGTATACTCAGGAGTCGTTGTGGTGATATCTGCTGAGCAGTGATACCTTCCTGTGAATATTCTGAAACCACTTTGTCGGCTCCCTCTGCAGAATCTAGTACTGTGATCTCATTGCTTTTATCAGAGGTTATATTTGAGGTTTCATATCTACTATGATAGTAGCCTCTCTTTTTATAGTATTCTTCATCCGTGTCATCAGTGATGTACGTTTTTAAATTATATGGTAAATTTTCCTTTTTGAAACACTTGGGCAGGATTACGTGTTTCAACTTTTGTAACTTTGTGATGCAATCAGGAAAGGACTTGATTCTGGTACCGCTGATATTGAGAATGGACAATTCCACTAGCTCATCCAAATTGGGGGGCAATTCTTCTAGGCCGAAACAATCCTTAAGTTGTAATTCTTTCAAGTTGCGTAGTCCTGCTATGCTGGGAAGTAGGTTGCTACTCTTGATACGGTAACCGTACTTGGAACATGTTATAGAGAGCGTCTTTAGGTTGACCAACTGATTCAAGCATGCTATAGGCGTATCAATACCACAATCCCCGTAATGACAATGTTCTGTTCTATGCAATATTTCTAGGCGGTGTAGACTTGTAGGTAGTGACTTGACATTCTTGAAAACGCAATCAACAAGCTTGATGTTGGCGAGATTCAAATGTGTTGGCAATGATACATCATCACATCCGCAGAGAACCAAGGAATTCAAATTAGATAGCTTTTCCAAGTTATCAGATACTAATGGCACGCTTTTGGCATATCTTACAGTGAGACATTTAAGGTTAACGAATTGATGGATGTTCGATAGCAAGTATGTTCCCCTAACATTTAGATCTAAAGATACCAAGTTTGATGGCTCTGCCAGGCTATCAAGTAAGGACTCAAATGAATCATCAGTGTAATAAGGATGAAGAGAGAGATGGGTAATATTTGTGAGTGTGTCAGGGAGGTGCTGGAGGTCTACAGACCAAGAAATATACAGATGTGTGAGCTCTTTTAGCAACGTGAGATATCCAAACACCTCACCATCCAAAAATTCCAAATCTAGGAATTTCACAAACGGTTGAAGATGGTCATTATTGTGCAGCCATAGATGTAGTCTCTTGTTACTGTCAGACCGGAGGTAACCAGGGGGAGATAGAATAGAGGGGTTCCAAGGTACAAACGTTGATGTTCCCAAATTTTTCACTGGAGGACAAAGAGAAGAGAAGGACAATTAAGAAACAAAATTGAAGCATAGGGAAATCCAATAAAATATATATTGTCTGAATTTAATCTTTCCTTATTTGCATAATCCGATCGACTAGGAGGATAAACAAACTTTTTGGGATTTAAAATAAAAAGGAAAACATGAAAGAAAAATGCTTGAATATATACATTTGAAATATAACCTTCACATGTTTGCACAATTGTATCTAATAGTACGAATAATTAAGTTTCTTGAGATAAAAAGAGGGCTATGCAGTATGCAGTATGCAGTATGCAGTATGCAGTATGCAGTATGCTATTTACCGGAAGAGAAGCAAACATGAAACAACAATGCGTGAGATAATAGCGGAAACACTTACCTCCAATCTCTGTTTTGAGTTCTTTCCAAGTTTTGCGAACGTGACAACCGTCTATAGAAATGATGACGGAATCATCCAAATCATATGGCAGTGTTTCGAGTATAAAATCCCAGGGGAGACAGAGAATCTGCAAATTGAGTAACTTTGTGATGCTCCAAGGAAGATATCTGACTTTGGTATCCTTGATATCGACAAGAGATAATTGTAGCAGCTCATCCAAATTTGCCGGAAATTCTATAACGTCAGCGGGAAAATGAGAATCGCAACTCCAAAGGGTGAGATGGCGTAGGTTGACCGAGTCCTTTAAATTGGCAAGACAATGACTACAGTGTTGGAGATGTAAGCTGGCTAGGTTGCTTAAACCTATAGGAAGGGCCTTGATGCTGCAGCATTGTTCAATAATGAGGTGTACAACATTCAAATTTGGAGGCAATTCTGTAAGGGAAGGGCAATGATAAAGATCCAAAGTTGTCAAGTTGGATAGGTTTGCAAGACTATTAGGAAGGGACTTGATACCTCCACAATATACAAGTTTTAACAACTGTAAGTTGGACAGCCTTGTGATGGTGTCAGGCACACACTTGAGGTATTTACAGTAATAGAAATAGAGGTGGGTGAGCTCAGACAGCTCCCCTATCATGTCTGTTATCTTCTCCACACCTTTCATCAACAAATTCAACTCCAAGATTCGCACAGAGAGACGATCAGCAGCAGCGGGGTGACTTTGAATCCATGCCACTGGATCCTCCTCTAAATACAGGTAGCCGTCATCATATACGAGGGATACCTCAACTAGCGCTTTTATCGCATATGAGAACCTTTTGTCACCATCTGCTTCAGCTGCCAGCACCGCAGCAATCGCGTTTTTGACTTCACCTGCTTCAGCTGGCATTATCGCAGCAAGAACTAGGAAGAGGAGTAACTATAAACAGGCAGCTCACTTGGGTTTTTTTTAGTAAAATTGAAGAAATTCGATCCAAAACTATTTGCATTGCTACTTTACTCTCTTCAATGGAGGAGCTTTACTTCAGTATCAAAAGGCATAAAAGAAAATCTATACAAATATATTAAAAGGCGTTCTGAAGCAAGTATACACTCCGATTCGACCATGTGACCTCAAGTTACTATAGTAAAGTTCTAATCAATGAACTATGCAACATAAGATGCATTTTTTTGGCATGAAAATATTAATAACCCGTGGCATCGCCCTTGCCTAATAACTAGTTGATAGATTAGAATGAGTCAATGCAACTGTGCAAGTGAAGTAAATTCCATAAAAGAAAAGTGCAAGTGAAGTGAACCCTTATCTCAAAAATATATGGACTGTATTTCCCAAAAGAATAAAGAAAAAAAATTGAGACTTGTTTCATATTCTCTATCAAAAATATGGACCGTTAAGACTGAAATGAAGTGTGAACACTTGTTTCAGGAAACGAACAAAAAAAAATGACCCTCCAAATAAGTGAACTCTTGTTAAAAAAAAAAAGAGTTGAAAGTAAACCCTACAGCCAAAGGGGTTCACGATCCACCAACCAACATGACTAGTTCAAATATCTCAGCACTAAACCGTGGCAGATTTTAATTCAAAACTTTACCTTATTTTATTTTTGAGGCACTGTGGCATATTTTAAATATTATTCTAGATTATGTATAATGCATAAAGTAAATTTTTCTTTCCTTAATCAAAAAAATAAAAATAAAGTAAATAAAGGTGCATGGAACAATATATTCATGACAGTACAAAAGCATAGTGTTGATGATCCATAATTCCATACAAAGGCGGATCCAGGATTTGGAATTTGGTGGGGCACGAAATTAACAAAAACTTTCACAAGTTTAATATATTTTAATGGTCCCTCATATTTATAAATAAATGCAATATGTTGACTTTCATGCTCCTCTTACATAACCTTAATCATAGATATAGAATTATACATTAAGACAAATGCAATAATATCTTAAGTAATGACATTTGTTTTTATATGCCAATTGAATGAACTTGTCAAACTTAAAAGATAAGTAGTACACAAGTTCATACTATTGCATTTGTTTAAAATTGAAGGAAGTCCCTTATAAAAATGAAGTCGTGGTGTGCTTGGAGATAAATTGATGCTTAATTAGAAATTTAAAGTTGGTCATAATGTTAAAATGTGTTTGCAACTTTATAAATAATTTTAAAAGAAGGAAGACAAAACAAAAGAACAAAAGAAATAAAAGAAATGGATAAAATAAATCAACTACCCAAATAAGAGCATATGTCCCCAATCTGTTATCACGTAGCGGAAAGCCAAACCACCAGAGCAAAGTCTATCAAGCGAAAAATGACCGAGCCATATGTATTTATGTATATCAATATATTCGACTTTAAAAAAACTGGAAAAATATTTTTGGTGGGGCACGTGCCACCCAGGTCATTGGGTGGATCCGCCTCTGGATTCATGTATAGAGTACGTTCACCAAGTTTGGCTTGGCACACTTTGTGGGGATTTCCACCTCATGATCTCAAGATTAGGGGCTCGAATCCCACCTAGTGAAGGGCACTTGGAAGAGGATTCTCCTTACCATTTCCCTCTCACTCCAAGTGTTTGGGGGCCTCTGGGTCGAGGGCAACTAACCCAAAGGTTATTTATCTTACCAAAAAAAAAAAAAGTATAGAGTTCATTCATAGTACACCCAAAGGAACTTTTATTATAAATTATAAGATCTAAGACATGTTAATAATTAATCTCTCTCCTCAGTCCTCCATCTACAATATCAATATCCACTTTTATCAGTCAAGTGTTAGCTCCCATTTCATTTCTCCCATACTCTTAACCACTTTCATTTTCTCTCTCTTCATTTCTTCTCCCTCTCTCATCTCTTAACTTCAACAAACTTCTATGCAAATCCTCCGCCATAAAGCACACGGGGGGATAATATAAGTAAGTCAACATCAGAAACTGGTGGATCAATATCGAAAAATAGAGATGGTTGTTTGTCGCAAAAAAAAAATTGAACTTTTAGGTGTTAAGTTGCTAAAAAAATATGAAAGATTGTTTCTCGCAAAAAGTGGTATATAGTAGGTATGTAAATCTTTCTTCACCCACTCTGTAACTTATTCTATTTTGATTAGAGTAAGTTGCAGAGTGGGTGAAGAAAGATTATATGGGATAAGCTACAATTATTCAGTCGTGGTAGTTTTGCGTGGTTTAAGATATTTTCCCTCTGTAATTACAAGGGTTTTACTATGTCATATAGAATATTCTGACGCTGGATATCTTGATTAAGCGACTACTTAGATGTATGCGGATTAACCAACTACTTAGGGGGCTTTAGGTCTTTTTAAAGGAAAGGGAAAGAGTTTGAGAAAGGATTACTAGAAGAGAATGGAAAGGTTTACCCTAAGATTCCATAAGTTGTTTGTTTAGAAGTATCAAAGGGAAACCTTAAAAATTCCACCACCACACATTTTTCCTTCCATAACCACCACCCCCCCTTCTCTTAAAATTTATCCTTCCTTTGTCGTTGTCCTTTCCCCTACTCCGCTGCCGCCGCCACCACCTTCCATGTCGCCTCTGACACCTAATTTCCCCTCAACTCCTTCCTTCTCTTCTAGATCCAGTGGTTATTGAGCGGAAGGGATGGTGTTTTTGAATGATAGGGTGTTGTTTTCAGTTGATCTGGTGGTGAATTCGGGTATTGGGATGGGGTTCCGGTAAATCATGCGGTTGTTTCAAGTGGCTGCACTGGATTTGGGGTGGCTGGGCTAGGGTTTTGGGTGGAGAGGCAGTGGTTTCGGGTGGCTGGCCGAGATTTTTGATGGTTGGGCTAGGGTTTCGGGTTGAGGGTGGTGCTTTTAGTAGAGGGGTAGTGGTTGTGGTGGCAATGTAGTGGTTGTCAAGATGACCATGGAGTAGAGGAGAGAAAGGGTAAGTGATACCTTGGGTAGGGGTCGGGAATCAATATAGAGGAGTTAGGGGGTAATCATGGGGTAAAGAGAATGACTATACACTTAACAAACAACAAGGGAATCAACTTACGTAATTCCCTTACCCTTTCCTAAAGACCCCAAACCAAACGCCCCCTTAATATTTTGTTAAAAGTTTCAGGCATCACTTGTCTAATAAACCTTAAGATAGCTAAAAAATATCAAGAACGATGTCAGTAATACCTGTGCGGATGGACATCAAATTGGGACAAGAATTATGGGGAAGAACCAAGCAGCGCAATGCAAAGAAATGTCTTGAATAATGAAATCCTAATTAGTGATTTGAAATGTAAAAATATGTACATAGTCTAGCTCATTGAGAATGGACACTAATTAATGACTTACGAAAATTGTTTTTCGCAAGTTGATTTATTAACACTCTTTTTAAATGACATACGCCGTCATAAATCAATTGCATAGATACGAAAAGGGAACTTGTATTCTACATACCTATTATATATGAGTGTAGTTTAAGAGATGGGGTTTGTTAAACGTCGCCCCAAAATTACTTAAAATCGCCCCAAATTTATTTTTATAGACTATTTTACCCTTCCTCTTTTCCACACCACCCACCACCACCTGCCACCCCCTGCAACCACCCGCCATCACCTACCTCCCCACTGCCACCACCACCTCCTCCACCACCCACCTGGAAGCCGTCAATTTTTTTTTTTGGATCATCGAGCGAACGTCTGGCTCGGGACGTTCACTCCATGGGGCGAACGTCCGGCTCGGGCGTTCGCACCATGGAAGCGTCCCACACGGACGTTCGCTCCATGGAGCAAACGTCCAGAGCCGGACGTTTGCCCCATGGAGCGAACGTCCGGGCCGGACGTTCGCTCCATGGTCCTACAAAAAAATTCGGCGGCTTGCTGGCCGGTGGGTGGCATGGCGATGGAGTGGTGGTGGCGGGGAGGTGGATGGTGGTGGAGTGAGGTGGGTGGTGGTGGTGGTTTAGGGAAATAGAAGAAAAAGGTTAGAGATGTAATTTCAACTTTTTTTGGGGTGATTTTAAGTATTTTTAGGGCGATGAATGAAGTTCGGTTAAGGGATATGGAATATCATAAGTGTTCCCTCTGTTCTTATTTGTTCTTCCTAACTTTGACTTTTTTACAGTTTTAAAATGATTCTAAATGAGATGGGGTGGTGGTGGCAGGAGGTGGATGGTGGTGGAGTGAGGTGGGTGGTGGTGGTGGTTTAGGGAAAAAGAAGAAAAAGGTTAGAGATGTAATTTCAACTTTTTTTGGGGTGATTTTAAGTATTTTTAGGGCGATGAATAGAAGTTCAGTTAAGGGATATGGAATATCATAAGTGTTCCCTCTGTTCTTATTTGTTCTTCCTAACTTTGACTTTTTCACAGTTTTAAAATGATTCTAAATGAGAATAACAAATAGAAAAGGAGGGAATGTATCTTATAAACAATTAATGTCTATTTACTCAAACCTGAGTAATTCAATGTTTGCTTAGTTTTAGATTAGTATGCTTTAATGTCTTGAAACGTCACACCATATAAGGAGGTTATAAAAACAATACTCTGGGTGCTATTTTTTTGTTTTTGATTAGGAAAGATAATTGGTCTGAAGACTAACCCCTGCTAGGCTACTAGCCTGCAGGACACACCAGCTCAGAGGGTGGGTACAAGGCTAAACAGCCCATAAATAAATACCCCAACATGTTGTTGGGATAAGGATTCGACCCTGGCAATGCCCTGAAATTCAGGGTGGTACTCCACTGAGCTACCACCTCCCTCAATTGAATAGGTATGGTAATTTTATATGGATATCCAATCTACTTGATATTAAAAAAAACACAAATATTAAAATAGGCGGGCCAATAGGTTTGACCATTTTATATGGATATCCAATTACCCAACCTATTTGCTATTAAAAAAACAACACAAATTATAAGAATAGGCGGTCTAATTTTAACATAAAATTAGGCAAACTAAAGCATACGTGGTCTAATTTTAACATAAAATTAGACAAACTCAAGCGTACGTTATTCTAACAGTACAAGCCCATTTAATCTCACTATAACCTAATATTATCCCTAGACATTTTGCCCCAACCTAGTCGTCCCTTTTATTTCCTTCCTTCATTCGTTTCCTTCTGAATCTCGAACTACAACACAAAATTTTAAAAATACCCTGGTAGTTTTACCGAATGGATTAAATTAGTCAATAAATGGATTAAACTAGTCATTATATGGATTAAAGAATGTGATTGTTGAATACATTAAATTGGTTATTAAGTAGATTAAACTGGTCACTAAATAAATTAAACTAGTCACTGTATTCAGAAAGGTGGGCCATTCTCTTCCTTAAATTGGATTTGGGTTGTTGCCTAATTTTAAATTAAAAGTAGATAGTCTCTTACAAGACCAATTGTAAAAAAAAAAATAGAGAAAAACCCGTAATAAATGGTGGAAAAATTGGGTGATGGATAAAGCTAGTTAGATTCGGATGGTTCTCCACCTTATCAATCTATCCTCACCCATCCATCCACTTGTTTAATAGAAATGGATTCGTTTAAGAAGGACTCCAAAAGATGTTTATCGTATAATAAAAAATTACTTCTAATTCCTTACAAATAAATTTTTATAACATATTTGTTTTCTCATTGCTCTATTATATTTTTCTTTTATACAAATAAAATGTTTCTTGCTGAAAATAGTTACTTTCGGAGAGGATCTACGGAATTTTTTTGTTATTTTAATTTGTACTCTTTAGTCAGCAAATCTACTTGATTATGTCGTAAATGATTAATGGACAAATACGAATGATGGATTGGGTGGATGAAGAATGGATTAAGACATCTAGTGGAGCGGATGGAAGTGGGTGATGGATCCGAGTGAAGCTCCAACAGATTCAAACCTAATCCATTGACATTAGCTATGAATTGTACAAGATTGGAATTCTTTGTTAAGTCATGTAGTGTTTTGATGATTGTAAACAAATGATGATTATCTAACTAACACGTGCGTTTTGAGATGTGCATATTACATTAACATAAAACAAGTCATAGAAGGTTGAATATATCACATCATGGAGGCATTCCAACAAGTGAAGTTCCTGAGGAAGAAATCTAAATAGAGAAGAAGTCTGATTGTAGTGCTGCTAGACTTTATACAAGTTCCTAGATGGAACCAAGCATGAAGTATTCAAGAAAAATGATATAGAAGCAAGCACAAACAAAGTTCCTAGAAGAGTTCCTAGAAGGAACACAAACAGAGCGGTTCCTAGGTATATCCTAAGAGGAACATTGAATATGAAGTTCCAGAACAGTTCCTGAGTGGGAGCAGCAAGATGACGTTTCAGAGTTGAAACAAGAAGTTCCTGAGCAGGAATTATGAGTGTGAAGTTCCTTAAAGGAACTAGCACATTGAAGTTCTAGAAGTGGAGCTATCAGCATGCAGGGCTTGAGTTGGAGCAGCACGGAGCATGAAGGCAGAAAATATGAGTTTATTTTCTAGGATTCATGTAAGTATGGGGAAACGTGAAAGGTAATGGAACAAGGTCAAAAGCAACTCGTGGAACTTGGAGTCAAAAGTATTTAAGAGTCGGTTAGTCTGTTGCATATTATTATCTTAATCTGTAGGGTTTATTTAGAGTTTGTTTCTTAACACATCTCTGCTTGGTTAATTATTTTTAGATAATATGCATTAGTTGTTTTGGATAAGATTTAGTTTTTAAATAAAAAAGATAAGTTTTAAATAAAATAGTTTTATAAATAAGCTCGGTTTTAATTTAGGATTATGATTTTAATTTATTTAATTTTATCTTATTAGTTTTTGGAAAATAAAAAGCCTATATTACGTATAATGAGTTTTTTTGAGTGCGGGAACTTGTAGACGCGAGTTTCTGTACGAACTGGAACTCATGTATTTATGTCAGGTTTATGAAATAGTTTTCAGTAAAATATCTTTTTTGCATGAGAAAATAAATAAAAAGTGAATTTTGGATCTCATTCATCTACCAAAATCCCAGGGGGGGTTGGTATAAGAAATCATGCTAATCTAAATGTGGCCTTTATGACCAAGCTTGCGTGGAAAATGAGCCAAGGCCCCGACAATCTTGCTCAACGTTGTATAGAGTCCAAATTCATCCATCTGAATTATGTGCTAAGTACCAATAAAGGATCTCATGTGTGGAAGAGTATGAAACAAGGATGGGATATCCTTGAGAAGAGTAGTTTTGGAGAATGTTGATATCTCCTTTTGCGAACATGATTGGTTAAGGGTAGGACCCATTAGCACTCATTTTATTGGGCCCCTTAATCGGTCGGACATCGAAGCTAAGGTGTCATACTTTGTTTGTGATGGGGCTTGGGCTCAGCTCCCACCAAACCTTCCTTCCTTCCTTCATACACAACTTAATTGTCAGTTTCACAACCCCGACTCCTCACTTAATGGATAGAGTTTCTTCCCATCTCCTCACCCTAAAAGGTTTTTCTCTCGCTGCGGCCTATGAGGCGTGTGCTCCTCCAATGGTTAAACTTCTTGATCTTAAATGGATTTGGAAGTGTAAGACACTTCTCCGCATCAGATTCTTCATGTGGTTAGTTATCCTTGATAAACTCCCTTGCTTCCATCTTCTTTATAAATGCTCGATCGCTCAATCTCCCTTTTGCTTCCAATGTATAAATCAGAATGAGGACTCCTTGCATGCGATTCTGCAATGTCCTCGCGCTACACAAGTCTAGGCCTATGGGCCGGATGATCATCCATCTAAGGGGAATCGTTATGATTGGATGCATGATAATCTCTCGTCTAACAATAGCTTTAGGAATTTGCCCTGAGGTACTTGCTTCTTTTTCATTATACTATGAAGTTTGGAAATCTAGAAATAGGTTTTACTTTCATGAACCCTTGATGGTCACTTCCCCCAAGAAGTTTTCCACAAAGCCATTTTAAATGCTTCATTTTTTTTGTTCTAGTAACTCCCTGCCGGCTATGATTTCGACCCCCCAAGTCCGCTCACTCTCCCCCTTATTCCATCTGATTGGTTCTTATTTGTTGACGCTTCGTTCGTAAACTCTAGTAATGCGGTTGGTATTGCAGGTTTTTTATTCATCACACAAATTCTCGGATCACTGGTTTTGATAAATGGGTTTTTGTCACTAACCCCTTGTTTGCGGAGCTTTACAATATTCTGGAAGCTCTTGTTGTTGGTTGCAATATTGGGGCTGATTGTATTCAGATATTCTCGGACTGTCAAAACGTTGTTGGTATGCTTGACAATGTCAATCAACCATTAAATATTTATTCTCCAATGTTAAATGTGTGTAGGGAGTTATGAGGAGCAGGTTTGAGGAGGCTTTGATCACCTTTGTCCCACAGAAGACAAACCAGATTGCGGATGTATTAGCTAAGGAGTGTAGGCGTTTTTCCCAAGATAGTTGTAATACTATGTTGTATCCCACTCCCCAATCCTCCTAGTTAATGTATGGCTTTGTGCAAATCTTTAAACATTGGTGTTTTCGAATTTCAATAGCTAGTAATTGATGCCTTGTTCACCAAAAAAAATCATCTTCGGAACTGACATAAGCACTCCTGACCCTAATGATGAATTCCACATCTGAAAACACACTTATATTATCAATATGGAAGTGCGTCATTCAAGCAAATCCGTAGGGTACTAGGGTTCGAACATACAACTCAAACTTTAAGGAGTATCATCCTTCTTTTAAACTTGTAAAGTTGCTACAAATTTCCAAGACCTTAAAGGTCCAAATCATTCTTCTGCATAACCCAGGCTCTATTTAACTTATTATGCCAATTACGTTATGTATTACTCCATCCGTTCCAAAATATAGTTCCCATTTCCATTTTAGGTGTCCCAAAATATAGTTCTCATTTCCATATTTAGTTCCACATTTTTCCGTAATTTGTCTAGAAAAACCGTGTCCCATCATTTATTTGCTTCTTGAATTTTGTTTTTTGCTTTGTTTATTCAACCCAAGTGTTACAATTAATGCTCTTTCACCAATTATTCTCCATTCTCTCTCCTAAAATCACCTTTTCCCATACAACATTTATTTAAATAAACAAAAAATATTTACTATCCCTCTTAAATTCTACTTGCATAAATTACCGTGAAAAAAAGGAAATGAGAACTATATTATGGGGCGGAGGGAGTAGTTAGGTTGGCCAAACTTGAAAAATCAGATTAACAGTTTAGTCAGGAGGTGATATAGGCCACATATATACCCAGTGCTATTGCTACATACATTTTTTTTTGAGGGGATTGCTACATACATTAGCACTTAAGAGAATCTAAAACGAAAAGACATCCATTTTACAATTTACACTAGTGGAATAAAACGCAAGGGCTGCGGTTAAAACAGCCCTCAGGGCTGCGTTTTTGGCCAGCAGCCCTTGCCGTAGCAGTCCTTCGGCAAAAATGAAGGGCTGCGATTTTGGACCGCCATCCTTTTTACAAATTAAGGGCTGCGGTTTTGATGAAGACCGCAGCCCTTGTGACCCAAAAAAAACAAAAAACAATTTTTTTTTTTTTGCATTTTTAGTCCTAAATAATCCCCAAACAGTTATATATATATAAGTATCATTTTCAAATGCAAATTATGTTTTCTATACAAATATAAGAAATTTACAAAAATATAAATGCTAAGATATTGGATGAAGTTCTCTGCTTGCCTTTCCTAGTGAAACACTAATCTTTACTGAATTAGAGGCCTTTGTAGTTTGTAAAGAGCTCCGAATCCCTCATGTCTGACAGTTTTTCTAAATGCACCAACCAATCCTTCAATGACTCGTATAGTCGTATACGGCGAAATTGAGACCAACGTATGAAACCTGCATGTAACAGGTAGAAGGGTAAGAAAAATCACCAAAGCATGCAAGGGGGGAAGGCTGGCAGGGGCTGGGGAGCTGGGCAGGGGGGAGTGCAACAAGGGGGGCAGCAGTGGGGGGCGGCTGGGGGTGTGTAGGGGGAGTGCACCGGGGGGGGCTGGCAGGGCTGTGGGAGGGGGGTGTGCAGGGGTTGTGGGAGGGGGTGCGAGTGGTGCAGTGGGAGTGTGCAGCAGGGGGGGTGCAAGGGGGTGGTGTGCAGGGGATGTGGGAGGGGGTGTGTGCAGGGGCTGTGGGAGGGGTGTGTGCAGGGGATGTGGGAGGGGGGTGTATGTACAGGGGCTGTGGGAGGACTATGGTAGCATGTGGGGGACTATACAGCAGCAGGGGGAGTGCAGGCAGCAGGTTTGGGGGGAATTCCATCGCAGCAGGTGGGGGGCACATGTGGTGGATGTTTGCTGTGCAGGGGGGTGGAAATCGAACTCGGATCATGTGAGTGTAAAAATAAAAACAAGTTATTCTTTAACATAATTCTCCTTGCAATAAAATGTCACACTCAGTTTTGATTATTCCCGAAGCATGAATTAATTGAAAGGGGCGATTAAGCATGAGTTAAGCGAGAGAAACAAAGCCTGGGAGACATATTAATACCTTTAGAGGTCAAGAAATCAGTACAGAATGACTATAGTAAACCATTTTACCAGTAAATCACAGTAGGTCTATGGTACTAAGTACTAAGAACAGCATATTTTTAAGCATGAAACATGAAGCAATCAACAGCCAAAAACAATGAAGCAAGCAATAACGGCCAAAAACAATAACCAGCACCATGATCCCAAAGGGGGCTACAATGCCCATACTAATTCCTCAAACAATCATCTTCAACTACGGGGGAAAAGAGAGATAAATAAGGTTCATCCTCGAACAATCAACTTCGGATAAAAGGGTTCTAATTTCTAAAACGTAACTCAATAAAAAGCAGAAAAAAGAGTGAAAATAAGACATACCTTTTCTCATACTCCAAATAAACATTACAAGTTAATATGTAACGCCGAACAACGCCTGCATCGTAACCAACCCCAATATTCAATCACACTTCTGTTTAATTGAAGAAAAGATGGAGTAATCAAATGATCTTACATTAACAAAAACAACAATTCCATTAAAGAAAAGCTCAAGATAGATGTATCTTTCCCAATCAAATTATCATACAACACGGTCAAACCCATGATTAATTCAAAACCAAGGATCAAGACAGAGAAATCAGTAATACGACAAGCATCAAACAATCACAACATTTAATCCATATAGTATGAATATGAAATAATCTCATCAACCAAAAAAATATTCACTTTAAGAATCTGGGTTTGAAATTTCTAAGGGAAGGAGATGATAATCTCATCTGCTAGAGCACGCCAGAAAAGCGTTGAACAACATCAAAAATTAAGAAAATAAACTTCGATCTGAAAACAAAATAGAAGAAACAAGAACGAAAAGAAGAGATAAGAATTAAATAGAAGAAACACGGAAGTAATTACCAAAAAATCGAACAAGCATGCCAATCAATAACCTAACTCACAGAGATAGACCGAACAGAACATTCAAGAAAACAAATAAGTTCAAAGACCACATCTTCAAAATAGCAATTCATCTTTAAGATAACACAAGGTCAATTAGTCTGATAATGACCTGAATAATTTATGGTTGTAGAAAGTTCCTATATGGAGAACTACTCACAGTTTTTAAGCAGCAGTTCCTCGAAGAAGCAATCCTCAGGCTGTCACCCCATAATCCAGTTTGCAGGACAGAGGCTATAAAGGTTAAACACGCTGCACTACTTGCAATTTGTCTCAACTCATAAGCAGCAATTCTTTGGTTTTGGATTCTAATAAACTCAGTGAAAATGACACATCATATCGATTGCAGCTCTTATTTGTTGTGAAGTCACAGACATTCACTACATTTGGTTCGAGGATCTAATGCAAAAGGCTTGTTGCCAGCATTGGAGTAAGATTGCGTACATCACACCCTCCTAACCTGCCATAATCAGGAGACTCTTTAGAGGAACCAAGGTAATGTCAACGATGATTTGATATGGTTGATAATAAAGTATGTCAAAATACCATAAAGGAAAGAAAATCTAAGAGACAATGATCAGGTAATTGTAATGAAAAGCACCAGCTATACAATCTTCTAAATAATGTATCAGCCATGACAATTGAGCATTCTTGTGCTAACAAGCCTACCACTGCTAAAGCGCTTGATACTCACCCACATTGACACTAATGGCTGCTTGTAAATTCACCCAAATTTTCGATATAAATTCGCACTAATGCCTGCGTATAAATTCACCCAAACTCTTGTGTACAAAATGGGCATGTGGTTCTCCCTTACTAGAAAGGGCTAATATTATTGACATGATTCTTTTGGCAAAGGTCAATTGTATCAAAGTAGAGTTATGAGCCTCTAATAATCTTTATTAAGTTGTGGAACAACTAGATCCACCACCAGCAACTTTTCAACATTATACATTTGAATATCTATTAAGCTCCTCTACGAAACATCCAGGAAACTTTGGGTGGGACAGCAGCAGGAATTTTTATCAGATCTTCATAGAGTGAATATGTTTAGCAAAGTGAAAACAGTTGATAAAAAGTAATCATGTATAGATTTACTAAAGTTATAATCCCAACTTGATGCAATATCCCTAATCAACAAAGGAGATTTCCCTAAGCTACACGATTCCGATAACACAAATGCTGTAAGAAAACAAGCACAACCACCTTTATAAGCAAAGCATTGCCACCTTCAAGTTCTCATTTTCTACTGCTTTTAGGTATATATGGCTAAAATAATCACTGTATCTATCTCTGCCTTTGGATTTCTAAGCGGAAGCCGGTACCTCCTTCTTTCACAGCTTAACCCACTCGATCATGGCATCAGCAGCATTAATAAACACAAAGATATAAGCATTTTTTATCTATATTTGAAACTTTGGCGGTTCATAGCAAATGGATAATTTCTCCAAATAGACACAAATGAAAAGGACTACAGAAGCTTATAGGTGCTCGTATTAATTGTGATAGATGCTTCAGAAAATGTATTGAACCTAATTTCTATTGATATACTTCCTAGATTAACCTAATTCAGATGACAAATTCATCACAATCGCAAAACAAATCACACAATCTAATGAAGAAATTCGCAGAAAAAAAGAAATCCCTACAAAATCAGAAAAATTAAAGAAGAAGAATAAGGGAGAAAGAGAGAAATACCTGAGTTGGAGGAGGGAGAAGTAGAGAAATGAAGCCGGAGAGGGCACCCATCCATGAACGGCGCCGGAGAGGGCATTCGTGAGAAGTTGCTTTCAAGCCGCCATACAACCACTGCAGCACGGTGTTCGCGAGACGAAAATGAAAGGAGGAGAAGAGTGAGGGAATGAGGCGCGGCTGAGGAGAGAGAAGAGTGATGGAAGGAGGAGAACAGCAACCGATGTCGGAGAGAGATGCAGGGGAGTGAGTGTGAGAGAGAGAGGCCGGGATTCAGCTAGGGTATGGTGGGTGAGTCGCAGCCCTTTGTAATAAAGGGTTGCGGCCTTTCAAAAACCGTAGCCCTTTGTAATAAAGGGCTGTGGTTTTTAGACTAATCGCACCCCTTTGTAACTAAGGGCTGCGTTTTTCAAATAACTGCAGCCCTTGCATCGCAGCTCTTTATCTTTTTTCCTCTAGTGTTATAACTCGATTTCATAATCTATAATATAATTTCCTTTTCCTCGTTGTCTTTGTTTCAATGTAAAAGAGCACAATAACAACAACAATAATATCAAGCCTTAATCCCAATAGGTTGTGGCTACATGAGTCAAGAGTTTATCTCCTACAAAAAAATGAAAGATAATGTGAAGACATCCGTACATTACAATTTTATCTTTATCTCAAGTTGACTTCTTTGTTCCCATGATGAAGCTCACTGTTGCACTTTGAGTTTATTATCTTAATTTATAATACTTTTTCTTCTTCTTCAACACTTTATTGTTTTTGCCTGGGAAGAGCTCCGTTTTAACTTATGGGCCAAAAAGGTGGATCTTTATGGAAGCAACTTACTTTCAAACTGTTTGATAAGAGATTTATGCCATGTATAAGGGTGTATAAAAAAAATAGATTCCAATGATCTAATTCGTATCCCGTGACCTAATCTAATCGTTTAGATCAGATATTCAGAAGAAAAAAAAAACATAAATTCAATCAAATACGGATCACGTTTTTTGAATTTTTGAATTGTCTAAATATATGAAAATAAGAAAAAGTCAACGCTACTAATGTTTGTTGCGCATCGCTAGAACATTTGCGAGATAACTCAACGCCTGAATTATCACATTTTACATATCGTATTTTTCAACTAGAGCTAGTTCCTTCCAAGTATAAGAGCACCATCATTCATGATTAGAAAAAATAAACATAACCCACTTTTACGCATCTATCTTGGTTATGCCGTACCTTTTAAGTAATAGGATTAAAGTATATATACATCTCATTGATTTGGTGGAGATGGGGAAAATATTTTCAAAAATGAATATGTAGCAATTAATGTGAAACTTCCAGGAAAAAAAGTCTAACAATAGTACAAAAATAATAGAGGAAGTTTATTGTTATTCACTTATCACTTCTTGTGCATAATCCTTAGGGTAAGAATTACCATTTTTCTATAGATAATATAGAAATAACAGTCTTTACAAAATCTATACATGATCTGTGAAAACCTATAAAAAAAAAAGGAAAATTTTCAATGTATAACACTAAGTTTTGGATTTTTCATTTGGTAACCAACTTAATTTTTTACTTGAGAGTGAGAATGTGGTATTAATTAATAACCATTTTTGTTTTATAAACAATTGGTAAAATGGTTTTTTTATAAATTTATTAAGATTTTTTGAACTAGAATGACATATGCTACCTTAAGAAAATCGGTTTTACGTTTTTCTCTCATTGAAAATCTATTTCATTCCTTTTTTAGTAAAAATGAACGGAAATAAGATTTATTTCCTACTTTCCTTGATAGCTTAAAAAACTTAAGTTGAGAAGATACATATAATTTTCTGAATACATTATTTTGAACTTATTTCATCATTGTATACAATATACATGCAGTACATGCAGTGTTTGCTCTGTTTCCTTGATAGCTTAAAAAACTTGATGTTGAGAAGAACAATTTATAGAACAAAAATAATGTTTTGAAAATAATCAGAATTTTGCTGTTGCCAACAGCCCAATTAGGCCCATCGTGTGTCTCTCTTCTCTTTTTTTTTTTTTTAAAAAAAAAAAAAAAGCCAAAACCTGGTCTGCCTACCAAAAGGACAATCCTCATCAATCGTCCATATGCCAAATCAACCGTAGATAACAAAAGATGGACGATCCAGAATGCTTCACTACACAGCACACGGATCGACATCCTCATCCGTTAGATGCAAAATATCCAACGTCTCCCATTGACGCGGGATAACCCCCTCCAAACCCAAATCTCAAAATTTCAACAACCCATCCACTATATAACCACCCACCTCCTCTTTCTCCATTCCCACAACAATCTCACATTCAGTTCCACAACCCAAAACAATTCAAACTCTAAAAATCACAGAAAGAAGAAAACCCAAAGGAGGAGAGAGAAAATGTCAGGAAGAGGAAAGGGTGGTAAGGGTTTGGGTAAGGGAGGTGCAAAGAGGCACAGGAAGGTGTTGAGGGATAACATTCAGGGTATCACTAAGCCTGCTATTCGTCGATTGGCTCGAAGAGGTGGAGTGAAGAGGATAAGTGGTCTGATTTACGAGGAAACTCGTGGTGTTTTGAAGATCTTTTTGGAAAATGTTATTCGTGATGCTGTTACTTACACTGAGCACGCTCGCCGTAAAACTGTTACTGCCATGGATGTTGTCTACGCTCTTAAGAGGCAAGGTCGTACTCTTTACGGTTTTGGTGGTTAGATTTCGTTTTCTAGGGTTTCTTGTTAATTAGGTTTTATTTTAATGGTATAATTTCAGTTGATTAGGGGAATCGAAGGAGGTTTGAATCTCTGTATTGTAATTGGTAAATCAGTTGTTATATGAAATATTTTGATGACTTTTGATTGTGATACATGATTTTTCATTGAGTTTAATTTGAATACCTATTCTGGTTTTGTGCAGTTTTTGAATTTGTTAATGTTATTCAGCTTAGTTTATAGATCTGTTGAATAATCAATTGATTTTGTTTATTGTTTCAATTAGAGATTTACGGTTTCGGTGGTTAGATTTCGTTTTCCTAGGGTTTGGGTTTAGATTTGAATGTAGTTTGAAGAATTTTTTGTTATTTTTTCTGATTTAATTGCTATATGAATCGTTTATATGAAACACTATATGACAATTTGCAGTTTCATTTGTTTGATTTTTAATGTTTAATATTTGGAAGGAAAATGGGGATGGTTGATAGATAATTATACTTCTCTGTTTTTTATATTTGTATGTTGCTCATTTGCTGGAAAAATCAGGATAAAGAGACGAACCTGCGAATTAGGGATTTTGAGTTGCTGTATACTAGCAAAAGGACCACTTAGACTTTATATTATACTTTATGTCAGTATCTTTTATCAATGTATTACATGAACATCATAATTCCGTAAAAACAAAAAGGAAATCTAGTTTACAATTTTCATAAATGTTATCATAAACAATCCCTTTGATTTTGGCACTATAAATCAGTAATTGAAACCGAACTATATTGTTTCTAGATGATATTGCAAGATTGAGAACATACTTCAAATGTGAGTCCATGGTGATTAGCATACACTGTTCATCTTCATCTTGATTTTTCTAATTTTCAAATTGCTCAATTCAAGTTTGAGGTTCTTAGCCACTTCTTTCTCTAAATCATGGACACTACTCTAGCTGTTCAAGAGAGCTCAAATCTAACAGTATCTCTTTAATCTTTATAATTCACCCTATTATTCATGTACTCCTATTACATAAACATCACAATCAATTCACGAAGTGTTGTAATTTACAATTTCCTGAATAGTAACTTAAGAAATCTATTTATTCAATTATGACATTCACAAATCAAATATTAACAACCGAACAATATTGCTACCAGATGATTTTGAAAGATCTAGAAGTTCCTTCAAGTGAGAGTCCAAGGTCATTAGCATCAACTCTTTGTCCTCGTCTTGATATTTTATTTTAAATTTGCTCAGCTTGAGTTTTAGATTTTTTGCCACTTCTTTTTCTAGTTCATGGAAACTAGCAGTTGGAGAGATATGAAATCTAACAGTATCATCTTTGTAAGTGGCTTTCACAATGAATTTGCTTAAACTTGGGCTCTCTTGTTGAGTACCCTGATCTGCACCCACCAGAGTGTCAGAGGCATGTTCACGACCATAGCTATGGCATTGCGTTGCTACTCCAGGCTCTTCCACAATGTCCATTGTCACATCAGGGGTTAAGTTGTTAACGACAGCGCATTCATTTGCATCACTTAAACACTCAGGTGCATGTTCATGACCAGCTGGAGTATTAAAGGGTTTCACTAAATTGACCTGTGCAGGTTTACTTCTAGAGGATGATGCAGTATTGGTATTCTTGTTGTTGGCACATTGACTTTTTGAAATTCTGCTTGATTGCCATTTAATACCGGAAGCCTTCAACCAGCGTTTAAATGTAGACCTTGGCACTGGAATGAATCATATAACATCAAAATGTTGAAGGATTTGGAAGAAACTATCAATGAAAAGCAGTGCATGACCGTATAGTTTGCAGAGAATGGAAACGTACCACCTTTCTCTTTTGCAACATCTTCTAGCTTCATGTTTCTGGACCAGTATGGTTGAAGTTCCTCTCTAGTAATTTTATTCTTTTTTTTCTGACCTCTCACCTGGCCAACTATGGTGGATGTTGAATCTTTATCATTTTCTGCAGGGATAATCTCCATCTCTTGGTTTGGTGAACGGCAAGAAGCATTGTGACTTATTCCATCAACTGTATCTTCTCTTCCATCGTAAGTAAATTCTATTCGCACCAAAAGCAAAAATCTTTTAAATTGATAGAGTTCCCATTTATTCTTGTCAAAATCAAAGTTTACTATTTTAATAGTTAATAATCACCAATATACAAGAAAATCATACTCATGGTAATCATATCAGAGGATATGCTTCTGAATTCGAAAGAGGACTGATAAAATACTTTGTAAAGGATAGAAACGTACCGCCTAGCTCCTTTCCAAGGTTCACTTGTGTCATGTTTTTATCCATCAGACATGGAATTTTCTCATGAGTAATCTCCTTCTTCTGTCTCTTTCCCTGCTTATCATCACTTTGTGGATTCTTCCTGCTCTGTGTATATTCTGAAGCATGATGGTTGTTCTCAACACAAGCAATATTATTCACATCACAAGAAGAAATGTGTTGATCAAATGATGGGATCCCATATTCAGTTTCCAAAATCGGGTTGCTGATATATATTTCATGTGTATCTGAATTGAGTCCTGTAGATGAAGTTTCCATCTCTTGATCTTGTGAACTCTCACCAATTGTATTGCTTCTACCATTGAAATGAGTATCTGCTTGTATAAAAAAACTTAATATTCAAACCCACGCAATAAAAGTTAATGTTATGTAACAAACTCTATCAGACCCCATAGATGGGGTTGTTGGAAACACACTAACTTGATCACTTGACCATTAGATTATGATTTTAAGATAGAAGAATTGCAAATTGAGTCCTGTAGATGAAGTTTCCATCTCTTGATCTTGTGAACTCTCACCAATTGTATTGCTTCTACCATTGAAATGAGTATCTGCTTGTATAAAAAAACTTAATATTCAAACCCACGCAATAAAAGTTAATGTTATGTAACAAACTCTATCAGACCCCATAGATGGGGTTGTTGGAAACACACTAACTTGATCACTTGACCATTAGATTATGATTTTAAGATAGAAGAATTGCAACGTACTCCACACAATGATTTCTCAAATACTAGAAGCACGTACCTCCAAGAGTCTGATTAGCATTAGCATTAGGTGATATCTGCTGAGCAATGACGCCTTCCTGTGAATATTCTGAAACCACTTTGTCGGCTGACTCGGCTCCCTCTGCAGAATCTACCACTGCGATCTCATTGCTTTTATCAGAGGTTGTATTTGACGTTTTATCATAGCTCCTATCATAATAGCCTCTATTCTTGTAGTACTCTTCATCCGTGTCATCATACTTGGTTTCTAAATTAATTGGTAAATTTTCCTTTTTGAAGCACTTGGGCAGGCTTACGTGTTTCAACTTTTGTAGCCTTGTGATGCAATCAGGAAAGGACGTGATTCTGGTACCGCTGATATCGAGAATGCACAATTCCACTAGCTCATCCAAATTGGGGGGCAATTCTTTGAGGCCGAAACAATCCTTAAGCTGTAATTCTTTCAAGTTGTGTAGTCCTGCTATGCTGAGAAATGGGATGCCAGTGTAATAGTGACATGTTATAGAGAGCGTCTCTAGGTTCACCGACTGAATCAAGCATACTATAGGATCTTGACAAAAATACTCGTAACATTCACAGTCATAGCAAAAGTCTTTGCTATGCAATAATTCTAAGCGGTGTAGACTTGTAGGTAGTGAGTTGACATCCTCGACAATGCAATCAACAAGCTTGAGGTTGGTGAGATTCAAATGTGTTGGCAATGATACAAAATTACATCCTTCGAGAACCAAAGATTCCAAATTAGATAGCTTTTCCAGGCTATCAAGTAATGCCTCGCTTTCGTCACATCTTACAGTGAGACATTTAAGGTTGACGAATTGATGGATGTTCGATGGCAAGCGTGTATCCCTAACATTTAGATCTAAAGATACCAAGTTTGATGGCTCTGCCAGGCTATCAAGTAAGGAATCAATAGTGTGACCAGAACAAAGAGAGAGATGGGTAATCTTTGTGAATGTGTCAGGGAGGTGCTGGAGGTCTACATCTCTAGAAATATAGAGATGTGTCACATGTCTGAGCTCTTTCAGCAACGTGAGATCTCCAAACTTATCATCCAAAAATTGCAAATCTAGGAATTTCACAAACGGTTGAGGATGGTAATATTTCTGCAGCCATAGATATAGTATCTCGTCGCTGTCCAACCGGAGGTAACAAGAGGGGTTCCAAGGTAAATACATTGATATTCCCAAATTTTCCACTGAAGGAGGACAAAGAGGAAGACAATTAAGAAATAAAATTGAAGAACAGGAAAATAAATTAACATTATATACACAGTCTGAATTTAATCTTTCCTTATTTGCATAATTGGTTGGATTAGGAGGACAAACAAACTTTTTGCGGTAGAAAGGAGAACCTGAAACAACAATGCTTGAATATATACATTTGAAATATAACGTTCCCATGTTTGCACAATTGTACGAATAAGTTTCTTGACATAAAAAGAGGGCTATGCTATTTACCGGAAGAGAAGCAAACATGAAACGACAATGCGTGAGATAATAGCAGAAACACTTACCTCCAATCTCTGTTTTGAGTTCTTTCCAAGTTTTGCGAACGTGACAACCGTCTATAGAAATGATGACGGAATCATCCAAATCATATGGCAGTGTTTCGAGTATAAAATCCCAGGGGAGACAGAGAATCTGCAAATTGAGTAACTTTGTGATGCTCCAAGGAAGATATCTGACTTTGGTATCCTTGATATCGACAAGAGATAATTGTAGCAGCTCATCCAAATTTGCCGGAAATTCTATAACGTCAGCGGGAAAATGAGAATCGCAACTCCAAAGGGTGAGATGGCGTAGGTTGACCGAGTCCTTTAAATTGGCAAGACAATGACTACAGTGTTGGAGATGTAAGCTGGCTAGGTTGCTTAAACCTATAGGAAGGGCCTTGATGCTGCAGCATTGTTCAATAATGAGGTGTACAACATTCAAATTTGGAGGCAATTCTGTAAGGGAAGGGCAATGATAAAGATCCAAAGTTGTCAAGTTGGATAGGTTTGCAAGACTATTAGGAAGGGACTTGATACCTCCACAATATACAAGTTTTAACAACTGTAAGTTGGACAGCCTTGTGATGGTGTCAGGCACACACTTGAGGTATTTACAGTAATAGAAATAGAGGTGGGTGAGCTCAGACAGCTCCCCTATCATGTCTGTTATCTTCTCCACACCTTCCAGCGAATCCAACTCCAAGATTCGCACAGAGAGATGATCAGCAGCAGCGGGGTGACTTTGAATCCATGCCACTGGATCCTCCTCCAAATACAGGTAACCGTCATCATATACGCGGGATACCTCGACTTTCGCTTCTCTCAGATCTGACCACCTGTATTCGACATCACCTGCTTCAGCTGCCATTATCCCAATAAGAACTAAGAAGATGGGTACCTAGAAACAGGCAGCTCACTTGGATTTTTAGTAAAATTGAAGAAATTGGATCCAAAACTATTTGCAGTGCTACTTTACTCTCTTCAATGGAGGATCTCTTTTTTTATTTTCTTTTCAGGGGTATGGACTATGGAAGAGCTAAGTATGAAAGCCATAAATAGATAGTTAAGTCTTGTCAAAAAAAGTTAAATAAATAGATAGATTAGAATGAGTCAATGCGACTGTGAAAGTGAAGTCAATTCCATAAAAGAAAATTGCAAGTGAAGTGAACCCTTATCTCAAAAATATATGGACTGTATTTCCCAAAAGAATAATGAAAAGAATGAGATTTGTTTCATATTCTCTATAAAAAAATATGGACCGTGAAGTCTGAAATGAATTAATGAAGTGTGAACACTTGTTTCAGGAAATGGAAAAAAAAAAAAAATGAACCTCCAAATAAGTGAACGCTTGTTAAAAAAAAAAAGTTGAAAGTAAACCCTACGGCCAAGGGGTTCATGACCCACCAACCAACATTGGACTAGTTCAAATATCTCAGCACTAAACCGTGGCAGATTTTAATTCGAAACTTTTACCTTATTTTATTTTTGAGGCACTGTGGCATATTTTAAATATTATTCTATATTATGTATAATGCATAAAGTAAAATTTTCTTTCCTTGGTCAAAAAAATAAATAAAGTAAATTTAGGTGCATGCAACAATATGTTCATGATAGTACAAAAGCATAGGGTTGATGATTCACACAGAGGCAGATCTAGGATTTGGAATTTTGTGGAGCACGAAATTAACAAAAATTTTTACAAGTTTCATATATTTTAATGGTCCCTCATATTTATAAATAAATGCAATATGTTGACTATCATGCTCCTCTTACATAACCGTAATCATAGATATAGAATTATACATTAAGACAGATGCAACAATATCTTACATAATGACATTTGTTATGCCAATTGAGAAAACTTGTCAAACTTAAAAGATAAGTAGTACACAAAATCATATTATTGCATTTGTTTAAAATTGAAGGAAGTCCCTTATAAAAATGAAGGAAGTCGTGATGTGTTTGGAGATGAATTAGTGCTTAATTAGAAATTTAAAGGAGGTCATACTATTAAAAGTGTGCTTGCAACTTTATAAATAATTTTTAAAGACGGAAGACCAAACAAAAGAACGAAAGAAATAAAAGAAATGGATAAAGTAAATCAACTACACAAATAAGAGCTGAAGTAAAGATGGTGTTAGATTTGAACACAAGACCATCTGTCCCCAACCTATGATCACGTAGCGGAAAGCCAGACCACTAGAGCAAAGACTATCAAGCGAGAAATGACCGAGCCATATGTATTTATGTATATCAATATATTCGACTTTAAAAAAACTGGAACATATTTTTTGGTGGGGCACGTGTCACCCAAGTCATTGGGTGGATCAGCCCCTGGATCCATGTATAGAGTCCATTCACCAAGTTTGGCTTGGCTCACTTTGTGGGGATTCCACCTCATGATCTCAAGACTATGGACTCGAATCCCACCAAGTGAAGGGCACTTGGAGGAGGATTTTCCTTACCATTTTCCTCTCATTCCAAGTGTTTGGGGGCCTCCGGGTCGAGGGCAATCCAGAGGTTATTTATCTTACCAATAAAAAGTAAGTGTAAGTTCCATTCATAGTACACCCAAAGGAACATCTATACAAATATATTAAAAGTTGTTCCTATTGAAGCCTATGTGCCACGTGGGACTCTCCTCAATCTTCTAATGCAAATGTTTTATGTCCATGTGAACTCTTCAATTAAAAATATATATATATTGTTTAACTGCAAGGTATCGAACACGTAACCTCTGAAATGAAAAGTTAGAGCTTAGCCATCAATACACTATCACTTTATTGTCTAATGTTATAAATAAAATATGATAAAGTCTTATAATAATTATATTTAACTAAAAAGACTTAGAAAAATATTTAGATCTCTAACACTTTTATTACAGTACTACCAAGAGACTATTGATGACTTATATTTCTTACACCAATTCTTTTTAAGATATTATTTTCAAACCTCACAGGTGTTTTTTTTACTTATCATGTCATGATGCTAATTTTTCAATTTCTTAATGGACAAAAAAACTACAAAAACTAATATATTAGCCGGGGCCAAGATACTAGTTTATAATAAATTATAAAATATAAGGCATGTTAATAATTAATCTCGCTCTCCTCAGTCCACCATCTACAATATCAATATCCACTTTAATCAGTCAAGTGTTAGTTCTCATTTCATTTTTCCCCTACTCTTAACCACTTCCATTTTCTCTCTCTTCATTTCTTCTCCCTCTCTCTCATCTAAGGATGGCAATCCAGTCCGGATCTGACCCTAGTCCGCTCCGATTCGAAGGAAAAAATCCGAGCCGACTCCGACAAAAAAAATAATCCGACTCCGACTCCGTTTAAAAAGTCCAACTCCGAGTCGGAGGAGGGTCGGAGTCGGATCTCATTTCTTCCATTTTGTTTTTCTCTTTTTTATTTGTTGCCTTACCGGCAACAACATCTAGGGCCGCTGCTATTTAAAAGTCAACGTCAATAAAAAAGTCAGATGGTAGCATATTGAAAACATTATGTTATATAAGATAGTTTTTTGAAAGAAAATTTTTATAAGGTAGTTTTTTGAAAATTTTATGTTATAAAATGTAGTTTTTTGAAATTTTCCCTTTTAAAAAATATCCCTGTAGTTTTACCAAATGGATTAAATTAGTCACTTAATGAAGGAAAAATTGTGAAATAGTACCTTTTGTAGCACTGATTTTATGAACTAGTACCTTTACTATTTTATTTTGTCAACTATTACCTTTAAGTACTCTAAGGTTTTAATTTCAGTACCTTTTCTAATTTTCCCGGCCAAAATAGTCAACAATCCGACCTTGACTTCATTTCTCCCTCCATTTTTTGCGCATGTGTTGTACATTATTTCTTTTACATCCTTTCTCCCACTCACCCAAAATAATCCCCCCATTTAAAACCCTCCCTTCCCCAAAAAATAGAAACTTTGTCCATCTTCCTCAAAATTCTCCCTACCAACCCTAAATTATACCTTTTGAAAGACAATTCAACTATATGGAATTGGATTCCAAGTTAATTCTTCTCCAATTTCAGATGTATGTTATCTCAATTCCTTTTGGTTTTATTTTTGGAGAATTAAGACTGATTTTTTTGTTTTAATCTTATACAATAATGTCTGCTTCAAAGTCTGGATCTTCCTCAGCCAAACGTTTCGCTACTTTGTGGTCTAGAAAGGCAAAATTGAATACCTTCCCATAAGGATGGTGACTCAGCGTAGCAATACAATGCTTAGGATGAGAGAGACAGAGAGGAGAGATAATGTTAGAGGAGAGTGAATGTGAATGTGAGAGGATTTATCGAAACCGAACTAAGGTTGGTGAAAGAGTAAAGAGGAAGATGAAGGAGCAAAAAATTGGGGGGGGGAGGGAGTCAAAAGAGGACATTGAGAGCACACACTTTAAGAAGCCAAAAAAAACACAAATGTTGGAGGGAAAAAGGAAGTCAAGGCCAGATTGTTGACCACTTTGGCGGGAAAATTTGGAAAAGGTACTGAAATCAAGACATTACAGTGGTTAAAGGTACTAGTTGACAAAACAAAACAGTAAAGGTACTAGTTCACAAAATCAGTACTACAAAAGGTACTAGTTCACAATTTTTCCCTTAATGAAATAAACTAGTCATTATATAAATTAAAGAATGAGATTACTCAATAGATTAAACTGGTCAATGAATAAATTGAACTAGTCACTGTATTCAGAAAGGTAGGCCATTCTCTTCTTAAAATTGGGCTTGGATCGTTGCCTAATTTTAAATTAAAAGTAGATAGTCTCTTACAAGACCAACTTTAAAAAATAGATTAAAACCCGAAATAAATGGTGGAAAAAGCCAGTGATGGATAAAGCTAGTTAGATTCAGATGGCTCTCCACCCTATCAGTCTATCCTCAGTCCTCACCCACCCATCCACTTGTTTAATAGAAATGGATTTGTTCAAGAAGGGCTCCAAAAGATGTTGATCGTATGATAAAAAAGTACTTCTAATTCCTTACAAATAAATTTTTATAACATATTTGTTTTCTTATTGCTTTATTATATTTTTTTTATCCAAATAAAATGTTTCTTGCTGAAAAATAGTCACCAAATCTACTTGACTAATTCGTAAGTGATTAATGGACGAATACAAATGATGGATTGAGTGGATGAGTAATGGATCAAGTGGAGCTGATGGAAGTGGGTGATGGATGCTAGTGAAGCTCTAGCATATCCAAACTCAGTCCATTGATATTAGCTATGAATTGTATAAGATTGGAATTCTGTTTTCTTATTGCTTTATTATATTTTTTTTATCCAAATAAAATGTTTCTTGCTGAAAAATAGTCACCAAATCTACTTGACTAATTCGTAAGTGATTAATGGACGAATACAAATGATGGATTGAGTGGATGAGGAATGGATCAAGTGGAGCTGATGGAAGTGGGTGATGGATGCTAGTGAAGCTCCAGCATATCCAAACTCAGTCCATTGATATTAGCTATGAATTGTATAAGATTGGAATTCTCCTCCCATTTCTATGAGATTGATGTCTTTCCAGTCTCTCGAAAGTTGAGACCAAAAATCCAAAATCGTGCTCAGTGGCGGATCTAGGGAATGATCTACGTGGGTTTGAAGTATTTAAGAAAAAGATCGAGATAAATTAATTGAAAAATTCCAATGTACTTATTTAAATTACAAATTACAACCAATCAAGGTGCAATTCTCTAAGAATATCCATAGTCATCGAAGTGAGAAACGTAAACTGATTCCTTTGTTAAACCTGAGTGACATGGAGAGAAAGGATTTTCTGCTCTTCCGTATTCTAAGGAGAAAGGATCTTCTGCTCTTCCATCAGTAGGGATGGTAATGGGTCGGGTCCACCCAGACCCAGAACTAGGCCCGTTTATTTTTTTACAGATCCAGACCCGCCCCAGACCCGATGGGTCTAGAATTTTCAGACCCAGACCCGTTGGGTCTAGCGGGTCCATGGGTCCTTAATGAAGTTCTTAGTTTTTAGTTTTCATCACCTTTTTTAATCTATGTAATTAAAAAATTTCGCACTAATATATATAGATCGTGCATCCATAGGTAAAGCATTATCTACATAAAATTGTAAAAATTAACTCATAAAATCTTAAAATGTTACAACTTACAAAGTTACAAGTCTTAGATGGAGTTACAACACTAACGAGTTCACAAAATCCCAACTCATAAAACCTTAGAGTTTAGGTATAATTTTTTTTTAATATGTAAATGGGTTTGCGGGTCGGGTCTGGGTCTGGCATATGTGGACCCGGACCCAGACCTGCCCCATGCTCTTCGGGACCCAAACCCGACCCGGACCCGTTGGGTCCAAAATTTCTAGACCCAGACCCTTATAAATGGGTCGGGTCCTAGCGGGTGTGGGGCGGGTCTAGGACCCATTGCCATCTCTATCCATCAGCCACCACAATCACCACTTCACCGCCAAATCATGCACACTTGTTCAAAGGGATACGTGGAAGATTGTTGGAATACCCCTTCAATTTTGGGCGCATATTGATGGTTGTGGTGGTGAATTTTGGCACGATTTGGCGGTGAAGTGATGATTGTGGTAGTGGATCTGGCGGTGAAGTGGTGAATGTGGTGGATGATGAAGTAAGCTGCGGTGAATTGGTGACTGTGGTGGTTGATGTTAAATTAGGGTCTAAATTATTAACTTAAATGAACTTATGCTTATACTATAATAATAATTTGATACCAACAATTCCAACTATGGTCGGTCTTCTATTAACAGTCCAATTTTTGGTTATCCTGGAATGGTCCCAATGTTTTGGGGTATCTTCTAAAAACAGTCCCATATGATAATTTTCTTATCAAACAAGTACAAAAATTTAAAGGTTTTCATTGATCATGGTCAAAAACAGAAAGAAATAAGAGAAAAAAAAAACTAATGCTTGATCAAAATGGATAAATCATAGGATTTTTTAACTGGAATAATACAAACTTTGGCCCGTTCTCTCGCAATAATACAAACTTTGGATTATTTTTTAATAATACAAACTTTAGGCCAAAATTCCTAGAGTAGGTCAAAGTGACCTTTAACCTGTAAAACAGGTAAAAAGAATTATAAAAGGCCCCAAAATCTCCTTCTCTCTCCCCCCTCCCCCCTAAACCCCGTTCACCCCCTCCCACCACGAAACCACTAGTCCACCCCCTCTCCCCCACCACGAAACCACCGGCCCACCCCCTCCCCCACCACGAAACCACCAGTCCACCCCCCCCCCCCTCCTCCCACGAACGAAACCACCAGTCCATCCCCTCTCCCACCACGACAACTAGTCCACCACCTCACCCACCAGTCCACCCCCCACCCTTGCCCACCCGAAAAGAACCCTTGACCGAGTCCACCACCTCACCCACCGGTCCACCCCCACCCTTGCCTACCCGAAAAGAACCTCGACCAGTCAACTACCTCCCCCACTAGTCCACCCCCGGCCCGACCCCACCCCCGAAACAAGTGGAGTCGAAATCGATTGCGCGGTAGAAAATTGGAGAGAGAAAGTGAGGAGAATAATGGGGGGGAAGAGAGGGCGAAGGTTTTCGGGGCGGGGCCGGCTTGGTTTGGTTGCTTTTCAGTCGGGGTGGCGGTGTTTGGTGGTTTTCGGGGGTGGGGAGGGGAGATGTGGTGTTATCGGATGTTAGGGTGGGGAAACGTGGTGTTTTCGAGGATAGAGGAGAGGAGACGTGGTGTTTTCGGGGGTGGGGGGAGGGCAAACGCGGTGTTTCGGTGGTTGGGGAGGGTGGAGGTGGCCGGCGGGGTAGGGTGGCCAATGCGGGTGGGGTGGGGGGGAGGGCAAGACGGGTGTGGTGGGGGTAGGCGTGACGTGGTTAGGGTCTGTTGTGGTGGCCGGTGGGGATGGGGGGTGGCCGGTGCGGGTGGGTGGGGGTGGCCGAGGGGGGAGGGGAGGGGTGGAGGGGAAGTGAGGAAGAGATAGAAAAAGATGAAAGAAATTTTTTTAATTTTTTTTAACAAAATTTTAAAAACAACCAACGAGATGCTGACACGTGTCTCTTTAGACCTGTTTATCAGGTTACCTCCGATTTTGTCTTGCTGTAGGAATTTTGGCCTAAAGTTTGTATTATTAAAAAATAATCTAAAGGTTGTATTATTACAAGCGAACCGCTCAAAGTTTGTATTATTCCAGTTAAAAAATCCTAAATCATATTACCATTTGTTCTAATAGTTAGTAAGTTAGGATTGTTGTTGGAAGACACCCCTGAAAATTGGGACCATTTTGAGATAATTAATAGTTGAAATTGTTAACAGAAGACCGGCCATAGTTGAGACCATTTACAACAATTTTTCCTAAATATTCTAATTAAATTGTCAAGTATTTAAGTAATGGCATATTTGTAATTTTGGCAAAAAAGAATTTACCTAAAATGGAAAGTTTTCAATTGTTGCAATTATGTTGTTACGGCCTAAAATAGAAACTGTTGCCTTTTTTGGTTGGGGAGGAAATACTTTATCTCAGTATCTATTATCTAATATCTATGTATTACATGAACATCATAATTCCGTAAAAAGAAAAAGGAAATCTAATTTACAACATAAACGGTAGCATAAACAATCCCTTTGATTATGACAACCGAACTATATCGTTTCCAGATGATATTGCAAGATTGAGAACATATTCAAATGTGAGTCCTTGGTGATTAGCATACACTCTTCATCTTCATCTTCATCTTCATTCTTCTAATCCTGAAATTGCTCATCAATATAACTGAGGCCTGAGGGTTAGTGTTTTTGAATATTTGTATTTGTAAAAGTCAACCTTACTTCCCTTATTATACTCTTCCTTCCTCACCATACTTCCTTTCACACTCTCTCTTGCACTTCCCTCACTTTAAAATCAAAGCTGCCGCCACCACCATCAAAGCCGCCACACCACCACTGTAACTGCCATCAGCATCATTGGAGTTCGGTGGCCGGTGTCAAAGAGATCGTGCAACCGCAAAAGGACAATAGTGAAGGAGATACTCCTATTACATACACATCATAATTAATTCACAAAAGTGCCCTAATGTGCAATTTCTATAAACAATCAAATCTTTTATTACAACAATCACAAATCAAAAATTGACAACCGAACAATATTGTTATCAGATGATTTTGAAAGATTGAAAACATACTTTAGATGAGAGTCCGTGGTCATTAGCATCCAATCTTTATCCTCGTCTTGATATTTTATTTTGAATTTGCCTAACTCAAGTTTTAGATTTTTAGCCACTTCTGTCTCTAGTTCATGGAAACTAGCAATCGAATATAATTCAAATCTAACTGTATCATCTTTATAAGCAGCTTTCACAATTAATTTGCTGAAACTAGGACTCTCTTCAAGATAATTACTATGACATTGAGTTGCTACTCTGGGTTCTTCCACAATTTCCATAGCGGTTAAGTATTGACCATTGCACTCATTTGCATCATTCAAATGTTCATAACCAGCTGAAGTATTAGTGGTTTTCACTAAATTGACCCATGCTGGTTTACTTTCAGAGGATGATTCAGTTTTGAGTTTCCTCTTGTTGGCACATTGACTTTTCCCAATTCTGCTTGATGGCCATTTCTCGATCCCAAGCTTCCTCAACCGGCGCTTCATGGTAGACCTCGTGACTAGAATTGAACACATAACATAGAAATGTTCAAGGTTTTGGATCTATCTAATAAGTGCAATGAGTAAAATTTACTCAGAATGGAGACATACCATGGAGTTCTTTTGCGGCATCTATCAGCCTCATGTTTTTGGACAAGAATGGTTGAATATCCTCTATAGTGAATTCTATCTTTTGTTTCTTACCCATCACAAAATCACTTTGACCTTCACAAGTAATATTTTCGCATCGAGAAATAGTCTGATATGACTGCATAGTTACCTCACCAACTGAGGTTGATATTGAATCTTCATTTCCTGAAGGCAATATCTCGATCTCTTCATTTTGTGAACTGCTAGAAGCATTGTCACTGTTTCCATTAATTGCATCTTTTCTTCCAATGCAATAAGATTCTGTTTGCACAAAAAAAAAAAAACTTAGGTATCAACGGAATAAAAGTAACTTACTTTTGGAAGCTCTAATAACTATGTGAGAATCCATTAGTGGGGATTAGAGCTATTATATGGATTACAGAAGTACACTACCTTCAAGTACTTGAGAATCATCAGGGAGCTTTAGTGGTTCGTTAGTTGATGTATGCTCGGCTGTATTGATGCTTGGTGTTGGTTCTTCTGAAATTGATTCACGGACTTCCTCGGTTGATTCTAGTGCACTCCCATTCCCTTTATCGCGACTGTACTCCATGTCCAAGTCCATGCCATCTATAGATAGCAAGACAGACTCGTACAAATTGTTTGGTAAAGTTTCAAGTCTGAAACACTCGGGGAGGCTTAGGTGCAGCAAATTGGGTAACTTCATGATGCTACAGGGAAGGGACTTGATTTTGGTACCGCTAATGTTGAGGGTGCTTAATTTGACCAACTCATATAGAGTTACTGGCAACTCTTGGAGGTCGGAACATCCTTTGAGAATTAATTCTCGCAAGTTGTGTAGTTTTGTAATGCTAGAGGGGACGGATTTGATTCTGCTCCCATTGATGTTGAGGGTGCTCAAATTGACCAACTCATTCAAATTTGCTGGCAATTCTAGGAGGTTGAAACAACTGTTGAGTATTAATTCACGCAAGCTGTGCAGTCCTGTAATGCTAGGAAGGAACTTGATGTTGTAACCCGAGATCGAGAGTGTCTCTAGGGTGGCTGACTGACTGAAATGTTGATCAAGGATATCAATATCGGTTGGCTTCTCAGAAAATATATCGATTTCCAGGTGGCATAAACGTGTAGGGAGTGAATCGATGCAGGAATTTCTGAGCGTAAGTTTCAGGAGCTTAAGAGTCTCTGGCAATGGTGAGTGAAAATAAGAGTAATAGAGTTTTAAAGTTTCCAAGTGTGATAGCTTTGCAATGCTATGAGGAACGGACATAATTTCAAAATAAAAAAGAGATAGGCATCTAAGGCTAATCAATTGATCTAAATTTTCTGGCAATTCTGTAAAGGGATTAGACTTAGACATTGCTCGGATATCTAACGTTTCCAAGTTAGATAGCTTAAACATGCTATCCGGAAGGGACCTGATGTTGCTAACCTGAAGAGAAAGATGTCGAAGGCTGACGAATTGATCCAAATTTGACGGGCATTGAAAATCTTTACAATCCAGAACACTTAACTCTTCCAACTTGTGCAGCTTTGAAATGGTGTTAGGCAAGCACTTGAGGTGGTTACTAAAAGAGATATAGAGGTGGGTGAGCTCTGTCAATTTCTCTATGGAATCTCCTAATTTCTCAACGTTATCCGGCAGTTGCAATAACATCTTTCGCACCCGCATGAAAGAAGTGTAGTTAGATTCAAGCAATGGCCCAGGATCCCCCTTGCAAAAGGCGGAACCGGAAGCATAATTCGTCCACCACATAATCGGAAGTGGACTCTGATCAGCTGCATCCATTGTTGTTCGTAAACAAAATGTGAAAATTCTGGAGTTCTGAGTTTTGGAGGAGCTATAGAAGATCAGACAGATAGGTTAGGTCTTGAAGCTTGACCATTGCCACTACTACCTTTTTAAAATGATCTGCCTCTACTAGTTTGAGCACATTACTCAATGTGAAAGGAATTTTGTATGTGCGCATGAAGAATTGGGTCAAATATGGAAATAATAAAACGCGTTAAAATGAACCCCTTAGGAATGGCAATGGGTCGGACTCGGGTCGGATGTTGCTAGATCCGATTCCGACCCGTTTCATAACCGGACCTCCATTTAGCATCCGAACCTGCATCCGACCCGCTAAATTTAAATGACATCTGCCTCCAAGTCCGAATATTCGACCCGGTTGGTGCACCTCCGAGTCCGACCCGCTAAATTTCATTTTTTTTATTAAAAAAATCAAAAAATTGTTTAATACAGAAGCAGAAACAAAAGAGAAAGATTTCAATCTAAACTGAATTTGGCAACAAACTTAAATTTGAAAAAATTTAAACTGAAATTCTCACTCGTTAACACAGCAGAAGTGGCTGATGGCGTCTGACGTCAGCGGCGTCGTCTGAAGTCCGGCGGCATCTCTGGAGCCCGGCGTTGTCGTCAAGGCTCAAGGGAGAAGGGACTGAGGGAGGAAGGCAGGAAGCGAGGGCGTGGCTGACACAGTGACAATTGGTAGTAGGGTTTGGGCTTTTTTTTTTTACACTCTTTTCAATTTTCAAAAAAAATAAATTTCTATTTATTGTTTTAAGAGTTCAGCGCCCTCGCCTTGGGCTTGACAGAGTGACAAATGGTATTGGGCTTTGGTTTTCAATAGTAAGTTTAAATAGCTGGGACTTTGGGTTTAATTAAATGTCGATAGTTATCGGATTTAGATCGAACTCGGGTCGGGCCAGAAGTCGGGGCGGACACGGGTCGGAATCAATCGGACTCTATGTGGGGTCCAAGTCCGACCCACCTCCTATTAGGATTCGGACTTTTTAAAGTGGACTCGGATTCGGACTTTTTCTTATCAGGTTTGGGTCGGTTTTTTTTTCCTTCAGGTGGAGTCGGAGTGGGATCGGATTCGGACCCAATTGCCATTCCTAGACCTTACTGATGAAACCCCCATATTAGATGGCTATCTGCCAATTAGGCCTTAATTCACCTTAGGCCTACTTGTTTTAATGTGTGTAACATCGTTGAGTTAACTACCTCTCAAGGACCTAAAGTATTCAACTTTTTTCATTAAGGACCTGAATTAATTTTTTGCTCCTCCAAGGGATTACAAACAAACATAATTTGATGATTAAGATGCAATGAATGACATTTCTTGAGAGCTTGCAATTTATGTTTAAATTAACTAAGAGTATTCATTCATATTTTTATGTATCATACGGTATACACTCAACTCTCTTTAAGGCCCTGTTCTTTTAGGTCGAATTGAACATAATCGTGAGAAAAAACTAGTTGAATTGAAGTGAGTTGAAAAGAATAAGGCCTAAATAGAAAGAGAAATGCATGTTGCTAGTACAGTGACTCATCCTTCTTTAACAACCAATAATACATCAGCTAAGTGGAGCTGATAAACAGACAAAATTATAGTAATCCCTAGGCACTATGTAGTACTGATACAACGAGGTGTGATAAACCTCTAACAGGTAGATGTTTGCAAACATCTAACACCCATTAAATAATAATAAACATAATAATTTTAAAAAAGGATAATTAGTAAAAATGATATTTTAATTTCTAAGCTAGTACACGTATCACCCACAAAAAATATAAATCTATAAAATTCTGACACAAGACAAGAGAAAAGTCTAGACCACTTAGTAAGCGCCAAGTGTCATGATGTTGTTAACCCAAAAAATACAACCTTTACAAATTTTTGAGACGTGTATATTTCAAAAAATATGTTTTAAAAAATAAACAAAAAATACCGAAATTCAAAAAAAAAAAATTCTCTGCAAATAGACAACCATTTTGATATAATTTCGTTACATTTTTATTTTACCCTTCTCTAACCATGATTTTGATTTCTGAAAATAACACAAACACTATTTGTTTAGACACAAACACTATATGTTATATACACAAACACTATTTGTTAGATACACAAACAATATTTTTTATATACACTGTTCCGGTTGTAGAACGGTTGGCTGTCTTGAGAAGAGTCCGCTAAAGATTGGAGTTGACGTCCGCTGGTGAATAACTGCACATGAAGCAAACGTAAACTACCCTCGAGGGGGGGGGATGCGAGGAAACCCCCTCCGACGCTCAAGTCAGCACGTGTCCAAATAGGATTTAGAGAGAGAAAGTGGAGAGAGAGAGATAAGAATCGTGAGTCTGAGAGAATGTACCTGGAGAATATAACTAGTGGGGTATTTAATCTATAGAAGTCTTATTCCTCTGACAGGGTGCGTAATCCTTTTACACGTGAATGGTTATCATGTGCCTGACTTAAGGGAAAATTCCTCTATTTTGTCTTGTTAGGCGACCGCCAACGTTGTCGGACCACTTTAGTGAATTGTCTTGTTAGAGCTGTAGGCGACGTTTACATGTTCGCGTCCTTCATAGTATTCGCGGACCTTTCAAGGGTGTCCGCTAACATACTTGGGTTATACCCATACAACTAGCCCCCTCCCCCAACATCATTTGGGGTCTTGAGCGCTAAGGATGTTTATCTGGGATGCGAATAAAGGTTGTCGTATTAATTTTTTTTGGAGAAGTTGACTCGTTGGATGCCACGTTGATAATAGAAATTTTGGTCGTTGGACAAAATCCCTAAATCAAACTACCTAACTAACCACTAACCTAAGTATAATGGCAAGCAAGGGTCATTCTTCCACAAGGACTAAGGGTAATCACCGAAAATACTAATTATAATAAGCTAGGCTAAGATATAGTTAAGAGATTTGTCAATTATCAACTAAAAACTATTAAATAAAAGGAACTAGGGTAGGGGAATTCACCAATTATTTCAATCATGAAAACAATTAGGCAAATAAGGGGGTAGTATAAAGAGAATGAATCAAAGGGATCATCTAACAAATCCCTAATTACTCTTTCAAGCTAAAGAGGGTTACTCAAATTGGAGATTATGTCCTATTTTCATGCAACAAACCTCCAACTCAAGAGCATGAATAACAAGATGACTAAATATATCCCTTAACTAAAACCCCTATTTTCATGCAAGTTTAGTTAAGTGAACAAATAGGGAGTCAACTCTTCAATTTCATCTTTCAATCCTTCATTGAAGTGATTAATAATTAAGTTTCCATGGAGGCCAATCACAAAAACCAACAATAAAACCCCTATTGCTCATTTAATTTCATTTTCCAAAATAACCACAAATATGACCCAAAGGCTCATGATATCATTAATGGCTTCATCCCCTCCCAAACAAAATAACTACTCACAAATCATAATAAATTATTAAATGAACTAAATAACAAACTAAAAACATGAAATCAAACACTAATCTAGGATGAACAAGTAAATAGAGTGAAAATGACATGAAAATAAATAGATAAAGCAACAAAACATGAGAGAGAGTAAGAAATTCTCATTAAAGTTGCAAGGAGTCTCCAAATCTTCAAGTTTCCTTCTTAGATTCTTCAAAATCCAAACTTTCAACAAGTTTCTCTCACTTCTCTCTCTAGAAGATGAGAGTTTCTCTCTCTAAAAACCCTAACTAAAACCTCTCACTAAGCTTATGGAGGCTAGCTCTCCTCTCCCCCCTTCAAAAGTTAGGGATCCGTCCTTTAAAAAGATTTAAACATTACATCATTAAACGGGCCGAAAAATAGGATTTCCGCAGAATTCAAGCGGCGCGGGCGCTCCATATAGTTTGGAGCGGGCTCTCCATACAATTTCACGCAGGCAGAATGTTTTCTGGGCCAGACAATACGGAGCGGGCGCGCAATTCTGGCAGACGCACCTGACTTCAAACAGCCATATCTCTTTCATTTTTCATCGGAATTGGGCTTGTGACCACTCGTTGGAAAGATATCGAGCCAAAATTTTATCTCCAACTTGAATCACTGAAAAATATTTTGTGTGCTGAAAGTTATGACCGTTTGAAGATGACCCTTATGCACAAATCCTTCCAAAAACTCTTATTTTGGCAAAATTGCTTCACTCTATGCTTGGTGTGTAGTATGGAGACCTCTAAGGTGGATCCTACAACATCAAACACAAATAAGCATTACCAAACCATATATAAATAGCCAAAATAACTAATATTCACAAATAAGCTACAAATAACTCAATTTCTCTAAATTAAGCAAAATAAGCTAGAAAGTGATAAATGAAGAGGAAAAATGACTCTAAACATGAGGAAAATAAGGTATTTGAGTGATATAAATATCACTCATCACACGTGTCGCTTCAGAGAGTTGAAGAATTTTGAAAAGTTAATGATTACTTTTTCCGAAAATCCCTCCCATTACTTTATTAGGGTTTGCCCGTGCTCGACACTTGGCTGAAATCTGGAGAGGGACTTGATAAGTTTTTTAATCTTAGCCGTTCAATAAGCGCGTATATAGGACTAGCTATCCTTTTTCTGATTTTTCATCTCACATTTTCCCAACTTCCACTTCTTCTTCTTCTCTGGTTTTCTCTGACGAACTCCATTTTTGCAACTTCTCTTTGCTCAAAAACTCCCCTTTTCTGCTCAAATTCCCCCAAAAAGTTACCAAATCTTATAGTTTTTACTTTTCGGTTCTGGTGTACCGAAAATTTTACTTTTTGGTGACGCTTTTTTTCTGGGTGTTTCGAGGGTTTTGGAGTTCTTCTTCGCCGGTGTTTTTCTGGGCCAAGTTTGGAACTTTTGTAAGTTTTCTTCCTTTTGAGAACCTTGCTCGTTTGTTTTCGGCGACCGTTCTTTGCTTTTTCACTTTTTTCGGCGACTTTTCGTTTCCAGGTATTTCTTCAATTTTTCTTCTTCACTTTTCCTTAAGTTTCTTTGCATTTCATCATGTCGGACCAGTCTGATAGCCAGAATAATTTAAATGATGCTTTTATGACCGAGAGTGAGCCTTCCTCCCCCTTGTCCGCGAACAAGAGTTCGTCTTCTTCTGACACTAATTTAGGTGAGAGGACTAGGTTGTTGGCGGACATTCTGCTTACTTCAGAATCACAAAGAGAGCATAGGTCTAATTTCCTTAACGACCCTTCAACCCCTGTGGAACATAACTTGACCATGAGGTACTTTGCTGCCAGCTAGAGTGGTGATAGGCAAACACTTAGAGAATTAAGGCATCAAATCCTTGCTAGGAGGACTGCTAGGCATCCTCCTCCTGATGATGTTCCCGGCCTTGACGTAGTTCCCCTTAGAGAACATGCCTGGTTGGATAGTTTGGCGGATGCTGGGGTTAGTTGAGGTAGCGGCTGATTTTTACGACCGTTTGCAGGAGTATGTAGCCCCCACTCACCCTCCTATTATTGATTTAGGTGACGACAATGATTCTATTGTGACCGTCATGGCCAATCAAGAGTCTGTTTATCAGCGTCGATCTAATCCTGCCAGCCCCCTTGCTCGCGTCACTGAGGACGCGAATGATAATATGGACGCGAACATTGGTACTAGTGTGCCTTTGTCTGAACGCGTGGTTGGGGAGAGCTCTCATGCAGCTGAGGGGAGGGTCGACAGCTCAAATGAGATGGAAGAGGACCAAGAGATTCACGGCCTTGGTTCTGGTGCACTTTGGCTACTTGAGGATGAGAATGTCGGTCCGTTAAGTGTGGAGATTGACCTGCCCTGGCGTCAGGATGGTCTCGACCTTAACTACCCCAAAGTTGCTGACACCTTGTACCAGTTCCCGGAGGGTTATAGGCTGGTAGTTCCTCCTGAGGGCTCTATTGTGACGGAATGCCCTCCCGGTCATGTGGTCGTTTACACTCATCACTTTGAGTTTGGGCTTCGCTTCCCATTGGATTCTTTTTTGGTAAGGATTCTAAACGCCTTCAACATTTGCTTGGCCTAGTTAACTCCCTTAGCTGTTCGCAATTTGATTGCGTATATTTGGACTATCCGCTTTTTGGACTTTCCGGAGACTCTGAACCTGTTCCGCCAACTCCATTGTTTTAAAAGGAATGGGTCTTCTCGGCAAGCGGGATGGTGGTCGCTGACAACGGCCGATAAGAAGATGACGGTTCAGCCGAAGGTTACTGGTCTGAAGGGTTGGCAAGATGTGTTTTTCAGGGTATAAGTGCCTGAGGACTTTCCTATACGCCGCCATTTCACTGAGCCACGTCCTCATATGGAGCATTTACCCCAGGTTCCGCTAACCGGGGATGAATTGACGGCTCTCAGTTATTTTGATACTGAGGATTATGTATATACTTATGAGGACGGGAGGAAGTCTAAGGTTAAGGAACCCAAATATTGGCTCCCTCACTCCAAGTATATTCTCGAGAACCAGCCTTTGTCGGCCCTGTTACTTTGTCACACCCATGAGAATGGTAAGTCTTGTTATCGGACTGGCCCGTCTGATGCTCTTTTTTTTTAACTGTTTGTTTTATCGTTTTCAGGATTTTCTCATCTTGATCTTGAGGTTCTTTGCGTCAGCGAGAACTTAGAGCCGACAAGAAACTTACAACTTGCTCCTTCAGAAGACTACGAAACTATGCACAACAACACCCACGGCCGTCGAGAAGGAAACTGTAACGGTCCCCAGAATATCTGCCGCGTCCGTGGTGGTGGGAACGTGGGTCACACTCCATTCGAGCCGCCACCATTTGCGGTCGCAAGCTCGCGGCTTGCGTACTCCTGCTGCCCCTATCAGGTCTTCTACGTCCTGCCCTGTTGTTAGGGGTGGCGGAACTAGAAGAAGGGCTCGCGAACAGACTGAGGCAGACACATCTGCTAATAAGCGTCAAGCCCTGGAGGATCCAGCGACATCTGCCCCTGCCAATGAAATCATTCAGGTGGAGGATCTGGACGTTACCACTTCTGAGGGCCGTGAGGAGCAAGCTGTGGGTGCGGCCACTGGGCCTGGTAACTAGAGTGGCGCTTCTTGGCTCTCGGGCTCCTACTCCACCATCCGCCAGAAGATAAGGGAGCTGCTCACAACTCCTTGTTTTCTGTCAAACTTATCTCCCGGTATTTTCTCTCGGTTCGGTGAGTGGATTGAGAAGAAAGAGGTGGTGCTGAGCGATTATGTGGAGGCCTCCTTTGCTCGCCGGCCTATCGTCCCTGGTAAGATTTACCAGCCTGAATGGGACGTCAGGGAAGATGAGTCACTGTATGCTGACATCCCTGAAAACGGTGGCATTCTTGCTTACTGTATTTTGAAGGGCATGCAGTTGCCTCTGGATAGGCCGGCGGGGTCCTTGATGACGCCTGCTGCTAGGCTGGCTCACGACCAGCTTGTGGTACATTTCTTAACTTGGTCATTTGTACCATTCATTTATGCATATATATTATTATTATATTTTTTTATATGTGCGCCTTCTCTCTTTTTGCAGGCCAACAATGCTGCTCTGGAGTTAATTAAGCAGTACGTTGACTACCGGAAGCTGGCGGACAGCCACAAGCAGTCTCTTAAGGTCTGTCAGGACCTGTTAAGGAAGGCTGAAGAGGACTTGGCGGCCAAGACTGCGGCTCAGAATCCCTTGGAAGATGAGCTGATAACTCTGAGGACGCGAGCAACTCTTCTAGAGGAAACTGAAGCCAATGTCGAGATGCTGACCAAAGCTCTGGACGCTGCCTAGACCGAGAAGGAGGTGGCCGTTTTGGATGCCAAGGCTGAAGCTGAAGCTAGGGGGCCGCTAAGGCTGATGCTGAATTCAAAGGCTCTGATGAGTATGTATCGACCCTCCACAAGAGGTGTGATGGTGGATGGGCTGCCGCCATGAGATGTGTATGCAAAACAGTCCTAGGATTTGACTGGAATGTCATTGAGGACGCTCATGCTGACGGCCAACATCTTACACCCATTGAGGGGGATCCGAAGTTTGCCGACGAGGACGCTATTGCTGATGCGGATCCTCGGGCTGTTCCAGAGCAGGCGGATCAGGACACCCCCCCTTCTTGAAGCTTTTGGCGGCCATCTATCAGCTCTTCCTGTTCTTCTAACAGTTTATAATTTGTAATCTTTTGAATATTTTAGTTAACAATGAATTCGGCCCACGTTGGCGTTTGTAAACAATGATCTATTATCTTTTTGAATTGCAAGTACTTTATTCCAACTGAAAGCCTTTTTGTTAGCTGCCATCTTTTTTCTGTTGTAGTTGGCCACCAAGCCAATAGCTTTTATTTTTTTGGAAATGAAGTACCTTTACGGTTTAAGTGATATCTTGTATGATAAGGCTTTTACCTTTCTTTTTGTTTGCGATTATTATATGGTTGTTAACGTATTTAACCCGTTATATGGTTTTGATTTGTGCTTGGTCTGTTATATGACTGTGAATGCACCTGAGCCTGTTATATGGCTTTAGTTTGTGCTAGGTCTGTCATATGACCGTTAACACATTTAGCCTGTTATATGGCTTTTGTTTGTGCTAGGTCTGTTATATGACCGTTAACGCACTTAGCATGTTATATGGTTTTTATTTGTGTTAGGTCTGTCATATGACCGTTAACGCACTTAGCCTGTTATATTGCTTTGGTTTATGCTAGGTTTGTTATATGACCGTTAATGCACTTAGCCTTTTATGTGGCTTAGATTTGTGATGGGTCTGTTATATGACCGTTAATGCACTTTAGCCTGTTATGTGGCCGTTAATCATTTAATTTTATTACACGTATATGAAAATAACATAGCGCGTGATGAAACGCTAGCAGAAGTGTGTATTATTTATGAAATAATAAAAAGTGGCTCTTGGCCTATTACATCCGATAAATCAAACATAGTACTTCTTTAGGACGCTAGCATTCCAGCGATTTTTTAGCTCCTTGTCATCCATGCCCTTTAAAATGAAAGAGCCAGGAGTAAGCTTCTTGGCTATGATGTAGGGACCTTTCCAGTTAGCAGTCAACTTTCCTTCTATATGCGCCTTGCCCATGGCCGTTGTTCCGCGTAGGATTAGGTCGTCAACATCTAGCGGTCTTTCCAAGACCTTCCTGTTGTAAGCCTTACTGATTCTATCCTTATAAGCAGCTGCTTTCAATTCCGCCATGAGCCTTATTTCTGGAAGGAAGTTCAGGTTTTCCCTGAGTGCCTGATCATTTCTCTCGAGATCTTGGTGCTTGATCCGATAAGAGGGCAAACCCACCTCTACTGGCAACACTGCTTCTACACCGAAAGTCGACTTGAACTGACTTTCTCCCGTTGCTTCTTTTTCAGTAGTCTTGTTTGCCCATAGCAAGACTGGTACCATATCGGCCCAACCTCCCTTAAACTCATCCAGCTTTTTCTTCAAGGCATTCAAGATCTGTTTGTTAGCGGCTTCTGCTTGTCCATTACTTTGGGGATGGTAGACTGCTGAGTAGGCAAATTTTACTCTAAAATCTGTCAAGAAGGCTTGTATAGGACGACAATCAAAATGGATACCATGGTCGAAGACGATAGCCATTGGAATTCCAAATCTAGTCATAATGTTCTGCCAAATAAATTTCTTGACCTGGTTTGCCTTGATCTTTGCTGTCGGCTCTGCCTCTATCCATTTCGTGAAATAGCCAATACCTACTATCAGAAACCTTCTGCCCCTGTTGCCGTTGTGAACGGTCCCAAGATGTCCATTCCCCATTGAGCGAACGATATCGGGCATAAGATGGGTTGCAAATCGTTAGCAGGCCTGTTGATGGCGGGAGCAAACCTTTGGCACTTGTCACATTTCTTGACATAGCTTTGAGCGTCCGTCAGCATGCTTGGCCAATAAAATCCTGCTCTCAGCGCCTTTAACGCCAAGGCTTTACCGCCAATATGATTACCGCAAGCACCCTCGTGTATCTCTTCAAGAATCTTCACGGATTTGCACATTTCAGTAGCGGCAAACTGAATGACTTCTTGTATAGCTCATCTTGGTATATGATATACCAATTCGCTTGTCGTTTCAGCTTTTTGGCTGACATGGGGTCATTGGGAAGCGTCCCTGTCAATTTGTATGCCACCAGTTCGCTGAACCATTCCCCTTGTTGGTTTATGCTATTGACGGTCACAATTCTTTCTGTGATGCTTTTCTCCTTCAAGACATCTACTGTGACGGTTCTTTCAATACTGAATGAGTCAGAGCTTACTAACTTGGACAATGCGTCCACTTTCCCATTCTCAGCCCTTGGAATTGCTTGTATCTCAAAGTGATTCAACTGAGCAATCATTTCCTTGGCTTTCTCGACGTATTTTTGCATGTTGGCTTCCCTAACTTCAAATTATCTTTTAAGTTGCCCGTTTACAAGCTGTGAGTCCGTTTTCAAAGACACACTTTTTGCACCTGCCGCCAAGCACATTCGTAGACCGGCAATAGCTGCTTCATATTCAGCTTCATTGTTTGATGCTGGGAAGGCAAATTTGATAGCATACTCGTAGGTATTTCCTTCTGGGATTGTCATGACGATTCCGGCCCCAGATCCACTAACGGCAGAAGAGCCGTCAACCTCCAGTAACCAAGTTTCTTTTTCCTTCACCTCTTCCTCTTCACAATGAAATCTGCTAGGGCTTGCGCCTTGATGGCGGTCCTGGGCTTGTACTGTATATCATATTATGACAATTCAACGGCCCACTTCAGTAAACTGCCAGAACTATCCATCTTCTGCAAAGCTTTCTCTAACGGTTGATTTGTTAGAACTTAGATGGGATGACAATCAAAGTATGGCCTAAGCTTCCTTGCGGCAATTATCACAGCTAATGCCATTTTCTCGATCAGTTGATAACGGCTCTCAGGACCGTTAAGAATGTGGCTGACAAAATATATTGGCTGCTGCCTCTTCTCATTTTCCACCAACAAGACGGCCGCAATCGTTTTGGACGAGGCCGAGATGTACAATTGTAGCTTGTCTGCTGTTTCAGGCCTTGTTATGGTGGGTAAGCTTTTCAGATGTTCTTTGACCGCTAAGAAGGCTTTGCTTTGATCCTCACCCCATTTGAACTTCTTATTTCCCCTTAGAAGCGCAAAGAAAGGTAGAGCTTTGTCTGCTGACTTTGAGATGAATCGAGTGAGGGCAGCCATTCTTCCTGTCAGCCTCTGGATGTCTTTGACATTCTTCGGTCTAGGTAAATCCGTGATGGCCCGAACTTTGTCAGGGTTCACGTCAATTCCTCTTTTGCTTACCATAAAGCCCAAAAACTTCTCTGCCCTTACTCCAAAGACACATTTCTTTGGGTTGAGCTTCATCTTGTATTTTCTGAAAGTACTGAAAGTTTCCTCAAGGTCGCTTAGGTGTTCGCGGTCAGTTTTGCTTTAGACAATGGAGTCGTCAATGTATACCTCAATGTTGCGCCCCTCTGATCCGCGAATACCTTATCGACCAGCTTTTGATATGTTGCCCCTGCATTACGGATCCCAAACGGCATTGCCTTGTAATTATAGACACCACAATCCGTGATGAATGCTACTTTTTTCCTGTCGGCTTCCAATAAGCTGATTTGGTAATAGCCTGAGAATGTATCCATGAAACTCAACAGTGCATGACCGATAGTGGAGTCCACCAGCTGGTCAATTCTTGGAATAGGATAGCAATCTTTTGGGCATGCTCTATTTTAATCCGTGAAATCCACGCACATTCTCCATTGCCCGTTAGCCTTTTTCACCATGACTACATTGGCCAACCACTCAGGATAATCACAGGGTTCAATGAAATCAGCCGCCGACAGCTTATCCACTTTGTCTTTGATGGCTTTGTTTTTCTCAACTGAAAAGTTCCGCTTCTTTTGCTTGACAGGACGGACTGCACTGTCGACGTTCAGACGATGCACCATCACGACCGGGTCTATTCCCGGCATCTCATCCGCCGAGAACGCAAAGAAGTCAGTGTTTTCTCGAAGGAGAGTCACCAGGTTGACTTTGACCTTTGGGTCCATGTCAGTCCCGACAATGACCGTCCTTTGTCGGATCATCAGCTAGCATTTCTTGCTTTGTCTCCCCATCAGGTTTGGGTCTTGGCGTATCATCAGGCCTAGACTCCAAATCCTCCATGGGTATTTCCATCATTTCTTCATCTATGTTCTCGGATTCTGTTTCATTTGCTATAGCTTTCCTTTGGGCCCGCCTTTGCTTCCGTGTTGGCGGATTCAAATCTTCCACTGGGATTCTCCTTGCTGGCTGCTTTAGGGCGATAAGATAACATGATTTCGCCATCTCCTGATTCTCCCTCAATTTTGTTGTCGTCCCCATGTTGGACACGTACAACATTGTCAGATGGTAAGTAGACGCAACTCCTTCGACATCATGAATGAATGGTCGTCCAACAATAGCATTATAAGCTCCTGGTACGCCTACTACCAAGAATTACGCCATTACATCTCTGGCTTCTTCATTTTCTCCAACCCTGACCGGCAACGTTATGAGACCTTTAGGAATCACTGACGCTCCCGTGAACGCTATCACCGGGTAGCGGACTGGATTCAAATGCTCTCGGCCAATCATCAGCTTCTCAAAGGTTGAGAAATAAAGTATGTTGGCAGAACTTTCTCCGTCCACAAGGATTCTATGAATCAGACAATTTGATACCTTTAAAGTGACCACCAGAGGGTCATCATGAGGGTAAACAACATGCTTGGCGTCCTCCACAGTGAAAGACATGGCTGGCATTATTGGCGGCTTCTTCCACTGCATGCTTTCATTGAAGTTCACCTGATGCCTGGACTCTTTCAGGCTTGCTTTGGCTCCATTCACACTGCCACCATGAATAGGTCCGCCACTGATGACATGAATTTCACTAATCCATGACTGAACATTCTGGTTGGTTGGCTTTATCAAGTCTATGTCCTTAGTCTGAGCCTTGTACTAAGTGAAGTAGCCCCTTCTTATCAAATCTTCCAAGTTATCCTTCTAATGCCTACAATCTTCAGTCAAGTGTCCGTGATCACCGTGAAAATCACACCATTTGTTTTTGTCGCGGTTTTTATGGAACATCTGCTTTGAACGTTGCCATTTGTCACTGTCCTTGTTCATCATATATATCTGAGCTCTAGAGGTCGTGAGCTGAGTGTATGCGTCAAATCTTTCTTTGCATTCACCATTCTCGCGGTGATTCCGCTCACGGTCATTTCTTTTCTTGACCACATTGGATTCTTGCTTTCTTCCGTCTCGATCGTGATCGCTCTCGCGCCTCTTATCTTTCCTCTGCTTCTCTTCCCTCCTTTTTTCGGGCTCGCGGTGCTGACTGCCCGCAGCCTTATCAAATTCTTCATCCCTGATGAAATCAATTGCTTTTCCCAGAATGGGTCCCAGAGATGTGAAGGTCTTGCGACCTAGATAACTCCTGAAAGCGGACCGTTCTTTCAGCCCGGTCATTAGAGCTCAAACGACCACGTCCTGCTGGAGATGCGGAATAGGGATCTCTTCCACGTTGAAACGTCCAATGAAATCTCGCAGACTTTCCGTTTCACCTTGCTTGATAGAAAGCAACTCTCCAGTAGTGCGCTCACAGTGCCTATTACTTACAAAGTGAGTACCAAATGTGGATGACAACTGAGAGAAGCTAGAGATAATACCCGATTTCAGACTCTTGAACCAAGTCTGGGCGATCTCAATCAAGGTAGATGGAAACACCTTGCACCAGATGGCGTCCACCTGAGTGTATAAGTACATATGACCTTCATACACAGCAACATGATCGTCCGGATCGGAGCTACCGTCATACTTGCAGGATGACATCTTGATCCTCGGCATGGGGTGATTTAGGATCTCTGGAACAAAGGGAGAGAGCTTTGGCTTAATCAGTAAGTGTCCGCCAGCCGAATAGTTACTAGCACCCTGGGTGCTGTACTCTCGGTGGGATTGACTTTGGTTCTCATCCTCAGAGTCGTTAAGCTCCTCAGTGTCCAAGATGTCTTCCTCATACCCTGGATCATCTATTTGTCTTTCCATCTGGCGTCCCTCCTGAGTAAACGTACGCATCCTCCTTACCGGCGTACCGTCAGCGTTTCTACCGGCCATAGCCAGTGATCGATTACGGTGTTGAACGCCTCTAGCATTAGTAGGGGTGTTATTAGGCTGAGGAGTGCCCGCTAACATTTGAATGAATGATGCTACGGTTTGTAGCTGTTCGGGGGAGAACTGACTCAACTGAGCCATATTGAATGGAACGCCACCAGTGTTTACCTGAGTTATATTGTTCTCAGGAGTTTGCTGTTCATTGTTGAACTGTGGGGCACCAATTGGTCCAGTAATAATGGGTTGGGAAGACCCTTGACCAATTTCGAATCCTGGTGGACCACGGCTTGTGTTGTTTGCGTCACCCATGGCCGTTATCACAAAGATGGGAAGCCCCCTCCTTGTAGCGCCAAGTTGTTCCGGTTGTAGAACGGTTGACGGTCTTGAGAAGAGTCCGCAAAAGATTGGAGTTGGCGTCCGCTGGTGAATAACTGCATAGGAAGCAAACGTAAACTACCCTAGGGGGGATGCGAGGAAACCCCCTCCGACGCTCAAGTCAGCACGTGTCCAAATAGGATTTAGAGAGAGAAAGTGGAGAGAGAGAGATAAGAATCGTGAGTCTGAGATAATGTACCTGGAGAATAGTACTAGAGGTGTATTTATAGAAGTACTATTCCTCTGACAGGGTGCGTAATCATTTTACACGTGTACGATTATGATGCGCCTGACTTAAGGGAAGATTCCTCTATTTTGTCTTATTAGGCGACCGCCAACGTTGTCGGACCACTTTAGTGAACTGACTTGTTAGAGCTGTAGGCGACGTTTACATGTTCGCGTCCTTCATGGTGTTCGCGGACCTTTCAAGGGTGTCCGCTAACATACTTGGGTTATACCCCTACATACACAAATACTATTTTTTTTATATACACAAACACTATATGTTTATCATGAAATTCACATATTTTTTATTCTCTATAATTAAACGTCGATTTTGATGTACTTTCATCATATTTTTATTTTACCTTCTCTAACTATTATTTAGATTTGTGGAAAAAACAATACAAACACTATATGTTATATACACAAAAAATATTTGTTATATACGCAAACATTATTTGTTATGTACACAAACAATATATGTTTATCAATCTTTACAAACGAGAAAATACGAAAAAGATAAATAAGGGTGGACCATTCTAAAAAGAAAGAAAAAAAACAATTACAAAAATAAACCTGTTGTCAATTACTGTCAAAAGCCACAAATGAATGAATGATGGGACTTGGAGGAGTCTTGTAGAAAGACCATGTTATCCTTGTTAGATGTTTGTAAATATATACCCGTTAGAGATTTATCATACCTCTTGATACAACATAGAATCAACATGGAAAAAGATGAGCTGGAGTACAACATTTAATCACTCTCTAAGGACACTTAATTAGGCCTAATAACCCTTACTTGCTCAATAGACTTTAACACATTTGCTAGAATAACACTGCCCTTTATCTCACACAACAATCCAAAAAGACTGTTGCCTTCAATTGATTCTCCAATCATAATTTCATAGATCAATAACCGACAACCTTAGAATATTGTCTTCAATAGATTTTAAAAGACTAAGAGTGTCTTCCAATTGCTCATCAGTGGTCATCAGCACCCAATCTTTCTCTTCATCCTCATACGTGATTCTAAAGCTGCCTAACTCAATCTCTAAATTCATTAGTTCATCAAGACTGACAGTAGAAGAGCATTTGAACCTCACTTTGATATCTCCCTTATAAGTGACTATAAAACTACTTGAACTTCTACTCTCTTGTACATTACTTGACAATGTATGTTGTTCTGCACCATCCAAAAGCTTCAGGGCAGGTTCATGAACATCCATTCCGCTTTGAGTTGCCACAAGATTAATTATATGTCTGTCTCTGGTCTATGAGGCATCTCTTGTCTAATAAACCTCAAGATAGCTCAAAATCTAAAAAACGAAGTCGGTATACCTGTGTGGAAAGACTTCAAATTGGGACAATGGGGAAGAACCAAGCAATGAGCAAAGTAAACTGTTTCCCTTGGTAAACCTGAGTGGCATGGAGAGAAAGGATTTTCTGCTCTTCCGTTGTTCTAAGCTAATGATCACTTGGCGATTAACGTGCATCGTAAACAGATTATTTAGTCACGGTTGTGGTTCAGTCTCCTGATTGATCAGATATAAGTTATAACACTCCCAATTTTTTTAACTAAAAAAAATAATAAATAGTAGTATTGACAAAAAAATAAAAATATGGACACAACTTTTACGGAAGATACAACCTAAATCGGAAGATACTATTTTGTTGTTGCTGCCCTACTGTTTCTGCTATGTTGCTTCCCGATGCTGATGTAGGAATTTAGGAATTCACCCAGAACTCAGAATAGAAAAGGAAATTCGAAGTTCCATTCACAATTAAAAATGGCAGAAGAATAATAAAGAGAGAGATAAGGAGATTTTGTATAAAATTTTCAACGGTTTTTTCACCAGATACCTCCGAGTTTTCAAAAAATTCATCTAGTACCCCCATGTTTTCAAAATTCACCAGGTAACCCTAAGTTTAATAATAATACACCCAAATGCCCTTAATGACTAACGGCGTTAACCGTCGTTAGTCATTAACCCTAATTTTCTTTTTTAAACCCTAATTAACCACTAATCCTAACCCTAACCCTAGCCCTCAACCATAAACCTAACACTAACCCCCCTCCCCCACCTTCCCACCCTTCCACCACCCCCCGCACCCCCTCCCCAACCCTCCCACCACCCCCTACACCCCTCTCCCACCCTCCCACCACCAATGCAGCCCACCCCACCCCCAACCCCGCAGCCCCACCCCGCCCACCCCCGCGCGCCCGCCGCAGCCCAAACCCAAATCCCCACCCATCCCCACCATCACGCCACTATCGCGCCCACTTCGCCCCCCAACTACTGCGCCCGCCAAAGCACCACCCCCTTCCATTTTCACACCACACCCCCTCCACTTTTGAACATTTCACTGAAATTTGTCTTTTCGCTTCACCCCCTTCCATTTTTGAACATTTCAACTGAAATTCGTGTTGCTCCTCGCTGAAAAAACCAAGATCTCTTGGTGAATTGAATTTTCGAACAAGGTCGATGGGAGTTATTGCGAAAATCGAAGGGGGTGGGGGGAGCGGGGTGGGGGAGGAGGGGTGGGTGGGTGGGGTGGGGGGCTAGCGGGGGTGGGGGTGGGGTGGGGAGGGGGTGGTAGTGGAGTTAGGGACATTAGGGTTTGAAATTAGGGGTTAGGGTTAGGGTTAAGGTAGGGTTAGAAGTTACATGTTAGGGTTTAGTTAGGTTAATTATGCCTAATTAGGGTTTAATGAGGTTTAAGACTAACGGCGTTAACCGCCGTTGGTCATTAGGGGTATGTCGATGTATTACCAAGAAACTGAGGGGTACCTGGTGAATTTTGAAAACATGGAGGGTACCAGGTGAATTTTTTGAAAACTCGGGGGTACTTGGTGAAAAAACCACAAAATTTTCAATACCCAATACAACGGTTCTCCAAGTACTTATAAGATAGAGAGAGGTTCCGACATTCCCTCCGCCTGATCCCTTAAATCTCTCAACAGACTATGACTCAGCAATGAGACAAAAACAGAAAAGGACAAGCTTAACAAAATTAACAACTACTTTTCCCGCCTCAGTTGGGCATTACATAAAAAGGATAAAAATGAAGAATGTAAATTCTCTCTAATTCCACCTGTATCATACTTCCCCTCCTAAAGAACTGACTTGTCCTCAAGTCATTACTGAAGAGAAGCACTGAATGTAGGGAATTGTTGTTCAATAGTAGAAGCAAATTCCCAAGTAGCATCACAAACTGGATACCCCTCCCAAGTGAATGAGGTATTGTACTACAACCACATTTTGATGCTTGACGACCCTCCTATCCAATACTGCAGCAGGGTTGATGGTTGGGTTATCAAGATGTCGACCGCACCACCACAGGGTATATCGGCCAATGATGGTAAAGTGCCCCTAACAGACTTCAATCGGGACACATGGAGCACATTGTGGATTTTAGCCATTCTTTGGAAGAAGGAGCTGATATGCCACTTGCCCAATTTTGTGACTAATCTGAAATGGGCCAAAGTACTTGTAGGCCAGCTTCTGATTAGTCCTAAGTTGAATGGACTCTTGTTTGTATGGTTGAAGTTTCAACCAGACCCAATCCCCAACTGAAAAACTCCTCTCAGACCTATGCTGATCAACTAAAACTTTCATCCTATTTTGAGCCTGCCCCAAATGGAACTTAAGTGTAGCAATCATTTGTTCCCTTCTTTGCAAAGATCTGTCCACTGCCTCCACTGCTTTCACTGAAGATTCACCAGGCAAATAAGGTAAATGAGAGGGAGGAGGTTGAGTATACACTATCTCATATGGTGTAAGTTTGGCTGCAGAGTGAAAAGATGTATTGTACCACCATTCCGCCGTAGAAAGCCATAAAGACCACTCTTTCGGGTGATCACCACACATGCACACCGAGGTAATTCTCCACACACATGTTCACCACCTCGGTTTCACCATCCGTCCGAGGGTGGTAAGCCGAGGACAACAACAAGTCAGTCCCCTGTAAGGTGAACAATGCCTTCCAGAAATGGCTCAAAACGATAGGATCCCTGTCACTCACAATGTTGCGGGGTCACCCATGAAGTTTGAACACCCCATCCAAGTATACCTGGGCTACCTCCACGGCTGAGAAGGGGTGAGAGAGAGGCAGAAAATGAGCATACTTTCTCAACCTGTCTACAACTACAAAAATTACTTCCTTGCCTTGGGACTTGGGCAAGCCTGTGATGAAATCCATTGAAATGTCAAGCCAAACTCCCTCGGGTATGGGTAATGGCCGTAATGTACCTGGAGAAGCGAGAATTGTCACTTTTGCTTGCTTGACATGTGATACAATTCCCGACAAAGTGAGAAACCGCTCTAGTCAACCCTTTCCATTTGAATAATGCTTTAACCCTTTGATAGGTAGCATCTCTCGCGCAGTGTCCTCCTTGTGGAGATGAGTGCATCCACTGTAGAATAAGGTGTCGACTTGAGGATCGAGTCCCACCATTATCTTTCCCTTTTTCTTAAGTAACTCCCTGACCCAAAGAGAAATGTGGAACTGGTCCTTGTTGCAATTGCTTGAATAATAGCCAAGAAAGATGGGTCCAATTTGTAACTATCCACAATCAATTGTTGTAAATTGGACTCAATCATGGATATAGCCATGCACATGACTTCACCGCCACTCACCCTAGAAAGAACATCGCCTACAAGGTTTTATTTTCCCGCCTTGTACTCAATGTCATATGAAAACCCCATCAGTTTAGACAACAAGAACTGCTGGAATGGAGATGAGATTTTCTGCTTGAGAAGCCATTTGAGGCTCTTCTGGTCTGTGTTAATCAAGAAATGCTAACCAGTGAGGTACTGCTGCCATTTTTGCACAGTAAAAACAATTGCAAGAAGCTCCTTTTCATATACTGAGAGTTTCTGCCATTTTGGGCCCAAGGCTCTGCTAATGAAAGCTAAAGGGTGGTTGTTTTACATAAGAACAGCTCCAATACCATATGTGGAAGCATCTGTTTCCACCACAAAAGGTGAACTGAAGTCAGGGACAGCTAATACTGGAGCTGTAACCAGTGCATTTTTTAGCTGTTCAAAGGCTGCTTGAGCTTCAGGATTCCACATAAATTCCCCCTTTTTTGAGCAGGTGGGTGAGTGGTTTGCTGATGAGAGCATAGTGTCTTACAAATTTCCTGTAGTAGCCAGCCAACCCTAGGAAACTTCTAAGTTTCTTGACTGTTCTAGGAGTGGGCCAGGCCTGAATAGCAGCCACCTTTGCAGGGTCAGTTTCAACACCTTTACCAGATATGAAGTGACCTAGATATTCAACTCTAGGAATTGCAAAACTACATTTGCTTGGCTTGACATAGAGTTGGTTATGCTGCATTACTTCGAATACTCTATGCAGATGCCCCCAATGCTCTTCTAGTGAATGATTGTATACTAGGATATCATCAAAGAATACCAAAACAAACTTCCTGAGATATGGTCTAAGACTTCATTCATCCAACTCTGAAAAGAAGATGGTGCATTGGTCAAGCCAAAGGGCATGACCAAAAACTCATAGTGACCAGAGTGAGTTTTAAAGGCTGTTTTGAAAACATCATGTGGAGCTACCCTGAGTTGATGGTACCCTGCCCTCAAGTCTAGCTTAGTGAACACCTTGGACCCTGCTAGCTTATCAATGAGCTCATCTACCACAGGAATTGTGTATTTGTCCTTGATGGTTCTGTTGTTGAGCTCTCTATACATGTCCCATCTTTCTTACCAACTAGCACAACTGGAGATGCAAAAGGAATGTTGCTATGTTGAATTATACCCCTCTCCTTCATCTCTTCAATCAATTGTTCAATGATGTCTCTATGTTTAATGGGGTACCTATATGGTCTTATATTGACAGGTTGTGCCCCATTAAGCAATGGAATCTGATGGTCAAATTCCCCTCTACTAGGTGGTAAACTTGTGGGTTCATTGAAAATGTCTTGAAAGACATCCATCAGGGTGGCTAGTTGTGGGTAGAGTGGTTTCTCAGCTACCTCCTATGTGCAACTAGGCATCACATCTGCTTCAACTGAGTTATGGGCAGTGATTTGCAACAAGAAAACCTTAGCAGCCCCTGGGAGCATCTCAGATGCTGTAGCACTATCCACAGATTTCAGCCTTTTTGGTGCCACTCCCCTTAATACATGTAACTTATCTCTGTAAGTAAACTCCATCCTGAGCTGCTTGAAATTCCATTTGACTGTACCCAAGGTACTCAGCCATTGGACTCCTAACACCATGTCACATCCTCCTAAGGGTATAATGAGTGCATTAGTAGTGAAAGTAGCAAATTGCAGCTACCATGTAAATCCATTGCATATCAAGGAGCAACTCAATTGGTTACCATCAGCTATGATAACAGCATGAGTAGGTGAATGGTCTAACTTGCATCCCAGTTTGTATGCCAATGCTTGATCCAGGAAGTTATGAGTACTCCCTTAGTCAATCAGAATGTGCAAGGGCTTCTTCCCATAGTAACCTGTGACCCTCATGGTCTGAAAACATTATCCTCCAGCCAAAGCATTTAATGAAATGCAAGGTTCTGTCACTGCACTATCATACCCCATCTGCACCTCTTCATCACCAGACTCCTCTAAAAGGTTTTCTCCCCCCTCTGCATCACCTACTCCAGGTATCTCAATAGTAAACAGCTGTGTTTGCTTGAATTGACACTTATGATTTCTATCATAAGGTCCATCACAGAAAAAGCAAAGTCCCTTGACCTGTTTCTCAGCCTTTTCAGCATAGGTAAGTCTCCTTGGTTGTGAAATTTGAGTGGTGGTAGATTTGGTTGTTGTGGTGTAAAAGGTTTCTGTGTAGGTGGGGCAGTAAGGAGAGGTATTTGTGAGGTAGTTTTAGGTGTGGGAAGGAGGGGTTTCTGATGTGGGTTATAATAGGATAATGGTTTTGGGTTTGGGTAGGTTGTTTTTGGGGAAGACTTGGAAGCCTGCACCACTTCTTCCTGTAGCCTTGCATACTCTACAACACTGGCTAAGGTTGTGGGTTTGAAAGCTTTTACAAAAGGCTTTAAATGAGGTTTCAGCCCCCCAACGAAGCTATCAAGGAAGTACTGATCAGGTAATAATGGATTTCTCTGCACCATCAGAGCTCTCAGCCCTTCAAATGAGTCCAAATAATCCTCAATAGATCCCACCTGTTCAAGCTTATTGAACTCTTCTACAATATTACCACTAATCTCCTCCTTAAATCTTGCACATAAATCCACCACAAATTATTCCCAGTCAACAGATGTTCTAACAGCAATATAACTATGAAACCATGAATCAGCTCTACCAATCATATGCATACTAGCTAGATCAACCCTTTGAAAGTCAGGAATCTTACAATGAGTAAAGTATTTCACACATTTCTTCATCCATAATCTAGGACCAGTGCCATCAAAAGTAGGAAATTCAAGTTTTGGGTTAAACCGAAGTTTATTACCTCCCCTATCATTACTGGAATTATCTGGAGATTCTCCTTCTTTCTCCTTGTCTTTCAGCAAATTGAGTATCTCAGATAATGCCACTGAATTTGCAGTCATTTGCTGCTCCAAGTTGCTGATTCTTTCATCCATTTGAGCTTTTAACTGAGCTACCGTAAGTTTTCTTGTCATAGGTGCCAGAATTTAGAAGAAAATCTGAGCAGAAATGGAAATTTTCAGCTCTTCTTGCACGAGAATATTTTTGAACTAGAATTTCAGTACCAGAATGCGACTGCTCTGATACCAATGATGTAGGAATTTAGGAATTCACCCAGAACTCATAATAGAAAAGGGAATTCGAAGTTCCATACACAATTAAAAAATGGCAGAAGAATAATAGAGAGAGAGAGATAGATAAGGAGATTTTGTATAAAATTTTCAATACCCAATACAACGGTTCTCCAGGTACTTATAAGAGAGAGAGGTTCTGACATTCCCTTTGCCCGATCCCTTAAATCTCTCAACAGACTATGACTCAGCAATAAGACAAAAACAAAAAAGGACAAGCTTAACAAAATTAACAACTACTTTTCCCGCCTCAACTGGGCATTACATAAAAAGGATAAAAATAAAGAATGTAAATTCTCTCTAATTCCACCTGTATCAGATGGTGAACAGTGACATACAAATGTGCGGTGTACAGTACTGCATCACAATCTGCTCACCAACAGATCATGACCATAAGTCACAACCACATATGTTATTATACAAGTATACAACAAAACAGTCATGATTCATCGTTGGTTGAATTGCTGGTGTAATTAGTACAAACCAGATTTCTTTCTTTCCAGGAAAAAACCATGTCATATGACTGAAAAATGTTCTGTGTACAATTACAAGGAACTGAGAACAAAATTCAGTAAAACTGAAGGCTAAAAAAGAACAACATCCACAATCCTGCTTTCCCTAATACCAGCAAACTATATACAGCTTGCATAAACAACCAACTGACTGATACACCAATCTACAAATTCTGCACTTTCCCAGCATCCTAATACTACTGCAAGAATGGGTTACAACCTAAGCAAGAAGTATCTACCCCACAAAATGAAAACCTTCTTATTCTCCCGAGCTTTCACACGAACTCCCCAGATTACAAAATATATCCTGAATCAACAGTCTTATCATATTACTTCCTGATGATTTTGATATATCCAGGCATTCCTGTAGGTCCGAATCACAAGCTATTAGGACCCACTCGTGATCGTCGTCCAGATATTTTATCTCAAATGTGCCCACTTCGAGTTTAAACCTCTTTGCCACCTCCTCCTTCAACTCCACAATGTTAGAGTTCAAAGAAAATCTAAATCTGATAATATCCTCTCTAAATGTGGCCTTTATAGTAACAGTCTTCATATCTGGCCTGGCAGAAAATCTGGGTGTCATACCAGCAGCACTCATAGTGAATCTAGGAGATGGGTTTGGACAAGACTGGTTTACCCAGCTATGTTCTGGTATGACTTCATCCACATGGGCCTCAGCAGCTGAGACACAAAGATTTCGTAAATCTTTCGAGCTTCCTGCATCTTCGAGAAGCATGCCACCAAAGGCTTCGTGGGGATGCTGTGCCGCAAGGAGGGCTTCCGGCATTGAGAAACCAGAGGGTAAACGTAATTCTCCATTTTGTTGACACATTAAACCAATAGAGTTACCTGCATGTTCATGAAAGTTGGGAATAAAATGGTCATTTGGCGGTTTGCTTTCAGTTCCCGGACTTCCATGGCATGATCCATGAGAAGTTGATGTCCCGGCACTTACTTCCCGGGATCCACTAGGCGCCTTATATGCAAACCCGTTTTGCTCTGGAATCCTTTCTTCATGACTTGATGCCGCCCTGCCGCTGGTTAGCCCATCAACTCTAGGACTAAACTGTGGCATTTCACTCCTTTCATCCGGAAGATCAGCAGGTTTAGAGGTTGGTGATTGTTGCTGATAAGCCCCATTCACACCGGCAGGCCAAGTAATAGACCCAACAGGAACTGGCATAGTAGGTTGACCTAGGGAAGTCAAGCTAAATGTTCCATCCGTTCCTTGGACTGACTCAATCACTCGTTTGAGCTTCGTAAGGGATCGATTCACTTTGTTGATCTTGCGGGATGGCCAACGTGATATGCCATGCTGTCTACAGATGCGCTTCATAGTTGTCGGACACACTGTCAGAAACCATACAACTCTTTATTATAGGTTATCACATGAAACAAACAACCATAATAACTCTACAGAAAACTCACCATTCATAAATGTATAAAGATTAGAGCAATTGCATACCTCCAAGGCTTTTTGCAGCATCTTTAAGACTCCCAGCGAAATATTGTTGAAGGACCTCCAAACTAATTTGTTTTTCAGCTTTTCCGCGCTTTCTTTCTGAGGTTTTCTTGGTCTCTTTATTTTCTGCTGTAGTGATTCCATTCTGGCTCCCCCCAGCTCCAGCAACAATCTTTCCTGCATTTCTAGCATCTGTTTCCACCAACTGGGACTGGGAATTCTTTATAGGGGGCAGTGCACCATTTATTGTTTCGGTCAAAGGTAGAGGTTTAGTCGACAAATTAGATTCAAGTTGTAGGCCCAAATTCTCATCCATTGACACTTCAATGATCTCCATATGTTTTTTTTCCTCTTCCAATGTTCTCCCAGAAGCGACCATTAGATTCTGGAGATCCTGCTTCATTGTCGCCAATATGGAGTCTAGCAAGTTAAGCTGCTCTGCACTGTCTGTTAAACTAAGAGGGAGGAAGAACTCAAGAATATAATCATCATCCCCTGTATGTTTGCTTCTTAAACAGATAGCAAAACTGCCAGTTAACCGGAACATACGAGCATAGTGCACCAACGGGTATTCAATTTTACAAAATTGCGATATATCTCGGCAAAAAGTCAAACCATGGGATGAAAATGACCTCCCAGCCACACCCTGCCCTTTCTGAAGGTGATGCTCAGCACAGGCCTCTCGGAATCCCCACATATGAGCATCTACAACATAGAATGCAACATCAGTGGTGGACATGCATACTTGTCCCATACAGCTCCCATCAAAGCTGGAACAACTTTTCTTCAGACCACCACCATAGGCTAGTACACTCCTATGCCTGCACGGCACCCAAGTTTGTGCCAGAGGTATTTTATAAGTTTCACATACCTCTGTCAGTACTTCCAATATTTCGGCAAGTGCGTTTTGGCGACCTTCATTGCAGATCTGGATAAGATTTATTGTCATATTAGTCTTACGAGATTATGGAGATACTGGAACTTAAGCATTGCAAGAACATGTACCTGGATGTTGGGATGATCCAGTATCTCTGAGCTCTTCAGATTTACTGCCTGAAAAAGAGCTTAAATTCTGTAATTGACGCATCATCGAACATTTGAAGGCAGAAATACGGTCTAAACATATGCTGTAAGCACACAAAAACATGAATATGTGAACACTTACACAGCATGCACTATTACGGTCCATTTGGTTAGTGGTCGTAAATGTTGGTACTAGGAATATAATTTAGTGTAAATTTGTCAAGAAATTCTAATATCGATACCCATTGTAATGAAATTTCATCACAAAACATGAGTTTTCCTTTATAAATTTCATTACCATCCAATACCTAATGGATTTAGGAAGAAAATGGATATTTGGGGAGGAGATAGCATCACCATGGGTAATGACATGGTTTTTTGTTTTTTACAAATTTATACTACAATGCATTACTATTACCACCATGTATGACCACTAACCAAACGAGTGGTTAAGGGCAATACCTTCAAACTCTCCTTCACACTGATGTCTCCAATTAACCCCCCCACCCCCCCCAAAACAAAACAAAACAAAAAGTTCTGATTGATTGTTCAAATAAAAGTAATATTGACGGATTTACAAGTGCAACAACAAAGTTTGACCTAATTCCACATGGAATTCGCAGAATGATACTTTTTATGAAACAAACAAAAGAAAAAGTTTCGAAACAGCACTTCATTTCAAACAGGGGAACTCTTGGAATAGGACTTCCCGAGTTCTCAGGATATTTAGGTGCTTACTGGCGCTATCTGCGTTAAACTTTTGAATAATTATCAATTGCAAAAATGGAGGAAATAACCCATACTTATGACTTCTTAACAATCCCTCTAACTCTAATTCCTCATTCTGCTCTACAGATATTGCAAACGAAAAACGACGATTCCCGTGGCTAAATCCAATGAAAGACCATACATGAATTCGCATGCATTATGTTCCAAAATCTCTTTAATTCTCCTTAATTAGAGGCGTCAATTACTAGACACCACAATATGAGGTATAAACAAATGGACACTTCAATAGAAAATAGAAACATGCGAATGTCTCCAAAAATTGCCTCCAACATAATTTACTAAACATTTCTTGTCAAGTCCAAATTATACAGGGCTACAAGTTCTGTTGCTATATTCCACCGCGCACCATCTACCCTAAACACATAATAAAATTCCCTTCACCACCTCAATGTCAGACCAGTGATAAATCAATATCTATCCAGCACTATAAGCAACATCTCATCAGGAAAAAAGAAAAACATAACTAACATATGCTACCATAGATATACAACAAATTGAGACACAAAAGGTATTCCAGCTTGATGCATGATAAAGGAGCACACAATATATAAAAATTCACTGAAGATCAGGGACGAAATCTATATTTGAAATCGTAAATCAGAGAAGACATATATCAACCAAAACAATGGGATAGGGAGCAAAGAAAAGGATAGGCATTTTGCCTTTATAAAAGGAAGATAAACCAACCTCAAGAGCCTTGCAGACTTTATCAACCTCAGGAGCATAGTTGATCTTCTGCGAAGTCATTATAAGTTCAAGCACACCAACACAGGACTGGCCTGACGGTTCAAGGACAGGCAAAGCCAAGGTTCCTCTAACATTATAATGCTTGGCATGATTAACCCTGGGATATTCTTTGCTGGTGTAATACTGCACATTGGGTGTCCACTCCGGCAACTTTTGTCTAAAAACACGGCCAGGCAAGCCGAGAGTTGTTACACTCTCGCCATCAATAGAGAACATATACATCAAAGAAACAGTCCTATACTGATTCAAACCATTACTATGTGGTCCTAGAACAAAGGGTTGCCCTGAAGTTGTTAACACATAATGATCCCCACTCTTTACAGGTGCCCAGATCTGAGCTAAAATCTGATTTTGTTCAGTTGATTCTTTGAAATACCGAAGCGCCTGTGTCATCCTCTCTTTGATTATAAATGATACATCAAAGTTATCTAGAGGAGTAAATCCTAAACCCGGACTCGAAATCTTCTTCTTATCATCACCATCATCACCCACCTCCCCACCATTTTCACTTGGATTACCACCTATAATCAACAAATTGTCAAAGCATAAGTAACACAAATGAACCAAAATAACATCTCAACCAATTAGTAAATTCATTCCTTACTTAGTTACTTCCATGTCAAGTGTACATTAATTCATCAACTACCCAACAAATTTTATCCAATATCCAACACTTCCCTAATTTCATTTTACATTTCTGCAATCATCACTTACTCAAAAACCTAACCACATCAATAAATTCTAGATTCTACCCAGAAGTCAAAAGCCTAAACCCACATAGTCTTATCCACCATTGACACTCCTACCCCCTCCCAAACAAAAAGTCAAACTAACACCTGAAAAAATCAATCCACAAAAAAAAAATACTTCATTTACATTAAACCCAAGCTAAAAATAGTTCCATTTCATTCACCCAAACAAAAAAAATCACAAAAACCTATTAATTATAATCCTCATTATCTTCTTCATTTAGCTCAATCAACTATTTTTAGAAGGTAAAAAGTCAATCCATTTTATTTACAAACCAACAACAACAAAAAGTTTCCATTTTTAGAAGGGTAAAAAAAAATCATACAAGAGAGAGGAATCCTGATTCCGGGTAAATTCCGGTCATCGGAAAAATTAACTGCGGCGGGCCCACCATCAGCAAAAGCCCAAAGAGGTGAAAAAGGCTGATCAGAACCAGTTATTAAAACTGGAGAAGTTGGGATCTGATCAAACGACCAAGAAGCATCTAGATCACCAAAATCAAGGTCCATGAACGTTGATGAACAAGGGTCAAGAATTGTATGGTGTAGCTGCGTCACACCTGATTGTAGCTCCCTAACTCTTGGAAATTGATGATGATTATAATTATGATGATTAGAAATAAAACAAGGCTTTTCTTCTTCACCCTTTTGATTTCCTTCCTCAACTGCTACTCCTTCGGACATGCTCTAATCAATCAATAACTTTCCCTTTTTTATTTTCTTTTCTCTCTCTTTCTATCTCTCTTCTGTCTAATCTCATATGAAGAGGAGAGAGAAAGATAGAGATGTGATTTGATTTGATAAAATCTTTTACAAAGTTTAAAATTTTATAAATTATTATTATATGGTTGTGGGGGTAAATAAAATAAAATAAAAAAGATACAATTTTTTTTCTGGGTTGAAGTTTTTTTTTTTTTTAATTGGTGGTGGTGGGAATAAATTTTTAAATTTTAAGATTTTTTTTTCAAAGGGAATTGAAGAAGTTTGATGGTGAGTCCATAAAAATGGAATCCCACATGTTATCTTTTCTTAGCTGTGTTTGTGTTTGTTGTGTGCTTGCTAGTTGTTGAAAAGGATGATTTTACTCCCACAATCAACATATAAATACAACTATACAAGTGGGAGTTGTCACTTGTGGATTTGAATATCAAGAATATATATATATATATACATACATTTTCATCTTGTAAGCTAATGTCTTTTCTGTCTATTTTTTTTTTTTGCTGATTTTGCACTTTTTATTTACTGATTATTAACTACTTTTTGCTTTGTGAGTAATTCGAGAAATTCTGGAATATTATATCTACTATTCTGCTTTGTAATGGTGTTTATTTTTTGCATGGTTGGTGCACCAGATTCTTGATTGATATTCCCTATTTCTTCCATGACTTTTCTCAATCCGCCGCCCTTTTAACTCTTTGGGAAAATTCCTTCTCTCTCATCAAAGGTGAAATTTTTTGGGTATTAGAATGACACTTTTGGTTGTAGGACATTACTGTTCTAGGAAATCAAAATGGAAAACAATTGATAGTAGGTTTAACAGTAGTAGTTGGTTATGTATCGTAGCAACCGTAATGAACTTTTGATGCGAAAATGTTTTATGTCAATGCTAGATCTCGAAGGGATTTCATCCCTAAATGTGTCTTTCATTATTCAATACCATCTCGAAAATGGTAATGGATAAGTGATTAAAAATTCATAAAGTGAAGCCTTTGGAAATCAACAAGCATTACAGATTTACCATGGACAACAACTAAAATTTTCTACACAAGTTTTTTTCCAATAAATTCATTAATATTATCATTATTTATTTTTGCCTACTAAACCAGTCCTTATGTGTTACAAAAGGAAATCTGAGCAACCGTGCGAGTTGCGACCACGTGTTGAGCATGTGGACGAGAGAAAGGGGTCATCCACCTAACGGGAACCCACACCCATTTTCATATGTTATCAATTTTGGCTTGTTTAATGGATTATGAAATTACACCTTTAGAAAGTTCAATTCCCCTTAAAAAAGAAAGGAATTAATTTCCCCTAGGTAATTGGAGGATCTCGTGCCTTTTTTAGTTGTTATGAGATATAACTTCCTATATTCAACAAAACGATGACTAGAAGACGACACCATAACATAAAAGTTAAGGCTAAAGTTTAATTGATTAATCAATCATATACAAGTGAGGTAGCCTACCGACTCTTTTTTTTTGGTTTTTGCATTAGCAAATAGTATATTCACCTGCATGACTTTTTTAGTACATCAATCAAAATTAGAATATCAATGCTGTAAGATTAGCCACTATCTTTTAATGAATTATTTACGTGCCTAAAGCTACTTTAGACATCTTAAGCATTACTTTATTTTCATAATCTATCTGGATTAGTTAGTGATCATGATTCTTTTACCCCACCCCACCACAAATCTAACTTTACTAGATTTGTCATATTTTAACCATCTAAGTAAATTTTTTTTTTTTTTTTTTGAAAGAACCATCTAAGTAATTGTTCCAAGTAAAAAGACCAATTTATCCGTGAATTATTTTTTTCTCAAGACAAGGCTACAAAAGCAAGTACACTTTCCCCTCGAATATTAGGAATTGCAGATAATGGGAAGGACAACTAATAAGTACTTCATCCGTCTCATAATATAGTGCTCACATTCCTTTTTTGATGTCCCAAAATGTTGTCCCTATTTTCTTTTTTGTCAATTTATTTGACTAAATTATCCTTAAGTTTCTACACAAACTTTCCAAAATACCCCAACTTTTCTCTCAAAACATGTGACCCTATTTATTCTTTACACCATTTCAGCGAACATTTATCGCCTTTTGATTTTGTTTAAAGGAAAAAGAAAATAAATAACTAGTTTCAATACAAAAGTATCAAAAATGCACTTCATTAAATATATTTTTTGGAAATCCTACCACTCATTCCATTTTCCTTAATTTCCGTGAAAAATGGGTAAGTAAATATTATATTATGGGACGGAGGGAGTAATAAGCGTAAGAGTGAGAATAGTTTACTCCTGCAGTCATGTTAATTAAATAAAACATACTAGGATGGTATCTTTATTCTACAAAAATTTAGAATTATTGGGCCCATCACTTAATGGTGACGGCATTTCTTTAATAGTGTTGGTTTTGAAAAACAAATCTCAACATGGTCATGTTTTTAATCATTTATTTCAATATTTGTATGAATATATCCAACATTGCATAACAAACTACTAAAATGTTAAAAAAAAAAACCAATTGTCAAATTTGTTAAGGAAGATAAATTAAGTGAGATATCTCCCACACAAAAAAAAAAGTTGGCATTTTGCAAAATATACATAAGATGAAACTATATTGACATGAATTATTTAAATATTAATAAAAAAGAATATGATCAAAGTTAGCATATATTAACACAAAAATTAAGTGTTGCATTTATTAAAAAATGAAGGAATATGTTAAGGACTTGGCATTAGCCCCTCATCACCTAATTGGATAAAGATATGAGACTTTGCTTACAAAATCACGTATAAATTCATTGTCATTATTATTGTAATTTATTACGGAGTACATCCTATCTATTGGGTCAGAGAGGTTGTTTTAGGTGATAATAAAAAGTTATGCAGAGCGACGAGTGTTGTAGGAAGAAAGTTTTATCTTTATATAGCATTATCAAGAGCCTTTTCTTACAAAATAACATAAATCATTGTCATGACTAAGGTTGAGCAAAATAGTTAGTAATCCGATTTTGGACCCAAAATTCTCATTTCTAGATTCAAAAACGATTGAGACATTCTTGATACCTGGTAGAAAAAAATTGTTAATCGATCAGTTAAGATTACAGTTCCCAACTAATTACATAATTTTATTTCGCACATTTCTTTTTTTTTAAAATTGTAACAAACTACTTTTTGATGAGCGAAATAAAATTACAGTTTCCAACATTTGGGTACTATGCAAAGTAGGCCTAATGTTGGATATAGTTTGATGGTTCATTAAATTTCAAACCCGAATATTATTGTCTTTGTTGTAAGACACTTAAGGTATGATGTCGCACCTATCCTAATTGTTTGCATTGCATTTACCTTTTCACAATTAATACACGGTGGGGATGTGTGCGTCAAACTTTTAGAAACATATTTAACCATTCTTGGCATTTTATGTTTGGAACTAATCCCAACTGATGATTCAGATTTTAGTTTTTAAAAAATTTAACTGAATATTCGATTTTGCTCACCCCTAGCAACAAACTAATAACTATCATTAGTATAAACTATGAAGAAGGAGACCAAGTAGAGTATGGGATTAATATCCACTAAAAAACACTGTGACATGTTTTACTTTTGTCTTAGCTAGGGGAAATGAAGGAAAAGACCTCGGATGTATGCACTTCCCATTCCCACGCGAGGGACTCGATTCGACCACTCAAATGATGGGCCATAAGAACCTTAGCTTAGATGCTGTGTGGTACCAACGTAATATGTCCATGTCTCTTTGTCTGTGTGAGTCTTAAGAAATTTGAGTCCACGTCAACCTCAAGTGGGGTTTCCAATTGGCTGTCGCCATAAATCTTTGAAACAAATCTCAGATGCTACCAAAGAGAAAAGACACTATCAAAAATCTGGCTGAGATCATTGTTTCGGTCCCACCCTAAGCAAAGCAAAGCAAAGCTAAGCTAAGCTAAGCTAAATCTGCGGTTCCATTCCTACACTACACATTTCTTTGGATACTTTTTAAGTAAAGATTCATACATATCATAGCTAAATAATGTCAATGATAATGAGCACTCAAAGTGAGAGGAGCTTAGGAAGCTAGAGCTTCCTCTTCCAAACTTGTGGGTTGTCACACACACCTACCAATTAAGGAAGATTTGGAGATGGCATGTACATGTACATGTACATGTACATATACTCATAACTCATGTGGTGTTCTATTAGGCAATAGCCTTCATTATAAAGTGCAAAAATGCGACCTTAACGTCTTGTCTATAGTTTTTTTTTTAAAAGAAAATGCTAGAAACTAACGAGTTGCAGGTTAGAAAGCAAGCTCAAATAGAGCTATGGAATTGGCTTAAGGGCACCCTTAATGATGATTGAAAAAAAAAGATTGAAGATACTTGATCTTAAAAAAAACCCTTAACAATGAATGAAACAAAAATTGAGGGGTGATCGGAAAAAAATTGTATGGGACGATTGAAACGATGATCAAGGGCGTGGGAGGGGACCCACCGCCCGATCCGGTAAAATATAATTTTTTTGGCTTCCTAAGTCAAAACGACGTTTTGGTTGGAGGTGTCAGAGCTCCACTTAAACTGTCGTTTTTGGGGCGAAAGCCAAAAAAATTCAGTTGGGTGACACACGCGCAGGAGCGGCGGCGTGACAAATGGCACACCTTTCCACATGTCGGCTTCCTATTGGCCATTAAAAAATATGACCATTGTAAATTTTGCAATGGTTATATTTTAAAAATACAAATCAAAAAATATAAAAAATACCAACGGCTCTATTTTTTTTAGAGCTTTATAAATAGAGACCCATTTTCATATATTTTGGACATATATAATTTTCTCCATTTTCACTAATTTCTTCTACTTGTTCTAATTTATTTCAATTAATTAATAAAAATGCTAATTACGTATGCTAGGTAATTAATAAAATCTAATTATATAGATAAATTAATTATTAAAATGATAATTATAATTTTAAAATTTTTAATTTAATTAATTAGTAATAAAATATCAATTAGTAATGAATATTTCATATTAATAAAAAAGTAAATAATAAAAATATTGTAGAATGGTGGTTGGGTGATGAGAGAGAAAAAGTAGTTGGGTGGGGTCAAAAATAAGAGAGAGGAAAAAGTAGTTGGGATGATCTTTTTTTGGTTCATTGTTAAGAAGAAAGTGGGAAAAGATTGTGGGATGTAATTTTTTGTAGAGAGAAAGTTAGAAAGAGAGTGGGATGATCTTTTTTTTTCATTCATCAATAATGGTGCTCTAAGGCCGTGGAAACTTATTAGGCTCAAAATTCAAGAGCCAAATGGATAAAGGAAGGTGATCGCAACACTCAATTTTTCACATGATGGCCAGGTATCGGACGCCACAAAAATTATATCCTCTTGATGAACTCAAATGGCCTTGCTATTGAAGATCCCGATATCATTAGGCAAGCGGTCTCTTACTTCAAAAAAATCTTCAAAGAGGAATATTTGACTCGTTCTACATACATTTTCCTTAGTTCATGTGCAAAATAGGCGATTTTAATGAAGTACTCTCAACCAACGATCGCGGAAGTCAATTAGCCTCGGTCTGCAAGGCATCAACGACTTCCAATCATTCATGAACAATCTTGGATTGATTGAAATTTTTGCTTCAAATGGCGATTTACTTGGTTTCGTGGGCAATCCAAAGCGTCCCGGATAGGTTGTTAGTTCAACCTTGATTGGATCATGACCTTCCCCTCCCTCAAAGTCTCTCTTCTTAATCGGTCTTTGTCGGATCATTGCCCCCTTCTTGTATGCTCAATTGATCTTAATGGGGTGCAAAACCTTTTTAGGTTTCTCAATTGTTGGCTCACCCATCCTCAATGCATGAAAGTTATAAAGAATGCATGGTACGGTCCAAAGTTGAAGGTTTATCGGTTCCACAAAAATTGAGAGTGATCAAGGAGGATCTTAAGCAATGGAACTCACTTGAATTCGGTTCCATTGACGAAAGCATAAAAACTCTGGAAGATAGAATAAAATACTTTGATAACATTGCAAATAACCGTTTGTTGCTTGTGAATGAATTACGGGGGAGAGAAAAAAGGCTCAGGTGGACTTGTGGACTTGGCTCAGCGTCGTGAATCCTCTTGGGCTCAACGAGTAGATTTAAATGGATCGGGAAGGGGATAAGAATACTAAATTCTTTCACACCCTAGCCTCTATGAGACGCCGCAAAAACCCGAGTTCGAGAAACTTGTGATGGATGGAGTGCCTATTACAAATCCGAAAGACATCAAAGATGAAGCATTGGCCTATTTTCAAAATGCATTCAAAGAGACTCACGTACTCGGACCCACCTTTAATAATGCGAACTGAGCGAGTTATCGAAGAAGAGTGTGCTTTCTCTCATAGCACCTTTCACACATGATGAGATAGATGCGGCCGTTGCCTCCTGTGCCCATGTCAAAGGCTCAGGGCCCCACGGTTTTAATTTTAAGTTCATCAAGAGTGCGTGGAGTATGATAAAATCAGATATCTATAGCATCATTGAAGAATTCTGGTCATCTCGCTCGTCTCCCTCGAGGGTGTAATAGTGCTTTTATTGCACTTATTCCAAAAATAAAAATCCGAACTTTTCGGGATTTCGGGCATAAGCATGGTAGGGTGTTTGTACAAATTGTGGCAAAATTATTGGCGTAGAAGATTACGGGAAAGGTGATGGATCATCTTATCGCCCATTTCAAACCTCTTTCCATAAAAGGCCGCCAAATTCTTGATGGGGCCCTAATTCGTGAGAAGCGATTGACTCTTGCAAAAGAATGAACAAGAAGGCGATAATTTTGAAACTTGATTTTCATAAAGCCTTCATTGCATATTTTGGAATTATTTGGATTGGGTACTTGCTTCAATGGGTTTCCCTCCTCGATGGAGGGAGTGGATTAAATCTTGTGTAATGACTCGCTTCAGCCTCGGTTCTTATTAACGGCTCTCCGACTACTCCTTTTAAGTTACAAAAGGGCCCGAGGCGGGGATCCCTCTCCCCTTCCTATTTGACCTTGCGGTCGAACCGTTGAATCTATTGATTCAACTTGCCACTTCGCTACACCTTTGGGAGGGCATTGAAACTTCAAGAGGTGGTACGAACCTCACTCATCTCCAATATGCAGACGATACTATAATATTTTGTCCCCAAAATATTGAGTATCTCATGAACATCAAGAAAATGTTGATATCCTTCCATCTGGCTTCGGGTTTACAAGTCAATTTTCACAAAAGTTCCATTCTTGGAGTGAACTTAGAACCTTCATGGTTGCAATATGCTTGCGGAATCCTTGCAATGCAAAATCGGAGGCTTTCCTTTCATTTATCTTGGCTTGCCAATTGGGGGAAGCCTATCTAGGTTGAAAATGTGGGAACCCGTTTTAGATCGAATGCGGAGCAAGCATGCCACTTGGAAGGGGAAGATGTTGTCCTTAGGGGGCCGAATAACTCTAATCAAAGCTTCACTCTCCAACTTGCCTTTTATACTATATGTCCTTATTTCCTATCCCCAAAGGTATCATTGACATGATCTGTAAAATCCAAAGGCAATTCCTTTGGTGTGGAGACTATGAGAGGAGATCCTTCCCACTAGTTTCTTGGAACGTGATTGAACTGCCAAAATCACTTGGAGGACTCGGAGTGGGAAATATGTTCCACTGCAACATCTCACTTCTATTCAAATGGTGGTGGCGCTTTCTCACGGAGCCTAATGCCTTATGGTGTAAGGTAATTCTTGATAAGTATGGCTACTTTGCTCCTTTCTCTTTGAATGATATTTCTATACCCTCTAATGGGGGTCCATGGAAGGGTATTTGTTCATCTATTTTGCAGCAAAATCATGTGAAAAAACCTCGGTCTTACCATGCGTGAGAAAATGGGTTGGAGATGGATCCTCCACCTTGTTTTGGCATGACCTTTGGGTGGGTTGCACTCCTCTAAAAGTCTTATTTCCGAGACTATTCCTTCTATCTATTGCCCCAAACTCCACAGTGGCAACTATGGGTTTTTGGGATGGCTTTTTGTGGTCTTGGAGCTTTGCTTGGAGGCGTGAATTACGATCCCGTGACAACGCTGATCTTGACAATCTTAGGAGCATTATCAATCAAGTCTCTTTGGATGCAAATGGTCATGATAAGTCTGTATGGACTCCACACAATGCGGGGATCTTCTCCGTCAAGTCTTTAACCATGGAGCTTGATAAACGCTCCGCACATATCCCCGCTGAAAATCTGAGGAAAGTATGGAAAGGCTTGGTACCGCACCGGATCGAGCTTCGTTTGTGCGGTTCGCGCTTTTTGGGCAAAATTAATTCAGAGCTAAACTTGCAAGATTTGGCATTATTCCTTCATCGAGGCCTCTTGTATTTTTTGTGAATTTCACTTAGAAACCGAAGACCATTTATTTCTCCACTTTGCTTCTTTGCTCGTCAATTGTGGTCTTGGTGGCTTACATTGTGGGAACTTTCATGGTGTATGCCTTGCAAGTCTCTGGGGATTGTTTCTTCCAATGGGAATATCGTAATGCTAGTCCCTTCTTCAAAAAGGTTTGGATGGCATCTTTCTTCATCATTCTTTGGACCATGTGGAAGGAACGTAACGCGGATTTTCAATGACACCTCTTGTAATCTATCTCAACTCCAAGACTTAATATCGTTGAGATTAGTTTGGTGGATAAAAGGATGGGGTGATGTGTTCCCATATTCCTTCGATGAAGTTCTTCGACTCCCCCTTTGTCTTAATGGAGCTCTTCGTCGAAGCATGATTCCTTGCTTGCCCAATCCTAGTAGCACCGAGTGGAGTCCCCCTTCTCTCTCTTGTCTCAAATGGAATGTGGATGCAAGTCTTGATCCAAAGAGTGGTCTTAGTGCAATTGGTGGGGTGCTAAGAAACGATCTCGGGATTTTCCTTTGCCTCTTCTCATGTCCTATACCCCCAATGGAAATAAACTCCACGGGAGTTTATGCAATCTTTAAAGCGTGAAAATATCAACGGCATGTGTCGAACTTCACTCGAAACAACTCATCATTGAATCCGATTCAGCAAATGCAAAGTGGCATGGTGCAATGTTAGTAACAAGGGGGCATGGAACTTAAATTTCATGTTAAACTTCATAAGGAATGCCGCCAATTCTCACTTGAACATTCAAATTATTCATAAAGGAAGAAGCTCAAATATGGTGGCCGACTCACTTGCAAAACAAGGATTGAAGAGAGAAAAATGAGTTCTTAGCATGGTTGTAACATCATCTTTCTTATTTCACTAGTCATAGATTGATTGTATTGTATCTGTACTCACTAATGCTACAAGTTCGTCCTCACTCCTCAATGAGTGGGATGAACTGAACTTCCCTTGTAATCTCTGATTAGCTAATAAAACTCAAAACTTATCAAAAAAAAAAAAAAAAAAAAAGCAAATGTCTTGGTTAAGCAAAAAATCAGAGAAAATATGTAGCACCCTTTGAGTAAAGAACAATTTTTTTCCTTAATATATCTATATAGTATCTATATAGGATCTTTATGGGTCTCCGTACAACTTAGTTAGTCTAACCCTATATAAGCACTAATGGAGATAAAATTCTCCCTTTTCTATGTAGAATGCTTCCTATGTGCATCTAAGAAGTCATGGTATGTACAGAGTCACGAACGGCAACAGTGAGATTGCATCTCAAATATTGGATACTACCATTACAAATTTACCAATTAAATTAGCTTGCTAACATTTTTATCCACAACAGAGTCAATATGATTAGCAGTTAGCACTACATTTATTTTTCGATCCATATTGACCGTTATAAATTTTCATCACTATGTATTTCTAAGAAAAAAGAGAAAATGTCTTAAAAAACTAAACCCACATCCACCAAATTACCAAAATATTATGATTGTGAGTTATACTCCCCTCGAATCTTTTTAATTTAGACGCTTTCCTTTCGGTTGGGTTTTTATTTTTAACTATACAATATAGCCTTTTCTATTCTTGGTCTATTTTCTCCTCTTTTTCCACCCATATCATCCACTTTTTAATATACCCGCTTTAGTTTATCTCTACTGCTTTCGGTTCTCTCTCATACTTTTGTATTTACTCCTTCGTTCTCCCCAAAGTAAAATGAGTAAATTAAAAAGGAACGGAGGGGAGTATTGTAGATACAAACCATACTCTAATTTTAAGAGAATATTAATTATCATATGCTCTGGAAATACCTTATGTGTCTTATTAATGATGCCATAAACTCTCACTTAACCTAATTAGATAATGCATGGGTGCGAGAAGTTTCCATCTTACAAACAGTCTCTACTCACTGTGTCTTTGTAGTTATTTGGTATACAGGATATTATGTAGGCAATAGAAATTCCCATGATTTTTTATTTGGGTAGTTGTTTGGTTGACGAGAAAATGGGGGCCAACGAAAATTCATTAGGAAATTGAAATTTCTGAAAAACGTGAATTTATTCACCCTCTCCCCCTTGGTCATTCAAAATTCCCACATCGATTCATTGAAAAGTACAAATTCTTTGATGTCAACCAAACATATTAAGGCCATTTCTAGGAATTACATAAGTGAAATAACTTCCTAGGAAATAAAACTTCCCAATTGGAATTAAATTCCCATGTATACGAAACATATTAAGGTCATTTCCTTGATGTCAACCAAACATATTAAAGGTCATTTCCTAAAATTACATAAGGGATCGGAAATAACTTTCTAGGAAATGGAACTTCCCATTGGAATTAATATCCCATATATACCAAACAACCACTATTTGTAAATTGGGAGAATATCTTTCAGTAAAATAAAGCGTATACTACCTCCCAGGCTCCTAAAGATCCTCCTTCTTTTGACATTTTTCATTATTCACAAAATTCACTTTGGAGTTGTTTCAATCCGTAAGAAAAGATATAGTCGTATGGAATCTTATTAGATGCCTCTTAATATTGTATTTTATAAATATCTATTTTTTTTTTAATTTTTACAAATTCATAATTGAGATATTAGTATCCAAGTTTATTAGTGACATGCGTGGAAGGTGAAAGTGGGAGATTTTAGGGAAACGGATAGAATACTACACATAATATTATGCGCAAATTTTATGGAGTAATCTCTAAATCATCGTAGAAGTGAGGGATAGCGCAGTGGTTAGAGGGAACCCTCCAGTGCTGGGGAGACTCGGGATCGATTCTCACATTTCTTGTGAGTAGGATCGCTTTATTGCTCAACTCGGGTTTCTCCTTCACCTTATCATAAAATAAAAAAAAAAATCTCTAAATCATCGTATAAAAGAAAGAAATCTAGTGCAAATTAAATGGAATAATTAACCTCAAAAAAGTTGCCCACCTCCACTCTATTGTCATCTTCATGTATCAATTCCTTATCCAAGAGGGCAAGTCAAGGTACTTGACTACTTATTTATCAGAAAAAGGGATCCCCCGTGCATGGATCCTTCTTCTTACAAAAATCTCCTAATATGCGAACCCAAACTTGATCCTCGCCTTTTTGTTTTATCATTATCGCTCAAAAATTGTTCCTATTATTATTAAAATCTATAAAACTTTATCCCAAAATAAATTCAATAATGTGGTAGCAGGAAGCTGGCTGCAACCACTACATATAGTTTCCCTCCACCGAATATGAGTTATATGACAAATTCAAGTGGTGACAAAATTTGTTCCACCACTTCTTTTCCAACTCTCTAGTCCCCATTCTTTTTAGCTTTTTCACTGCAAAAGGTATTGGAGGATTAGTTACGATTCACAAAACTTGTAAATGCTTAGGTGTAATTGTTACCTTTGTAATTTATAAGTGGAAATTTTACGATAGCTTTCTTCAAAAGAGCCCCTACAGTAAAAGAAGGAAATACTTGTGAGTCATACAAACTTAACTTTGTTGATTTATTTATATTAATATATTTATGGATAAATCTTCATCATTTTTTTATATGTATTTTTGATAGTTTATACTCGAGTTTATATAAGCTTTCAATTATATATTTCCTCGTTCTGTTTTTAAATGGAATCGGGGGCGCTGCAGCACGAGGATTTATGAGAGGGAGAGAGATAGAGAGAAAGAAAAGAGGGGCCGTAAATTATGAGGAGAGAGATAGAGAGAAGTGAATCTCAGATAAAGTAATGTTTCAGTTATTTTGAAAAAGCGTTCTCAGGATGCGTTCTCTTCACCAGATAACCACGAAGTGATGAGCTTATCTGAAGCTAGGCCCGAACTTATTGGGCTGATTGGACTGATTCAACTTATTGGGCCTATGATTCATTTATTGGAACTTATTGGTACTGTTGAAACTTATTGGCTGATTGTAACTTATTAGGCGCGATTGGCTCGATTATTGAAACTTTATTAGGCGGCATTGGACTTATTTGGCCTTACCTCAACAAAAAAATTCAGGAGTAATTGTATACACAAATTTGAGTCAAAATATATATAAGGCAAGAAACAAGTAACAAAGAAATTATACTTCAATAATGTATTGGGTACAATCCTATGCTTAGGTTTATAATGAAAATAAATTAAGTCTTGATTAACATTAAAGTAGCTTGGGAGTGACACGTGTTGATGTCGACGTGGAGTTGAGTATAGAGTGACGTTTTATCACTTGTCGGCTGAGTTGAATGTGGGATGACGTTTGTCGCGTCAGCTGGCCGAGTTTGAGTTTTGTTTGAGTGTATTCGAATGAGGGTGCGACAAAGAAACCCAAATCTCGATCGAATTTGTTTGAGTGTATGTCTGACAATGATGTGCTTGTTTGACTATTTTGCGAGATAATTCGAGAAATTTATGTGCTCTTGAGATAATAATTTTAAGTGCATCAAATGAGAGAAGTGAAGATACATTATAGGAATGGAGATCCTTCATGGAATTGGTGGTTATGAGGTGACTTGGGCGTTTATGACTTTGGAAGTACTTAGCCTGTCGTTTAGCTGCTTCTTTATTCAGTGATATTATGGACTAGCCAAAATAGTTTAGAACCCAATTATATTTTGTTTAATTTCATTTGGATATGTTATTAAGTGGGCTAAATTAATTAAATTGGGCTAATCATATTATTTAACTCAATAATAATTAACTTATTTTAATATTAAAATATTAATAAATTTTTAGTGTATACAGTAATAACAATAAATATTACACTATGTAAATCCTTTTATCCCTCAAAATTTATTTATAACATAATAATCATTAAATTTATCCTTCAAAAATAGTAATTATTAATTATCATATTAATTATCTCTTATGATTAACATTTTAACAAAAAATATTAATAATATAGCATATACCCAACTTTCATAGCTAATATATCTAATAGTGTTCTTTGATTCCTCTACAAAGCACTAGTAGGAAACCAATTAATAACATTTATATAAATTTAAATTGTTATTAATGCGAAAACATGTTATCTCTAGTTATTTAAAGGCAATTGCAATATATTATAATTATAATGATTATTATTGTTAACCTTATTTGACTAACAGTTATAATATTTTTTAATAATAACATAATCGGCTAATGTGTTAATATGACTAATAAAATAATAGATAATAATCCAAATATAATACTATATAATCATAGTGGTACTTTAATTAAAAAATTTTAATAATAACATAATCA